>WCAA01000018.1:0-316583 GCA_010623925.1 Antarctomyces pellizariae | reverse complement strand
CCTTGTCTCTGCTTCCTAGGACAGTGTGTTGTCCTAGTAAAACCACCCTTGAGGAGCTCTACACTCTACTTCCCAACCACCCACCATTACACATGGGTTGGCTCACCCGTGACAAGACCCATCTTTAATTGATTTGCCATTTGGGTTTTCAGTTTGGATTTGTTATTTCGAATTTCTAATCCACCACATTCCTTAATTTGTAATGTTTTATTTGTAATCTACGGCTAAGCCTAACCCAATACATTGTTCAGAAGTCAAAAGTTGGGGCTATGATACCTTTAATTTACAGCACTACGCAATACTATATAATCGCAGTCCAAGAGCCATGGCTCAATCTTCACATACAAGCAACATACTGCCCATGTATAGCCATATTTCCACCATCGGGACGCGCAAGAACCTGCTTCTTCATCAACAAAACAATCCCGGCCTCTATGTGGTCCCACAATGAAGCCCAACTCGCCCCCAACTATTGTCAGATCATGCTTTAGCTACCTACAGGCCGGTTGCTAACGATACACAATATCTACAACCTAATACCACCTAACGCATATGCAACCAAATGGGGGTCGCCTATCCCTAATATGCTTCAGAATATACAGTACAGCGACAATGGACACGAGCATTTAGTTGTCTGCGACTTTAACCTGCATCATCCGATATGAGGAGACAGTGGAGTGAGCACATACTTCTATGAGAAAGTGCACCGGTGCGTGATAGGCGCCGCTCGGTGGTGAAGCACGTTTATTCAATTTGTCACCCTAAATTTAATCGAAGTTATAACACGCTCGATTAATAAGGTAAAAACTTTTGATATAATAACTACATAACGCAAGTAAAGTAACGTTTAAATCTTCGCTTTCCATGCCCATTTATAATCAAGACATGCCCATCTTGCCATTAACATGGAAAGCAGTGCCAAAACTAGCATTCCGCCTAAGAAAGCCACGAATGCAGTTGTTCCTGCAACCGACTGAAGTTCCGCCGCAATAGGAATAGAGACTAGAGAGCTAGACATGTGATTAGCATTGTTTCCATAGGTTTTGTCATATACACTTACGCGATGGCGACGACACTATAACTTGTGCCATACCATTGTCCATATTCGCTCACTTTGCAAAGCTCGCCAATACACACTGGGGCCAGGCTGATTACACTACCAGAGCCAAATCCAAAGAAGGAAACCATGACGTAGAACAGAGCTACGTTGTGTCCAACTGGTAGCCAGAGTGCGAATGTTGTGAATAGAGAGATGAGAATAGACAGCGTCATGCTGTTAAAGCGCCCATAATGATCCGCGATCAACCCAGCGGTGTAGCGTCCAAGTCCGGAGCCACTTTTGGCCTATTAGCTTAAACCACAAAATGGGAGCAATGTGCTTACGCGTTAAATACTGCAATCACGTTAAAGCTTGTCTGATGACTGAAGCCTTGTTCAAGGGAATAAGTGGGAAGTAAACCAATGGCAGTGTATAGCACAAACTCAAAACCTGTTGTACAGTTGTTAGCAGATGTAGATTCTAAGAAGTATCTTACGAATTGACGTACACGCGATTCCAACAGTTGCCCAAGTAAATCTCGAATCTCGAAAGCATCTCACGCTGATGATTCCTGCTTGTTTTCCTGTTGGTAGTCGACCTCTAATAAACATATTTCCAAACACCACCAATACGAACACTATTAGGCTTAACAACCTCATTGCCCAACTCCAAGACAAGCGCTGCAAGATTGGACTCAATGCTAACGGAAACATTATTCCTCCTAGACTCGTCCCCATGAAGGTAATCCCAGTGGCCAGGCCCCTTCTCGCCTCAAACCAATGGGATACCACTGAAAGGGCTACAGTGGTCAGGATCGCGCAACTGATCCCCCCTAAAACACCGAAACAAAGGAAGAATTGCCAATATTTGGTGCATTCCCCTAAGATCAGCAAATATGCAACACACCCTACTGAGCCCACGAACGTCAACCACCTGGGTCCATATCGATCGAAAAGCGGGCCGATTTGCACACCAAGAAAAAGTGTTAGAAAGACTTGGGTTGATGATATCCACCCTATATCTTGAGATGTGTAGTTTGATAGTTGATGCGATTGCCAGTGGGACTGGAAGAGCCCGATGCAGCTGCCAAGTCCAAATGTTGCTGCTATGAGGCAGAAACCTGAGAAGACGACAAGCCACGCATTGCGACCTCCTTCAGGGAATGACAATGCGATAGCATGGGGATGTGATTGTTGGATTTCCAATTGAAACTCTTCTCTGCTACGGGACACAACTGGAACTGCTGCAATTACAGCGCATCCGTCTTTGAGATTTCTGTTGGTTTGTGCTTGCGACGATTCTCGTTCAATCTTCTCTTCACTCGGCAGTGCAACAGGTGCTGCTACATTTGTCATGTTTGGCTCAATTTTCGAAATTATAAAGGCCGCTGTTTCTACCGTTTGACGGATATTGGCAATTGATGCGAGATATCGGAGGATTTGGGCTTTAACAGTATCTAATAGCTGATGGCACCTTATATATTAGACGGGAGATATGACGAGACCATGCGGTTCTACAAGGAAATGGGGACTTATGACTAATTTTTGATATTTCCATTAGTAACAACTAATAGGCGGAACATTGTAAGAAGTTGCAGCAAGAGGAAAGTCCGCGAAATTTGGACCACATCCCAGTAATTTTCCGCATTTCTCGAAAGGAAACGGAATTTTGGCGCGAACACAAGAGGTCTTCTAACTGCGGGCAAGGCCGGCAACGCCTTAACCGTTACCCCGCACTGCACTACCCTACGATTGACCTACCCCGCATTGCACTACCCTAGATATAAGTTCTTCGTCTCACCCACCCCACCTTTCATTGCCTCAGATGCGAGTGTATAGACCTAGCAAGCTCTATCTGACGAATCAGAGTGTCTAGACTAAAGGGATCAGCAAGCTCTAGCAAAAAAGAACGGTAAACCCGGGCGGAAAGAATCCCGCGACAATATGCTTGCGACCAATCCACACCTCATTTAAACGAAGTAATACTGCGCTATTATTTGTTCTTCAATATTCAGCCGCCATGTCTTCTGGTAGCTTCGTGTTGGGGAAGCTAATAAAGATCAAACTCAATCCACCATAGTTTCTCTAAAACAGATCGTTATCATATACACGTCCGTAACTAAATACTTCGCTAATTTGTCAGATTTATTTCCCACTGTATTCTTTCCATCATCTCAAATCAATGTAAAAAAGGCGAGCTCTCACAGACTAGATGAGTACAAGACAGTAGAAATCAGGTGTGTCGCTTCAAACTACAAAGAAAACCGTTTTCACCAAAGCCCTCGATTCCCTTGGAAAGGCAGGTAACATTCACACGGATGTTGGCCTCAAGCTGTTTCAAAAGTCTCTACAGTACGACCAAGAACAGTTGGTACGAGATATCGGCAGAGTTGACTGACGGGGCATTGTTAACTTGCTGCTGGCGGCATGTGGTTGCGCTGGGGTGCGCTAGGGTGCATCACTTAAGAAGGGCATGGAAACAGGGAAACGCGGTAGAGGACAAATCGAAGTGCGGGGTTACTGAAGGAAAGTTCTCCAGTGACAGCGCGAGTTCCTCTTTATCTTTTCATTGCGCCATCCAAGTGTCCACGTACGAATCGGAGACTTCGCCGTCGATAGGATGCGGTCATCACAATCGTCGTACAGAAAAGAGTTTTTCTTCAAATTTGGACCACGTTGTCATTATCTTCATGGATTTGAGCCACATGTCCTTCCAGCTCACCCGGAGGGGATGCTACCTTCGGCACTGTTACCAACCTCTTGTGAAGCCATAATTGAGCCTCGATACTACTAGCAGTGATCGTATACGGTCTGTCGAACTTGTGGAAAGCTTCAAGAGGTCTCTCCAACACTCCCAGTCAACCACTGCTGCTGAATAGCATGCTTCGCCTAAGACACGGTACCAGGTTCATTTCTGAAACTTTAAGGGGCTTCTGTTGGGCATTAAACTCTCGCTCGGATTCACCTCTGGTGTCGCTCATGAATGAAGGAAGAATGCCTCCATCAAAATAAGGTTCCCAGAAGTCTTTATGCAGATAAAAACATGAAGACGCATCGTAGCTTGAACGGTATTTATGGTAAGACTTTGTGGAAGCAGTACGGTGTATGCTGTTTCATCCATGTTCGAGCTATCGAAAAGGAAAAACATGCTTCTTTCAAGATGGCTCGCTGAAGCTCAATGGGAAGGCGAGCAAAAGAGCACAACTTCGCCGAAGGTGATTTGTGCCTATATTGCACGTTGCTAACCGGCTTAAAGGCTGCGTATGACTCTGAGGATTCTGATTGGAGTTGTTGTGAACAGAATGTGCAGTGTACGACAGGATACTCCGCGCTTGGTGGTATAGAGGTACTTTCTGTTGTGTGAACTACAGTGCCACGTGAGGGACAACACTCGACCTCAGCCTCTCTGCATATCAATCGGTTTTAGCTGGCAACTCACAACCTCTGCTTGCAAATGTTCGCTCTCACAAGACTGCAAAGTTTCCAGTTATCCCTGTCTCGCGTCTGCTAACCAGTATTTCAGGCATTTCACTCGGCTCAAGCAACAAGTACGCAAAGAACGTTGTATGAGGAGTTTCCACGTCGACCAGCCATGAGTCCTCCAAGAACGCTGTGTGGAGAATCTCTCCGTTCTACGATACCTCTTAATAATAGCTTCTCAACCCTTACCACATCTTCCAATCGAGCTTTAACTCTTAATCTTCACATCTGCTTTCTTCAACACGCCAAATCTAAACGGGGTAGAATATGTTGAAACCCTCCTGACACACTGCTCTGGGGTTTACATACTGTGGGTCGAGAAGTGAACGCGAACCGTGCTTAAGGATTTTCCGGGAGGCGCGTTAGTCTCTTTGTGCCACTCAGCGCGTGACAATCCGCGAAGAAAACCCCGTCCATCAAATCCTGCTCGGCAAGAGATGTTGTATGCTGCACGTGAGCCGGATAAAAGAGAAGCCGGGTTGAGTCTCAGGTGCGAGACTCAGTGTTGTGTACTCGCATCACAAGAGACTAAAAGGCCATGGTCTGAATATTGAGAGGTCTAAAAAGTGGCCGTGGGGTCTGACAAAACTCGCGAGCAAAATAAAAATTGAAACTCAGCAATAGCGTAAATAATTCAATTAAATCATAGTTCATATTTTTCTTCCGTTTCGGTTTTCATAGTTTGAATTTAAACCCTCACTTTTAAATGGAAAGAGAGGAAAGGCTAGTGATCTAAAATAGATGATAGTCAATAGAAATCCCACCTGTCTACCAAGTTTGCCGAGTTATGAAGTGACTTTGCTTCGGCAACACGTCGAGGAGATTTAATAACATTTGCATTATTTGATTGGCTTCTCCAGTCCGACTCAAAACCGGCCAACCACGACATAGCATTTCGGGACATTGCCAGCAATCGCGCCAAAAAGGGACAATTGAGGGCATGCTCTTTCGGTATTAATGAAAATTTACAAGGTAAGCTGAGAATCATTCATTTATACTCTCTCATGATTTCCGTTTTCTACTCCAAAAATAATATAAATTTTAAGCTCTTAGCTGTTTGCCCAACCGATTTCTTAGTCATCCACCTTCCCCAGGTTATCTTGGTTCCTGCCCGATCGCGTCTAGCCCCGCGGTCTAGATTTCTTCGAGCTGCCAGCCGCCAAGGTCCCCACAAGTACGCACAGTCGCGCGATAACCAGCGCCACGACGAGACGTGGCCTTCGCATTTTCTACTACAACACCAATTGTTTCTTCTGAGACATCTTGAACTTTACGATCACCAATTGATCGCCCAAGTTCATCAGAAGTGCTGCAGCCTACTTCACAAGACTGATATTTTTGCAAATACCGCAATCGCAATCGCAATCGCAACAACTCGGCAGCTTTAGAACGAAAAAAGAATAGCAGTCAACATGGGTTTCCTCGGTATTAAGGTCTATGATGACCCAAATCGCCAGCCAACCAATGCGCCATTCGCGACCTACATGATAGTCGCGCCAACCGCCTTCTTCCTCGGTATTCTTTTCATGATGTTCCCATACGACTATCCTCTTCTCTGGTTTGCCCTCCTCTTTCCCACCATGAGCCCCCACCCCCCGCTTAACACCACCACTGCGCATCAATTGCCGCGCCAGATACGTGCACAGCTAACACACCTTAGGTCCTCGACTCCACCCACCGAAGCCTTCCTCATCGCCCTCGAAGCGCACCTAGCACATCTCTACAACTCCCCTCCGATAATCTCCCGCATCCTCCACATCGCCATCAGTATCGGCTTCCTCGGTTTCTTCACCAAGCTATTCAAGCCATCAGAGTCCAACCTCCTTTTCGACGGTTCCTCTCTCGTTTTATATGTAGTCGGCGTCGTTGTATATCTCACAAACATCGTTAAGGGGCTCAAGGTCGTGTCTGAAGGTGATTGGGAGGAGTTGGCCCGCATGGCGAATATTGGTGGTGCGAAGGAGGAGGGTGAGGGTGTATATGCGGCTTTGCATGGAGACCAGATTGCGGGACGGGAGGACTCAATGAGAGTTTTGGCCGCGTCGAATACGATTTTGGCGTTGGTGCTTGTTGGTGTTTTGGTGCTTCAGGCTGGTCAGTGGTACGCCGAGAAGCGCGAGGCTGCGGAGGCGAAGGAATATAAGGAGAGGGAAGAGAAGGAGGCTGCTAACAAGGCTAAGCATGGTAAGGAGGGAAAGAAGAAGCAGTAACAAGGCAAGGATTGTGGCGATGGTGTAGCATAGCGTAATGGTAATGGAGTTCTGTATATTCACCTGACAACCTGGTTCCGGGATCTGTTCGCCAATTGCTTAGAATTGATGTCACGCAAGCAACCGGTTAGCACTTCTGCATGGAAGACCTCCGTTATCGGTCGCCACTCGCGAGGTATCAACAGCAGTCGCCCTCTGATATCACCATAGGAACCTTTGCGGTCATCGCGGCTCAATTGTTTGGCGACTTTGGTACAAATCACCATGGGATTCATGACGCCCTCTTTCTCGGCCGACGACTAAGCAATTAACGACTTCCTCACAGCAGTCATGTGTCGACGTCAGATTGATACTAGTGTCTACTTTTTAATTACGAATCAGGGTCAGGATGTGGGCTCTTGCACTTTTTATTTGCAAGGAGCTGTCGACTGGTTCGGCCATTTAGGCATAAGCGAAACTCATACGGACGACGACAACACCCCATTCTCCACTGCATATATCGAGTACAATACACAGCTATACTTCTGTTCTGCAACGACGCAAAGTCGTTCTTTGGTAGCGTTTCCTGTGTTGGCATTGCTGGACTGCTCGTGTGGAAGCCAAATCTCGGGAAGTAGATTTGTCACTAATAGCTTGCTGATAATGCTGTAAGAAAGCCACAACCTGAGAAATCGGTTGTTTGCTGCCACCACAACCCCAACGCTGCCACAGCCTCGTCTACTTACAACAGCTGCATGGTGGTAAGAAAAAGGAAACCGACTAGCTGTCCACGAATGCAGTGGTGGCAAGAAAAAGGGAACCGACTAGCTGTCCACGAATACAGTTCTCGGTCGTTCTTCCATCTTTCATCGTCTTTCGTAATCTACGCATATTCAAATCATCGTCTGAACTTTGGCACTACTTTATATCCCAGACCTTTTAGAGCCGTTGGATCCTTTTATACCCACTCTTGCATTGTGTTGGGTCAGGTGCTAACCGGTCGCCACCTTACCCCTCCACCCCGTACCACATACGTGACGAGTCCAACGCCGTATCTTGACGGAGCAAGAATGGATATGAGAGGAGGCAATCAAGAGAATGGCGGACACAGATCATCTCATGATCTGCGAGTTTCGTTTTTTTTTGGCCTCCTTTGCGCCGACGTTGTGCAGAAGTTCCAACGAGGTCGAGGTCGCAGTAGCGGGTAGGATGTGTTGCTGCCATCAACGCTTTATCACTCTTTGCCATCACGAAAACTTGTATCCTCTAAAGTTGCAACGTGGAGTTACTGACGATGAAGCTATGAGCTTGCGCGGATTTGTCAGAGCGATGATTTTGGGTCAATTTAACCCGGATGCCAAGGAGGTAACTCTGACGGGCGATGATCAACAAGATGAATGCCCTTACTCTCGATCCATTCCTCGCCGACTGATGCGTCCTTATACTTGTCCATCTCGAGACCTGCTAATCGGTTAGTGGTTCCTTTAGTTAGTGTGAAGATTGAAGAGTTTGGCAACACCGTTTCTGGAGGATATGTAAACAGCCTTTACACCCATAACACTCTTAGATCAAGCACGCAATTAGCAAAGGCCAGTATTGATTGTAGTGAAGTGAAATCCGCAACCATCCCTCTGTAAAATCACGGCAAAGGCATCTGGAGCATCTGTTGATGTTGGAAACTGAGGCCAGTCCTGTCATCACCAAGCAGCGTGGTCGACAGGCAGTCATGCGCCACTATGGTCTCGTTGACGTACTGGCGGCCAAATTACAAGATATTGACTGACTGCCTATCTCAAAATGCGATACGAAATAGGGACTGACGTTGACAATCTCAAAAAATGGTAGTAATGAAAACCCCAGGTCGTGACTCCAGAAAGGAGCATTGTCAACTTGCTAGCTCAACATTCTCTCTGATGACGGAATCTTGTCCACCACGCTGAACAGCTGCTTTCGCAGATCCGGGCTCATCTCTTGCACTCCACACGTATTTTCATGCCTGCTCCTCCCTCCTCTTCCTTCGTCTTTCCATACTTTTATACTCCATCCTTGAAGGAGTTGACAAGGACTCCCCAGCACCCCATCTCTTTCAGACATTTAATCCTTTTGACCCAAGCCTGGAGGGCCAGAGAGTCCAAGACCTGCCTACTCAAGAAGATATAAAGCCCTTAAAGCTAGAAGGGGGAAGGTAAAACGGGACGCACCAATTCACGGCGTTCCCGTCTCTCCCTCTCTTAAAGCGTCCCTTCCCTCTTTTTGTACAGTCCCAAATGTCTATAACATCAACCGGTTAGCTGTTGGCCCACTTCTGACGCTCCTGCGCCTACTGCAACCCATGACCATCACCTCCCGGCCTTCATGGCCGGACGACGCCGTCTCGCTATCAACAAAACTCACAATTTCAAAAACGGGATTGAAAAACCGGTCAACAGGACCCCAACCGGACAGCCCATGTCTCCTTCTTTGTCTTATTATTTGCTGTTTTTTTCTTTGCTGGCCCTCCCAACCAGGCCCGCGTTTTTTTTACCCAGCTTAGCGGAGCGTTGTGCTCTTCACCTCTTGATCTCTTCATCCACCACGTGCTTACCGATTTTCAGACTCAGTGAAGAGGTGGGAATTAGTATGTATAAATTTGAGTTTTTGTGATTTGCCAGCACAGTGTGTGCTGGGCTATGCTAACCAGTTTACCTCGCTTAATATGGTCGAGCTCTATTATGCCGGATTATACCCTGTTCATGCTCCCAAAATATGCTGCGCGGCCTCACCGCTCAAAGTCAAATATCCAACATCTAACCGCTAATGTAAATATCCCCCGAAACTCCTTTCTCCTCTTTTTAATGTTTCCCAGCACTAAATCCTGGCCGACATCGAACTTGTGTTCCGTCTGTGCCATACTGATTTCATCTCCTCCCACAAGGCATTTCTCACCACCGGCGCCATGATCGCAGTCGTGCAACACCAACCATTAACATACCAGCATGGAAGCGTTATCCGCGACCGTGATGGCAACACGACCCAGTCTCAGTTGTGAAATCGAGAGCCACGGTGGTAAAACCGATTGACAGCCTCATCTTGCCACAGCGTCATTCGCGGAATTGAGATCTGCTTCTTCCTCGTCCGCCGCAGCCTCCAACCGCTCACGGATATTACGCAACACGGTCATCTCCTCATAGCTCACCTCCATCCCATCTGGAATAAACAGCGGTTCATCAAGCAAATACTGTCCATCCAACTCCTCCCTCCCGTGTTCCGCCGTCTTACTCCTCATCCCCGCCATACTCGATCTACTCTTCACCACGCTCAGACTAGCCCTCCTCCCCCCTCCTCCCTCGGCCACCACTTCAGCTTTCTCCTCATCTATAGGTTGGATAGTAGGTGGACTCAGAGGGTGCTCAGTCCACCAAAACGCCGGCCAATGTCTTCTCTCCAAAAGATTGTTAACCACGCACCCAACAACCAGTACACACAACGACCCAACAAAGCTGAGCAACACTAACCACCACCCCAGCCCCCTTCCCTCGGATGTAACAACAGCAATCAACGCCGTCGCGCCAGCCGGAGGGTGTACGGTCTTAGTCAATACCATGATGAAGGATGCGAGCGCTACTGCGACGGTGCCTGCTAGCCACTCCAACTCTCGAAACCTTGCATACCCACCCTCTAAACTCAGAAAGGCTTTAGCTATAGCCACCCCAATGACAGCCGCCAAAGGCTGGGACAACAACAAAGCCCGTGGTTGAGCGAGAGGTGAGGAGAGGGCTGTGAATTCTAGGAGGGCCGTTGCGCCGAGGGAGGCTATTATCAGAGGGTTTGGACCGAGACCTGAGGGGGAGTGCTGATCTGAGGTCGAGTGGGTATGAGGCCATGTCGTGCTGTGTTGCGTAAAAGTCCCGAGGGGTGGGAAGAGGGAGAATACCCAGCACGTCAATATTACACTACAAAACGCGCCGAAGAAGGTTGAGAGTGCTGATAATATTGTACTTAATGGCCTCTGCGGAGTGCTGGGAGGACGATAACCGAACCAACGACTTATCCATGTTGGGAGTAAATGAAATCGCGGGCCGGGGATATACGGGTTTAGGTATACGTCGATGTCGAAGGGCTTTTTTGGGGGATGGGAGGGGTGGGTGGGTGTGCGTTCCATTGAGAGACGGGTGGAGCGTCTTTTGGTGTGTTGTTTGGAAGGGCTGTTTGAGTTTGAAGAGCTGCTGGAGCTGGAGCTGGTGGTTGCCATGATGGCGATTGGTTTGCTTTATTGCCACGATACTTCGTTGCGCGACAGGTATCTAGGGGAAGATCGCATCCGCTTCTTAGGAGAACGACAGGCGATGAGTTAAAGAGTGACGGCGACAACGACTGTGAGGTATAGGAAAGAAGTAACGATGACAGAAAGCGGTTCGGAGTTTAAAGAGAGGCAAAAATCGCGAGTCGTCGAGGACAAAGATTTGGTAACGGTAGCAAGAGGGTTGAGACATCTCCGCGGCCTGACCTACTTAAATCCTCGGTCTTATTCCGCTAACTAACTGCGGCAGTTGTCCAATGTTACCTCGTCACTGATGTCATTTGAATAGCCGCGCTCGATGAGGGGTTTCTGATCACTAATCACTTCGGCGGAGCGGTAAGTTTCAATAAGACGCTTCAAATTGCATGGTAAACACATAATGGAAAGGCGTGCGAGAGGCAAGTGCCGGAAGTAAGCGCCATTGACGTCTGACTCGCAGGTGGGTCGTACTCGTTCCGTGCCGCCGAGGCAGAAATGAGATAAGATTAGATTGTGCTTGGCCGGGTTGGTCACATCTCGTGATTCGCGCTTGTGAAGTAAGAAGAAGTCAAAGGGCCTATTTAGCCGCCGAAGATGGATGATAAGGACTTGAGTGCGGCTGAGTAAAGACAGAGCGCATGTTGGACTGACAGAGAAACAATGAGGCCAAAAGGCGTGAAAGAAGCCTCTGGCACGGAGGAACAAGTGCGCACAGTAGACAAGAGCTGGAAAAAGCAAAGAAGCCTCTGACACGGAGGAACAAGTGCGCACAGTAGACAAGAGCTGGAAAAAGCAAAGAAGCTCCTGACATGGAGGAACAAGTGCGCACAGAAGACAAGAGCTGGAAAACAACAAAAAAAGAAAATGGAGTAGCATGAACGTTGAAAGAAACGACGTTTGCACAGCGGGATATGTTGCAGGTGCTGTTAGCATTTTTGGTGTTGTCGAGAAGCTCAGCTGATGAGCGTTGTGACTCTCGACTCTTCCATGTCAGTGTTCCGAAGCTGTCGTGCCGATCATTTACATGCCGAAAAAGGCCTCTCTCCCGCCCTATGGTCTACTGAGGGGTTTGAAGTTGCGATACGAGACAGTATACTGGAAAGTGTAGCAAGGCCGCTGTACGAAGTTGTTGGGCATTCAACGCATTTGATGCCTCGCTCCAGGTGAAGAATGCCCAAGTAAAGAATGCCCAAGTAAAGAACGCCCAAGTAAAGAATGCCCAAGTAAAGAATGCCCAAGTAAAGAATGCTCAAGTAGGAGAGGAGCTTATCCGATGGCATGTGAAGCTCGTCGTCACCAATCGGGTTGGCTTTTGAGAGGCGAAATACTCGATAAGGAGATCTAATCAGTAGTTCTAGATTGGCTGCTCAGAACGTCGCTTGTGGAGAGAGAAGCTCTTCAGTCTCCACTGTTCATATAAATCGTTCAGGACCCATCCACCAAGGTGCACAAGCTTTACGGACAAAAGAAATGTATGTGGCCATTGTTGTCGCCTTGATGGATAGACACGTGAGTGCCAAGCCACGGATCTCAACAGTTTTAAGGTTGGGACGCTAGGACGGCTAATTTTCCTGGGGATGCAGGGTCGACGTAAAGGGAGTGTTTGATTGGTGGAGACTTCACTACAACCACAGATCAGGGATCCTAATATGGATGCAATTCCGACATTTGCAAAGATTGTTCATGTATCGAAGTTGGCCTATTGGTCGAGATGCTGATGGAGGACATTCACATGTCAATGAGGATTGAGGATGTTCAAGATCCTATCTTTGGTGCTATTTGATGGTGTTGCGGCCGCCGTTTATGATAAAACCTTTCTGGTACTCGGGAATTTGAACACTCATTGCATCAATTCATTGCATCAATGAACATACGAGGTAAGCAAGGCCGCAGTTACTTTTGTTGCTCTACTTTGGTGCTGTGCTTTGGTGCTGCGCTTTGGCGCTGTACTCCCATCATCACATGGACCGCCCTCGCCTTCTAGGCGGTGAGATCAACGCTTTCATGTCTTATTGAGGCCGAGAGCCTTACCCGACATTCTCCATATCATCGGCGGTTATACCGAAAGAGGGTTTGGCGCGAGATGTTTTTCTTGGCTGCGACGACTCTCTGTTCGGGTAGTGGTCCGAAAACCTATAAAACTCTTGAGTGGCTGATGAATGTGTTGGGTGGCGGTGGTGACGAGGTGATGCGGTGAAACTTCCGTTTGTAAAGGGTGGACACAAGAACAACACCAGATAGAGCAAGATCACCAATAGATAGAGGGAACGTGCTATACTGGTTGGTGAAGTTGGCAAGGCTTGTGAGGTTGGCAAGGTTCGCGGGGTTGGCAAGGTTCGTGGGGTTGGCGAGAAGGAGCTCAAGCCAAAGACAGTAGCTTCAGCCAAAGACAATAGCTTCAGCCAGCCGTTGTGGCGAGTAAAGTATCAAAGGAGGACGGTCGATCGTTGCTGTACGGAAATCACTTGCAGGCCCCAACATGAGAAATGTCGATACTGTGCACGACAGGCGACAGGCGACAAGCGACAGGTGAACTGCGACAGCTTTATCATGTTATCAAAGAGCCGACCGTCGAACCACTCCCAGGATCCCTGGAGATGCTTCTAAGCAGAGCCGTCCCAATTGGGATAAATCTCCATCTGGCAAGAACAGCACCAGCCACAGACACCTGCTTCGAAGCACAACGAGAAGGAACGGAGGACGACACAGCTCTGGATTCGTGCTTTCCTATTCTGATTATCTACAAGGTAAAAAGTCAGGCAACAAGGCCGCAGTTGGAAGAGAATTTTGTGGCCTGACGTGACACTCTGCAGAACTTTGGCCCGACACACCAAAACTTTGTGCTGCCCCTTACATAAAACCTTCCCCACGCCCGTCGACTCCTAAATCTCTCTCCTCTCCCTTCTTTCGTTTCTTATCTATTTGACATCGTCAATAGAACAACGAGCTTCTCTCACTAATTTGACGGGTATTTAAGTTGTGAGTAGACACGCAGAAGACACATCAACTGAAGGCTACTAATCAGAACGATCAGATTGATCAGACGGTTCCGATTTGGTATCTGACTTGGTCCGAGACGAAGACACCTTTGAGAGACTTCTTTTCGCAATACTTTTCACTTAGCAACAGCTCGACAATAGCTCTACAGCAGCTAAAGAGTTGATTCTCGACACAACCCAGTGCAACTCAATCTCTCACAAAGCACACAATGGCATCCACCGCCGTCCCACAGCAGGAGGCCCTCCGTCGCACTGCAGCAGCCTCCTCTATGTCCACAGCCACCGCGTCTCCAATGGACTCACCGCGCCAATCCCCATCCTCCACATCCCTCTCCTCGATGGGTTCTTCCCAGGATGTCAAGAGCGGTAAGCCACAAAAGCTCGTCGACACCTACGGCAATGAGTTCAAGGTTCCAGACTACGCCATGGGCGACATCATCCGCGCCATTCCAAAGCACTGCTTCAAGCGCAACACCCTCCGCTCCCTCAGCTACGTCGCCCGTGATTTTGCCTGCCTCGCCACCACATTCTGGGCGTTCAACAAATATGTTACCCCGGAGATGATCCCAAGCACCCCAGTCCGCGCCGTCCTCTGGGGCGTCTACACTGTGGTGCAGGGACTCTTCGGCACCGGCGTCTGGGTTCTCGCGCACGAGTGCGGTCACCAGGCATTCTCTCCAAGCAAGATCGTCAACGATACCGTTGGCTGGGCCTGCCACTCTGCTCTCTTGGTTCCATACTTCTCCTGGAAGATCTCCCACGGCAAGCACCACAAGGCTACCGGTAACATGGACAAGGATATGGTTTTCGTTCCAAAGACCCGCGAGGTCTACTCCACCCGCATCGGCCGCCTCGTCCAGGAACTCGATGAGCTTACTGAGGAGACGCCAATTGCCACTTTGATTCACCTTGTTGGCCAGCAGCTCGCTGGTTGGATTCTTTATCTTATGGCTAATGTTACCGGACACAACAACCATGAGCTGCAAAGTGAGGGCCGCGGAAAGGGAAAGAAGAATGGGTGGTTTAATGGTGTTAACCATTTCAACCCTTCTTCGCCGCTTTATGAGGCTAAGGATGCTAAGCTTATCTTACTTTCCGACCTCGGTGTCGGAATCACCATCTCTGCTCTTGTCTACTTGTCAAAGACCTACGGTTTCTCCAACATCTTTGTCTGGTACTTCCTCCCATACCTCTGGGTTAACCACTGGCTCGGTAAGTTACTTCCTACCACTCCTAAAAACCACCTTCCCACGTACTAACGTAAACATCAGTCGCTATCACCTACCTTCAGCACACCGATCCTTCATTGCCCCACTACACCGGCGAATCCTGGAACTACGTCCGCGGCGCCGCCGCAACCATCGATCGCGAATTCGGCTTTATCGGCCGCCACATCTTCCACGGCATCATCGAGACCCACGTCCTGCACCACTACGTCTCCACCATCCCCTTCTACAACGCTGATGAGGCTTCGGAAGCTATCAAGCCAGTTATGGGACAACACTACAGAGCGAACGTGGAGGGAGGCAGCTGGGGCTTCTTGAAGAGTATGTGGATGAGCGCGAGATGGTGTCAGTGGGTTGAGCCGAATGAGGGCGCCGAGGGGGAAGCCAAGGGCGTTATGTTCTTTAGGAATAGGAACGGTCTCGGTCTCCCACCGGTGAAGATTCCAGCTCCAGCTGCGAAGACCAACTAGGTGTCCTCGCAGCCTGCGGCTGCTCGGAGCACCAAAGTTACCATACCATATATATGACGGCTCACCAAGATCGGCAAGCCGTGCAGACACGATAGAAACGAAAAATTGCATACCTAGGCGAAACCACTAATAAGAGAGGAGGCCTCGGCTGGAGTTGGTGGCATATTTCTTCATGAAATGTTCATAGCATGCAATGCATTTCGGAGGACTGGAGTAAAAGTCTAGGATGCATAGACCGCAAAACGAGAAAGACCTTTGGCTATGAAAGGCAAAGCTGTTAGACGATTGACTTCGTAGAAATATGAAATCAGAACATTCACCACTTCCATAGCATTTTTTTGCTTTAAGCGCCATCCTTTCATAATCATAATACCAAACACTCGCCTAACGCAAACCGACTGACACCGCGCTCACTTTCGAACTTCCTCATGATGATCGCCACCTTACTCATCGGCCGATCAAACGAGGACTCTGTCTGAATTAACAACCATATACTCCCCAATCCCCACGATTGAATTCTACTGCACGATAGAGCCCCATTTTGGCTTCATATCTTTTTCCCCCAATAAGGCGTAATGTCTCATTATATTAAGCATTTGCGATGCAGAATTTACGTCCATCCATCACTATCCCAACCAAATAACTACGAGCTTTGACTCAAAGCTATTCGGTCACCAAAACCTATTTCAATCAGCACGAAGCCAGCTCAGCGCAAGGAACAAATCACACTCAGCATCTCTAAACTTTAGGCACAAGCCAACCCCTATTCACGAAGCAGCACATCTACAAGCACACAATCCAGCCTCCATTTACACAACGGAGTCTTTCGCTAAAGGCTCCCATGCGGCCTAAGCTTGTCTCAAAGGCAATCCAGCCTCCACATCAATCTAAGCTCTGGCTCCAAGCCTACGCCTTTCGACCAACCAACACCTACAAGTACACACACGCATCTACATTGAGCGCAGAACAGCCTGTCACTAAAAGAAAGAGCTTTCTTGGAAGGTTTCACGTTCAGACGGCAAACTCAGAGGTTAGAGATTTATCGCCTATTGTGATGGTTATCGTTGCGTCTTAAGTTGTTGGAAACGCAATCGCAAGTCCTTGGGAACATCCTCTTGCTTCGAGGGGATGACTATGAAGCATGGCACTAAACGAGATCAAGCAAATCATAATAAGAAGACGGCAGATGGCTGGCGACGGCGTAAGAATGGGAGCCTTGAGAGTCACGAAATTAGGAGGTATTCTTTTTATGAATCTCGTCATTTAGTTAGCTTTGTAGTTCCAGATTTGGTTCTCTTTGGCAAACCAGTTGAGCTGTGGGGAGATATCTGAAGTGTCCAGATAAGCAAGGGTGAGGGAAGGTCGAAGTGCCATCTGGACAGAAGTTGTGTAGCTAAAACCCATACCTGACCACTCCGCAAAGACGGCTCATATGGCCGGTTGATTTCGTCTTTTTAGAGCGCGGATTGCGATGCTCTTAACGCTCAAGCCGGTCTGCCTGACGTCTCGCTCTTACTTCATAGCGCTTGGCACGTGGTTATGACCATACTTACTGTATCACCAGCCTGCGCAGTGATGACTTGGCCATTCATGCCCAATCTTCTCGGAAGAGGCTGTAGCGCTGTAGCGCTGTAGCGCTAAGAGTGGGGTCCTCACAGCGAAGACTTACCTCCTTCACTTTCCTCTCCATACTTTACCCATTTACCATAATAACCGAACAAATTCGAGTTTCATACTTTTTAATAGTATTTCGAGTGAATATGTGAAAACTGACTTCGGCACCGATCAAACTGCTCTTTCCATTACGGTAGCCGCCGTACTTCCCCCAAAGCGGGTACATCCTCCCGCCATCCGTCAGCCGCTTAGCGCGAAGCTCCCCAGAGCTGTCAAAACACCAGGTAAACAAACCTCGGCCTGCCAAGCTTCGCTACCCTCGCGCTTCACTTTACCATATGCGCGTCTAACTCGGTGTAGAAGCAAAACTTGACCATTCATTTCTGAAGTAGCATCATTGGGTAGATATACTGAGTTAGGACGAGAAACGCCAGCTCAGAGCACAGAAGCTTGGCACCAATCGCACCCGTTGCCGCTAAGCTCGCACCGAGCTCCCAGCCTCACGCATTGCTGACGACAGACCTCACTTCTTCACCACAACTTCAGTATACTTGTCGCATCTGCTATAGCTGTGATCGCATAATATAGCCGAAGCCAGACACGAGAAGTATACCCCATAAAAGCAGATAACTGCGATATAGGAACGAGACATAGTGAGCTTCACCGCAACTTACGACCTGACTTCGATGCGCCAAGCGGCCGAGTAAGCACAACAACACCCAGTCTAAGACACGACATTGCGCCACAGCAGGACAACATCGCCCCACATTCCTGCCAAACCTCATACACATACGAAACACAAAAAGGTCGACAAGAGGAAAGAATCATGTCTTCCCGCAACAAAGACAAGAAAGGCAAGCACAGGTCAACAGCCGACCTGATTGAGATTGCGCCGCAACAGATCGTCGAACCTGCTACTACTCGAGGAGATAGTAGTCGTGCTTTTGATTCTCCGAGAGCAACTCTCGCCAGGGGCGAATCTGATGACTACTACAATTCTCATCCACACGGCGTCGCAGTTGCCGGAGGAGGACCACCTGGCGTTGGAGCAGGATACGTACAGAGTCCGGTGGACATCCAACCCGGCTACGGAGGCGAAGGAGGAGGACCACCGATCACATCAGCAGGTGGAGGGGGAAGGGGGTATGGCGGGGGGTATGGTTACACAACCGCACCACCGCAGCAATCCCACTACCCAACTGCCAGCGCAGGCGGAGGCTATGGAGGGTACGGCGCAACAACTGGTTATCACCCAAACGCATCCTATACCCATTCCGATCCACCACCTCACAACAGCTACCCAGCATACAACGCTCCCCCAACCCAACACAACGCAAGCTACGTAGCGCACGCGTACCAAGCTCCGCCTCCACACTCTCAGAACATGGTCCCATATCCATCCTATCATGGGCTTCCGCCTCGACAGAGTTATGGAAGCTACACCCACCCCCAGAAGTACGACGGAAACCCCCCAAGAAGAGACTCCACGAGTTCGAGCAGTGGCAGCAGCTATGTAGAGATCTCCCGCTACGCCACCCTTCCGGCCCTAAAGCAGAACCCCCTTGCGGCCGTGAAGACGTTCTTCACGGCCCCATCTGGATCGAAACGCCGCGCTATCAAGAAGAGGCCAAGCGCAAGTGACCTTGGACGCAGGAACTCCAAAAAGAAGCATGGAAGACGGCACAGTAGTTCTAGTTCAGAGGTTGACAGTGATTTGGCTTATGGGACGGCATTTGTTAAGAGACATCGGCTGAGGAGGAGGAGAAAGAGTAAGGGGGGTAGGAGTCCGGAGGATAGAGGATATGGAAGTCCAAGGAGACAGGGTAGTAGGAGCCCGAGAAGAGCTAGCCCCGGGAGGTACAGAGATACAGGCTACCAGCCCTCCTCCAACCCCTCCCAGATCATGCCAGGGGTTTTTCCAGGCGACCACAGAGAGCTCTTCCCCCAGGAGCGCGACCAGCAGCCAAGTTTGAGTAGGAGGGAGAGCGAGAAATACGAAAGGAAGAAAAAGAAGTCCGCCGACGAAGAGATCCGCAAGATAGGCGAAGACCTCCACAAGCTAGCCAAACAACAAAACAAACTCCACCTCGCCGAAGCTGCAAAGCGCGGCAGCGTAAACTCTCGCCGTGATGACTCTGGACGTCATGGTCTTGGGCCGAAGGAGGTTGAGAGAGGGTTGGGGAGCAGTAAACCGGTTAAACACGCGCACGGGACGTATGGGATGCATGGACATCATGAGGATGATGATAGTGATGACTGGGAGGACGACAGCAGTTCAGATTCCGATAGTTCGAGTGCGGACTCAGCACTGGCGTTCGGAGGTGAAGACATCTACCCTCGCTTCCGCCGCTCTCCCTCACCCCGAACACAGGGAGGCCCGAGGCGGAAATCGACAATAGTAGACCCACGGCTCTTCGGACCAAATAACAGCTTGGCAGGAGCTGTGACTCGCCCTGTTGGTTTCGGGGAGGTGGATATCATGGGCCCAGGAGGCTCGACGCCGGTGCCGCCACCGAATGTTAAGCAGACTGGGTATTTTAGAAGTCCACTGCCGAGTCCTAAGCCGGCGGCGAGAGGAGAGAGGGAGGTTGAGGAGAGTAGGAGGAATGCGAAGAAGAGGGCCGAGCTGGAGATGGAGCGGAGAGACTCTGAGAGGAATCGCGAGAGAGATGGTGGCAGGGATGCGGAGCTGAGGCAGGTCTTTCCTATGCCTACGGACGACCCCCACGCCTTTGACGCTTTGACTTCCACCCCACAGTTGAACCAGGTCGGTATGGAGAAAAGGCCAAGCTTTCACGCAAGGACTGACTCCCTTCCCCTCCGCCAACCTAAGCCCATGTCCCCCGTTCGCCAACAAGTATACGATGGCCAGGTCTCCAGCCCAGAGTTAACGCGCTCGCACGACCACGCCCTCGGTGGACTCGCTGGCGCAGCCCTCGCAGCCGCAATCGCCGAGGAGAAACGGGCTCGTCGTGAAGCCCTCCACCGCGACGAAGAAGAAAGAAGGCGAGGAGAAGACAGAGAAATAGACTCGATGAGGATGTTTCGTGACGACATGGCGCGAAGGAACGGAAAGAGTCCTGAGTTGCTTAGGAGTAAGCCAGCTACGGTTATGGGCCAGGGCACGCCTATTGATTTCGCTGTAGGAGATAGACAAGGCAGGGAGAGCAGGGTTGATCCGTTCCAATATCAGGCTAGTGACCTTGGAGATGACGTCTTTGAGAAGACGGTTTACGCGCCGAAGCCTCTTCACGAAAGGATAGCGGCTAGAGCTGTGGCGTCAAATCCTGATACGAGTAGGAGGGGAAGCGGGGGTGGTACACCAGTCGGTTCATGTAAAGGCAAGGAATCAGCAGCCGGATACCGCTCAATCAAGGACTCCAAGTATTACCCTGACGGCCCAGGAGAGAAAAAAGACGATTCCATCCTTTCCAACCTCGCAGGCGTAGCAGCTGCCGCTATTGGAGGTATAGGGATCGCAAAGATGGCATCAAAAGCAGCTGAGCGCGGGCCAGATACAGACTTTCGCCGGCATGCGGATTTCGGTACCAAGCCTGAGATTGATAGATCTCAAACCTTCCCCACACGTGGAAGTCGCAGCCAAAAGGCGGGGTTTTTAGACAACGAGGGTCCCACAGTACCTCTCACTGGTCTGGAAAGCAATTTGGAGATTGGCAATAGTATTGAGAGGGAATATACACCAGCCATCGTCTTGGTAGAGCGGAAACCGAAATGGGCAAGGGACGTTAGTCCTATACCTCCCACCCGCCGCGCATATTCTCCAGAACCCGCCCGGGTGAGTGCCGTATTACCACCGAGGGAGGGGAGCCCACCGCCGCAAATAGCAGACGCAGCACCCTCCTTTGCGCGCTTCGAAGGCGGGATGCCTTCTCGGCTGCCACATGATAGGGAGCCGAGTTTCGTGTCTTATGAGGATCCGGAGCCTTTTAGTCAACCGGCTGATACTTCCTCTCGTGATGTGGTGGTAGAAGAGACGAAACCGGGTCATAGGAGGGAGTCGCTGAGACGGTTTAGCAGTGATGCTGATCACAGGTATGCGGCTATGAGTTCTGATTATTTCTCTAGTCGTGAAACGGTCAGAGGCAGAAGCCACACCAGATCTCCTTCGCCCGAAACCAGGGAAGGTAGGGATACGGTTGGACTTAGGTTAAGATCGAGATCACAGTCACGCATGCGCAGCAAGTCACCCAACGTGCGTCAAGCACGTCACAGCGACCAAGAAGCCAGAAAAAGAAGCTACCGCAAAGGCAACGACGAAGACTGGCGCCACGATGAAAGAGCTCATGAGGGCCGGACTAGAGATAATGAGGGAGAGAGAGACAGAGCCCTCGATGAACGGGAGAAAATGTATGATGAGGTAGAGAACTTTACTGCGCCGCTGCCGGCTGCTGCTATAAGCTCTGCTGTGCACGCTATCTACGCTCAAGACGCCCGTCGCTCTCGCGACCAGTCCCCAGCCTCTCACCGTTCCCAGAACCCGGTACAGGATAAGGCGGATAGGATCTACAAAGAAACAGTCCTCGCACGCCGAATTGCGGGGTCACATAGTGGCGAAAATTCACCGCCGAGAGTCGTGACCCCTCCAGCAATGGAGCGCAGAGAGCGCGAAAAAGAGAGAGAAAAACACAACAACAGAAAGGGCCTTTATTCCGAGCCTGATGCGGATTTTGTGTTTGATCATGAAATGCACCCTGATGAGGAGAAGATTTTTACTCCTGTTGTGTTGAGAAAGTCGTGGCCGATTCTTGCAGAGATGGAGCCGGAGGGCCCTTTTGACCCGAGAATGCTAGGGCTCAACAGACCTCTCTTAAATATTGTTAGGGCGACGCCGGAACCTGAGAAACAAATCAAATTGCAGATGCCACGATCCCGCTCCCAAAGCCGTGAGCGCAAATCCGAGACCAGCAAGGAGATAGAGGATAAACCAAAGTGCGGCATTCCCGTTTTAGTAGATGAGATCTCGGACGACAATGAGCCAACCTCCCGCTCCGTCGCAGACCCAAAACCACTTGAAAGAAAAGTCTCCTGGGGCGAGAACGAAACCCAACACTACGATGTCGTGACCCCCTACCCCGACAACCCATCCCATAACCCTTTCACCACAGCCTATGCAGCCTCGCCACCAACTCAGTCACCTACGGATGGAAAACGCACACCTCCCTGGGAGCAATCTCATCCCGCAGGCAAGGCGTTACCAAGTATCCCTCCTCCATCCAACGACGAAGACTACACCCACGCCCCTCTCTCACACCGACACCAAGAGACACTAAGAGAAGTAACCATGGCCACCTCTGCCGCCTCCTCTACACCACCAATGAGACCCAAGCCGAAAAGTCTATGGAGTAACTTCACACCCGACCTCGCCGCGCGCATCCGTGACCAAGAAGCCGCCGCAGCTCTGTTGGTGAACGCAAGCACAATCGGCTTCGCCGACGGAGACGAAGGCGACGATGTAAACTCGCCTGATAAAGTACCGAGTAGGTTGGAGGAGCTGAGGGAGAGGGAGAGGATATGGGTTAGAGAAGAAGAGGACAGAGAGAGGCAAATAGGGGAAGAGGAGAGGTTGGAGAGGGAGGCTAGACACGCTGAACGTGACAGCTTCAAGAAAGGAGAAGCGTTCGAATACCGCGGGATAATAGTAGAACCCGAACTCAGCCCAGAGAACTCCGCTTCTGTGAACGAGGAAGAGAGAGGAAGGGATATCGAACTCGACCGCCATGACAGTGGTTCCCCCCCACCTGTCGGACCGAAACCGAGTGTTATGCCTGGTGGTTTTGAGGATGACACAGATAGGCCAGTCTTTGCTTACCCTGCCGCGTCACCTCCTGGCTCCGATGTCGATACCGTCATCTATCACCAGCCATTCGACTTATCCACCAAGGCCGAACTCGGTACCTCGTCCGCAGACAATTCCCGCCCCGTATCTAGAGACCAACCGAAGATAGGTTCAGATGACTCCTTTGTCGTTGTAGAGGCTGACCCGACACCACAACTCGAGCGCGATGAGACGATGATTGTTGTTGTGGATCCAGAACACGGAAAGTCCGAAAGCTTCGCGGTTGTAAGTCACCCAGAGCAGAGCGAGGAGACGCAGAGTTTGCTCAGGAATGCTGCATCTGAGGGGAATGAAAGCTCTAATGAGGACTTCGTGATGCCGATGGAGACACCGGAAGGTGACATTGTCACACCGTCTGAAACTGACAGGGGCATCGATGGTATCGGCGCTCCGACCAATTGGTCTACAGGAGGAAGCGCGGTGATCGTAGATGTTCCTGTCGAGCCATCAGGCGAGATCATGAATGAACCCTACGACCTGTCGAGAGAGGATAGTGCAGTGATTGTTGATGCTCCGCTTGAGGACGTGAGGGGTGCTGTGGAGATTGCGGCGCCTGCTCAGGAAGGTGAGTCGACCACAGTCATACCCATCGTTCTCGCTCCAAATTTGGAACCAGCAGACGCACAGGATGCTGCCGATGCCACACGTGATGGGGCCAAAGACCCCAAGATTGTCAAGCAGGAAGTGGTTCCTGACACCGTGGATGCTGCTACAAAGAACGATGCTATCGTCATCCCAAGTAGTGCGAAGGAAAGCGGAGAAGTCGTAAGCACACTAGTCGAAACTGCTGCTGATCCATCCGAAAGTTCTTCCTCTGGCAAGAAGCTAAACAAGAAACAGCGCAAGGCCCTCGAGAAGAAACAAGCGGCTGAGGCTGCCCAGGCCACCCTTGAGGCTGCGGCAATTTCAGTTGCTGCCGGTGCCGGAGTTGCCTTGATCGCCGATGCTCTCAAGGACGAGCCCAAGAACGAGGAAATGACGAGAGAAGTGATAGAGGGTGTCGCGGATGAGATCCGCGATGCTCCTGTGGAGGAGTTGAAGGGTTTTGTTGATGCTAGCCTTGAGGGGACGTTTGGCATTAATGATGCGCCCACCAGGGAGAAAGCAAAGCCTGAGTTTGTTGAGGCACAAAATGAGGCTTCCCGCGAGGTTATCGATGCTCCAATCGAGCAACCACCTAATTCCGTTGAGACAGGTGGTCTTAACGAGCAAAAGGTGGATGAGGCTCCGAAAGAAGTAGTAAGCACATCAGTCAACGATACTGCTGTTGACCCTCATCTTGCAACTTCGGGCACTGAGAACGATTCTTCTACTCCAGCAAAGAAACTAAACAAAAAACAGCGTAAAGCACTCGAGAAAACGCAGGCAGCACAGAGAGAGGCTGAAGCTAAACGTGAGGCAGAGCTTGCCGCCGCCGCCGCCGAGTCCACCATCGAAGTTGATGCCGCCGCCAATGCCGCCGGTAACGCTCCTGTTGGGGAGTCTGATACTCACAACGGGGGTAAGGCTGTTGTAGTCCAGAATATTGGGCCAACAGCAGAGAGCAGTAGTGCTATAGCGGCGGAGGATAGCAAGGACATCATCGATGCGCCACTTGAGAACGCACAACGTGCGACTGAGGACGAGCCCACCAAAATAGTTGTGGAAGCTACGGAGCCACAGCCAGAAGAAGGTGTTAACACTTTTGAGGAGGCTGTTCAAATAATCCACGATGTTGCTGCGGAGCCAACAACTGTCACTGAGTCTCCACTCCCAGACCCATTAGAAGCAGGGCAAGCTATAATCAACGAGCAAGCCATGGCCGAGCCAATGGTGAAGGGACCAACGAGCGAGGAGCAAGCCGCTATCAATGAGCAAGCCACCGCCGAGCCAATCTTCGAGCATGTCGATGCACTAATCGAGATTGCTAGCAAGGAGGTTGATATTACCGATACGCCAATCAACACTCCTCAAGGTAGCTCAGCCGAGGTCACAGTTTCTGAAGAGCCACCAAAAAACTTGAACAAGAAACAGCGCAAGGCCTGGTTGAAGGCAAAGAAGGCGGCTGATGAAGCTGCTGCTTTGGAAGCTGCAAATGCTCCGGTCGACGTTCCGGCTGAGGCACCAATCGAGACACCAGCTATGGAAGTGCTGCCAACGAGTGCTATCGTCGATATACCTGTTCAGGAGAGCCACAAGATTGTTGACGCGGCTATTGAGCCTCTGGTTGAGACGCCTGTCGTAGAAGTTCTCCCCGGCGATGAGATCGTGGACGTACCTACTGAAGTCAAGCATGATACCCAATCTGCCGGGGATCTAACCTCCACCTTAGGTGCCAACGTCGAGTCATCCACTACCAAAAACGCCTTCCCAGAGCCATCACGGATTGTCACAATTGCCGACGCCCTTGCAGCAACCGGGTACACAATCCGCGAGTCCGAGTCAACTCCTACCTCGACAGGCGATGTTCTGGAAGCCGAGATCAGCCCAACTATGGAAGAACTCCAAGCAATCCTTGACGCCGGCCCACCAACAGGACTAAACAAGAAGAGGCGTAAGGAGTGGGAGAGAGCAACGAAAACTAAGATTGCGGAGGCGGAGGCTGCTGCTGTCGCTCAAGCAGAGTTGGATGCACAGATTAAGGAGGATAAGAGAGACCAGGATAGGGAATTGGTGATTGATGACATAATCCCTGAAGTCTTGCCGACGCCGATTTATGAGGATGAGTCAGGTGCTTTTGCAAGTACACCGCTTGCGACACCGCCCGTTAAGATAGAGGACGCTGTTGACGAAAGAGAGCACAAGCCAAAAAGCAGAGTGGTAAGTCTCAGTATGGCGGAAGCTGCCGCCTTGGCAAAATCCCTGGAAGAAGAGAAAAAGCCTCAGTTGACCAGGAAGCTAAGTAAAAAGGAGAAGGAGAAGAAGAAACTTGGCAAGGAGGCCAAGGAAAGACAACTTGCTGAGTTGGACGAGGCTGCTGGTGATGCTGATGGATCTTCTACCCCAGCAGACACAGATGGAGGTGCGAGGGTGAGCGTGCCTGTTGATGCCTTCGCTGACCTTGCTTCCGCCGGAGATGTTGTAGATCGTGAATGGAACGAGTCTGGTACCACTTTGAGCAAGAAGAAAAAGAAGAAGGAGAAGGGAAAGGCTGTTGAAGTCACCGATGAGGTGCCCCCCTCCGAGGCTCCAATCGAAACTGGCGCCGAGGAGCTTAAGTTCGACATACAAACTGAAGAATTCAAAGACATAATCCCAGCTGAACCATCACGAGAGGAGAGCAGAGAAATAATCGAACAAACAGATGACGACGATGCCTTCCACTCCGCCAACGAAGTTGGACCCAACGATCAAGCTACTGATGACGGGAATCTGACCGAGACTGAATTTAAGTCCCCTAATGTCGTACCCGCTGACAAAAACAGCTCTAACGGCCACACTGAGCCTTCTGTCGAACCCATTACTGAAGACGCTAAGGAGTCGAATATTGAGGTAGCGGCCGAAGAAAATTTCGCCCCAGTAAGCGGAAAAAAGAAGAGAAAGAAGAAGAAGAAGGACGGCTCAGGAGCAGGAACAGGGACAGACGCTAGCCCGGAAGAGTCCGCTGCAGAGCAGGAGTCTTTTTTAGCTAAAGCCGGCACCCTTGGCGCGGGTGTCGGTCTTGTTGGTGCAGCCGCCGCGAACGCCCTTGTTTCCCAAAGCGATGAAGTAGAGGCCTCGCTTCGCTCAGGAGACGAGAATGTGCACCAACAATCAAATGCCGATGGGGCTGAGCGGTGGTCTCAGCCGTTGAGTGGAAGTGTTCAGGGAAAGAAGGGCCACGAGGATGATGATGACAACAAGACGGTGATGGGCTTGGAAGACATCCGGGAACGTAACGAGGGAGCCGCCGGACTGTCTGAAGAAAAAGAGATGGCGATTGATCCAGAGATCAAGGAAAGAAAGATTAGACCGAGTATTGATCCACAATTTGGGGACTTCCTCCCTCTACCGCCATCTGATCCTGGATCACCGCATCCAGAGCTAGGAGATGAAGCGAGCGCGATTGGTCTCCCTGCGTCGCCACCACCTGGCTCCCCCGAGACCACGAGGGAACTTAACTCCTTCGAGTCTCCAATTACTCCAAGGAAGAGGGCGTCAGGCTCACACATTCCTCGTTCTCCAAGCGTAAGTGCAGTGCCGTTGAACTTCCTCCTTCGTAACAGGGGAAGTGGCAGTATGCCATCCAGCCCCATAACTCCCCAAGTTGGGGCCACGAGCCCAACAAGGAGCGAGGTACTGGGATTGAGTCTGGGGAGCAAAGAGAGGAAGAGGCCCACGAGCTGGGATAGCAGTAAGGAGATGCAGCCTTTCCAGCTGCCGGAGTTCGCAAGGAGCCATTCGAGGTCCAACAGTGTTACCTCGTTGAGGGCGATGCCTCCATTGCTTGAGAAGACTGATACTGTTGAGGAGCAAGCTGTTGCGACGGGCGAGCAAGAGAAGAGTGATGCACAGCCAATTGGCGAAGATATCGTGGCTGAGATGCCTATGGGACTGCAAACTTCGGTTGAATCTCAGCCTGTTGAAAAGGTTTCTGGGAAAACGCCACACCCAACATCTGCCACTGAGACGGCGACGGAGTCTTCTGCTATCGACTCTGGATCGTCAAAGAAGTCTAAGAAAAAGAAGAAGAAGGGCAAGCAGGCGGCTGTGTTAGAGCCTGAGCTTATTCTTGAAACTGCTTTGCCAACCGAGATTGTCTCGGAGACGCCCGTTGAGATCACTGCGGATGCCATTCAAGAGTCTGTTGGCGATACACCGATTGAGACAACCAGACATGTCATCGGGCATGCCGCTGTGATCGGGGTCACCCAAGACGTAATTGATAAGGCGCCTACTGAGATACCAGCCGAGATTACAGAGCCTGCTTCTGAGGCCAGTAAGCCAGCTGCGATTGATGGAAGCGACGAAATTCAGACTGCCATTGTCGAGGCCATTGTGGTGGAGGAACGTATCCAAAAGTCAACTCAAATGCCGGTGGAGACTGTGGAGCCTGTGGTCAATATCCCCCACGAGGATCCCACAGAGGAATGCTCCGTTGAACCAGTAGTTGTCCAAGATGCTGCGGCCGACATTCCGACCATTGACAGACCTCTTGAAACTCTCGCTGAAGATCTATCATCGACAGGTTTTAGCACAGCCACTTCTTCGAAGTCGAAGAAAAATAAGAAGGGCAAGCAGGCAGTTGTGCAAGAGTCCGAGCCTGTTGTTGAAACTTCCCTCCCGACTGCAGGTATCGCAGAGACGCGAGTTGAGACCAACACAGATGCCGTCCACGAACCCATTGGTGAGGCGCCAGTCGAGAGCACGCGAGAGATTGCCGAAGCGCCCATTGTGACTGAGGTTCCTCAGGAGACAATCGCTGAGGCTTTCATGGAGGTACCAACTGAGATCATTGAGGCTGCTGGCGACGCTATTGAGCCACCAGCGCATGAAAACATTGTTGTTGACTTTACCAAGGTCGAAGAAGTCCCTGCGGATAGATCTATCCCGATGACAAAAATGGAAGAGCCGCTTCAAGCACCTACTGAGATTGTCCAATCTGTCGTCGCTATCCGTCACGAGCCTCCTTCTGAACAGGCCTCAGCCGTACCAACTGCCGGTCAGGAAGCCACAACTGAGACACCAATGATCGAAATACCTTTCCCAATTCTCGCCGAGCAAGTGACGAAAGATCTCTCATCTACGGGCTTCAGCACAGCAACTTCCTCGAAGTCAAAGAAGAAAAAGAAGAAGGTCAAGAAAGGAAGTGCTACAGATGTCATTCCTGAGCCAGAGACTGTGGCCGAGACTCCTTCTGGAAGCTTGGGAGTTGATGATGGGCTGGCTACTGAAGATAGCATGCCTGCCAGTACTTTTGCCACGGCTATGGATGAGAAGCCTGAATATTTATCCCCGTCAACTGACGACAGTACTCAGGACCTTCAGCCAGTCATGGAGACGATCATAGCCCCCGTCGAGGCACCGGTTGAGTATTTGTCTCAGCCGTTGCATAAGGAAACTAGCGAGGTCTTGGATGCGCCAACCACTGTTCCTGAGCCGAGTCTCGATCCCAGCATTTCTCTGTCAACCGAACAAGAGCAAGCCGTGATCAATACTCAAGCTATATCCGAGTCAATTCCAGAAGAGACTGGTACAGCACTCGCTGAGCCTTTCGCCAGACACCTCAAAGCTACTGACACACCCATCAAAATGCCGGCCCAAGATATTGTCGCTGACATGGCTGAAGCGCCAATCATTGAGCCTCTCATTCGAGAAGTAGGTGTTACTGAGGCCCCGACCAACACGCCAGCATTGGCTGTGGAATCGCAACCTCCGACCTCGAGCAATCTAACAGAGAGCGAAGAGCCACCCAAGGGTCTGAATAAGAAACAACGCAAGGCTTGGTTGAAAGCTAAAAAGGCTGCTGACGAAATTCGCGCGTTAGAGGCTGCGAACACTCCTGCCGAGGCGCCTGTGGAAAGTGGTACCGAGGCTCCTGCCCATGTCATCAGTGAGGCACAAATCGTTGAGGATGTTACTGCTGCTGAGCCACTGCCTATCGTTGAGGAAGCCGTGCAAGACGAAGCTCCCATCGAAAGCTCTCCTGGCCTTACCACAGCTGAGGCCCTCCGCAGTGCAGGGTACTTTATTGCACACCCTTCAGCACCAGTGGACGACACCTCTATTGCAGACGAGCCGCCCACCGATATTCCCCCCCCTTCGGCGAGCGACACGCCACTAGCTAAAACAGAAAACGCAACTCAAACAGTGGACGAACTCCGATCTGTTTTTGACGCGGGACCACCAGCAGGCCTGAACAAGAAAAAGCGCAAGGAGTGGGAGAAAGCACAGAAAGCTAAGTTGGCTGAAGCTGAAGCTGCTGCTGCTCAAGTCGCTCAGCCTGCTGCTGAAGCAGATATTGTGGCCACTCACGTGCCTGAGAGAGGCGTGAGTATTGAGGAGGGAGCTTGTAAAGTCTTGCCATCTGATATGCCTATCGAGGGGACAGGAGACGTGGCTGCCGAGCCGATTTCCGCTTTTGAACCCATAGCAAAACCCAGCCTCACCGAAAAACTCACTACTGATGACCCTCGTCCTCCGAAACCTGCAGAGATTATGCCAAAGACTGCGACTTTTGACGAGCCAGACACTAAGAATGCCGCGAAGGAGATTCTTTTACCGGAAACTCCGCTTGATACGCCTGCCAAGCCTGCAAGTGAAAAGCCGTCTACTGGCTTCATGTCTACTTCTTCTAAGGAGTCTAAGAAAAAAAAGAAGAAGGGCAAGGGTGCTACTGTGGAGCCCGAGCCTGAGACCCCCATGGCCGAGCAAAGTTACGATGCTGGTAACAACCAACCACAAGGCCAGGCTGCCAAAAACCTAAAATTGGCTCTAGACGTACCAATTCAGCTTTCTGAAGTTGTCTTAGAAAAGCCTGTGTTCGTTGAGGTCCCGAATGAGACGGATGTAGATGCATCAATTGAGACGTCGGCGGAGATTACTGAGCCCGTACCTGAGCTTGCGCAAGTCATGGCCGACATAAAACCAGAGCTCTCTCTCAAAGAGGCCACCAAAGATGTCAGCAGTGAGACTGCCATACCAGCAAGCGAAATCATCGCTTCAATTGAGGCCCCAGAAGGTGCTGCGAACGAAGTCGTCACCGCGGTCGAGCTACCTACCACTGACGACATTCCCCCAGAGTCTCTGCCAGGCTTAACAACAGCTAAAGCTTTTGCCCGTGGCGGTTTTGGTATCTCCGCTGAGCCAATGCCTATGTCCAAAGACAAGGGCAAAGAGCTTGTGGAGACCGCTTCAGAGACACCTCTTTCGGAGACGCCGATTGAGACACCTGCAGAGGCAGCAGCCGAGGACGAATGGGCGCCTGTCAAGAAGCCCAGCAAGAAGGAACGTCGTGCCTTGGAGAAGAAGCAGGCTAGAGAGGCTGAGTTTGCTGTACCTGAAGCTGAGTCGGCGCCTATGGACGACACAGTGGTGAAGTCACCTCTTGGTACGAATTACAGCGTCGACAAGTCTGTTACTGAGCAGCCAATCGAGCCACTCTTACCACCTACCAATACCGCTTCAGTGCAAGTGAAAGAGGTAGTTCTCGAAGTCCCTCTCCCAGAGTTCAATCTCGCCACGCCTCTCGAGACTCCTGCAGACATTGCAACAGAGTCGGAAAGGGCGCCAACTAGAAAGCTGGGCAAGAACAAGAAGAAGGCCGGGCTCAAAGCCGCCACCGACGAGCCCTCAAGTGCGCCGATCGAAGTGGTTGAGCCGATCCTTGAACAGCCAGCCGAGGTCTCTGGACGTGCAATTGAGGAGCGGCCATTGGGGGCTATCAAAGCGACAGAGCAGCTGTCTGTGGATGTGGAACAGCCTTTCAAGGAAAATATCGAAACCGATGCACGACTTTCCGAGTCTGCTTATGAGGTGCCAATCGAGATAAGTACTGAAGACGAACAGCCATCACTCCAAGAACTCCAGATCGTGCTTGACGGCGGACCACCACCCGGACTGAATAAAAAGAAGCGTAAAGAGTGGGAAAGAACACAGAAGGCGAAGCTGGCTAAAGCTGAGGTCAAAGCCGCTTTACTCGCAAGCTCCAGAACTCCACTGCGTGAGTCCATTGAGAAGGATGTCGTCACCGATTCAGCAATCATTCCAGACCCCACAATTGAAAGTGGGTATCTTGAAGTTGGGGGGGAGCTGACCAAAAACGATACCCCAGAAGCCCTCCAACCAGACTCGTCAATCGAGGCCGCCATTGAGACACCTTTCTTGGAGACACCAGTTGAGACTTCTGTAGAGAAGTTGAGAATACCCGAGGCGGCAAGCGAGGTGCCGATCAAGATGACAGCGGATGATGAATGCTCATCTACGCCAGCCAAAGATCTGAACAAGAAACAACGCAAAGTACTTGAGCAGCAGCGTGGGGAGGAGGCTTTGGAGATCGAACTTGCTGCTGCTGCACCATCAGAAATCCGAGAAGAAGCTCCAACCGACGTTGTGGATATTTCGCCTGGTACCGAACGTCAGGCCGAGACTGAGCCACCACAGGACGTTGCTACTGAAATCCTTCCAGAGGCGTCAGTGGAGACTGCTACAGAAATTCCCCTGCCAGAAATACCACTCGAGACACCAGCACAAACTTCGACCGAAGCTGTGTGCGACAGCCTTGACGGCCTCATTGGCGCGTCGCGCAAAAAGTCCAAGAGGAAGAAGGGCAAAAAGGGTGCCGTTTGTGAGGCTGGGCCTGAACTTCAACTCGTCGCTAAAGAGGCCAGCAGAGATCTAAGTGCTGAGGTTATTGTGCTAGAGTCGTCTGCAGAAGAGCCAAAGATTGTTCCCGATGAAGCGCCTTTGAGGCCAGCGCCTGTGACGTTTGATTCTTTCCGCGCCCATCTCGATATTGAAGAACTCGGACGAGCTGTAGCCACCGCTATTCCTCTCCCATCCCAAGGAGCTACTCCCTATGAGACAGATATCGATCCTGCAGTGTGGACCCCTGAGCAGGTCGCAGCGCCACTCCCACCCACATTTGATAGTATCCGGACTCATCTCGGCGACGAAGAGCTTGGCCGAGCCCTAGGCACAGCTTTGCCTCTTCCATCAATCGGAGCCACGCCCTACGAGACAGACAACGACTTTGCTACTACTATCGCTGCTGGGCTTGAGGCGTCAGGCTTCGATGCTGAAAAGGTTTTGGAAGATCCGACGTTCTCTAAACAAGTTTCTCCTCGCCAGTCCGCCGAACAGCTGAAAGTCATCACAGAAGATCCCGCGATCTCTCGCCACCTCCAGCCCAGAGTATCGCAAGAACAGCTCGCAAGGGATAATGATAGGCCCGAGAGTCCGCTGAATGAAAATGAGGGCGTAAACGAACGACTCTTCTCTAAGAAAACCAAGAAAAAGGCCAAGGGCAAATCCCCTATTGTCAAGAAAGACGCAGACAAGGGTACGGGGCATGAAGGTGGGATGGAGACAGTAGAGCTCAGCGACGTGCCAACCTCTGAGTACGACGCGCTTCCATCCGAGCCCATCTCTCCATCAGCAAGCAAGAAAAAGAAGGCCAACAAAGGCAAAGCGCGTGCCGCCTCGATCGTCGATCGCATGCCCAGCACGACTTCCGTGGTCAAAGAACCAGGTTTACCCTTGAAGAACACAGCTATCGTAGCCGGAGTCGGAGCTGGTGTTGCAGCTTTTGCATCAGATATCGCATTGCTAGATATTTCGGAAGCTGGAAGCAGTAAAAATAGCAAGAAGAAGAAAGGCAAGATTGTTGATATGAGAATCGGAGGTGATAATTTGTTTGATGACCCTGCGCTGTGGGAGGGTGCTGATCCTAAGAGTTTTGAGGAGGCTCCTCATGGCAACTGCGTCGCCATAGAGCAGAAGGATGAAGGAGGTGAAGGAGATTTTATGGGTGAAGGTCCTGTCGAAAAAGAAGAAGAAGCAGGGCATGAAGAAGATTTCGCATCAACCATCGCTGCTGGTCTGGAAGCCTCTGGATTTGATTCTGGAGAGATAATGCAAGATCCCACCTTCTCTCGCCATGGATCACCAACTGCTGAGTCTCAAGTCGTGAAGGATCCGACAATGGCCAGGGCCATGTCAGCAGCCGACGACTCTTTGGATAAATCAACACCACTCCTGGAAGACACCACCGCCAGACCAACAATCCAGAGGGAGGATACATACGCTACCCGCGATTTTCAGGGATGGAATGCCGAGGCAGCTTTGCTTCAGCAACCTATCTTCGCATCTAGGGCAGAGATCTTAGTGTCCGGTATCCCGACCATAGGCGCCTTGCAACCTTCAGAGGAAGTCCGACGCAAAGTCAGCGACCTGGTCGAGAAGTTCGAGGTCTGTAACGATACGCTGCCAGTTGGCCAAAACAAGGATGAGAATCTGACACGCCAAGTACCAGATGTTGATCAAGAAAACGTCGCAAGAGAACCTCTTATTGCAGCCAAAGGGTCCGTTGCACCAGAAACATTCCAGGAGCCAGAGTTGTTATCAGTGAGCGGCAAGTTTGAGGATGAAGGGCCGGCTCCGAAGACGTTTGATTTGGAAAGACGGCCAAGTCCGACGAAGGACCCTATTGATGATGTGAAGGATTTTTTTGAGCAGAAGAAGTTGATCAAGAATGATCAGAAATTTTTGGATAGACGTAATGCCCTAGCAGTGGACAAACAAAAGGCCAGCGACGAAGCGATGAGAAGGCGGTATCAAGAACTGGAAGAGGAAGTTGTGCAATCCCGAGGCGGTACCCCCGTGCAGGAGTTACGTCGTAGTGAGGAGTCGAGTAGGACAGAGTCTAGTGCCGAAGGACCATCAGTGGAAATAAGCGCAGCGCCGATTGAGAGTGTTGATGTGAACATCGTCGACAGGATGTCAATGGAGAGTGAAGAGCGGCCAGTATTGACGCAGAAGTTGAGTAAGAAGGAGCAGAAGAAGATAGATAAGCAAAGGCGTCAAAGAGAATTGGAATGTGGCAAGGAAGGCGACGAGATCGTGACTGCTGGTGATGTAGTTGCGGCCGAGGAAAGTGAGGCTCAGGAGATGGTCAAGGCGTCGGAACTAGAGCCAGAACTACCGGAGGCCCAACCTTCTGTGAAACCTTCTGTTACCAGGAAACTTAGCAAGAAGCAACAAAAATCTCTGGACAAGCAGAGAAGACTCGAACTTGCGAGCAGTGCTTTATCGGCAGACGATTTGCAGAAGGGCCTCGGTAAAGACAAGAACACAGACAACACCACGACTGAGACTGAGCAAGAGCTACTCAACGAGGCCGCAGAAGGTATGTCTTACACATTCACCATACATTACTCACAACTCAATCTCTCCCTTCTCAAATATTACCATTACTGCATCACTAACGCAACCATAGAACCACTCTCCTCAACAACCGCATCCAATAAAGGCAAAAAAGTCAAAGACACCGCAGAATCCGACAATGGTTCTATCCAACAGAGGCTGGGGACCAAGTCCACTCTTAAAGGACCGCCAAATAAACCCCTCCGGCACCTCGTCCCCACGCAGGGCCTCCAAGGGGAGGTGCAACAGCCCGGGCATCGTGACGAAGCCCAACAACACGCCTCATCTCCGCCAGAGGACATCTCAGAGCCCACTGCCCAAGGTGATCGGGCGATACAACTCTCCTGCCTTCGAGATGAAGTATCTCCTTCACCACGAGAGATTCACACATCCCACGGCGACCGGAGTGTTCAAGAAGAAGGTTCTGAAAGCTCTCCACAAGAAGCACTGCCAGGCAAGGACAAGGAAGCTGAGCTGGTGCGAGCGCCAGCTCATCCTGGAGAGGGAGAAGCGCAAGTTCCAAATTCGTCAACAGCGTCGCAAGGCTCTCCACACCCTCTGGAAGCTAGAGCCATTTCCGAGACCCATCCTACTGGTGAAGCAGCTCGGTCACTGGAAGGACCATCTACTTCGGTAGATCATTCCAGCACTCCACAAAATCTGGCGCTGGAAGCTTGGTCGTCCATTTCACAGGAAAAGCCAGAAATAGGTGACGATAAGGAATGGGAGAGGACTCCGAGCCGTCTTCCTGCTGTGCCTGAAGAAGACAGCCCAGGATCAGACAAGGAAAGATCACCTACCACTCCAATTAAGTCCTCGGCACCGAGAGGATTTGTCCAAGAATATGGCGACTACGCCCCAGCAGAACAACAATCACGCAGTTTCGCAAACGAAAAGAGATATATCCGAGACAGCGGCATCCAATCCTCCGAAGGATCCCAAGAGCAAAGCTTCACCGACGACGTCCTCGGTCGCCGTTCATGGCCGCCGGTCGATGAGAATACTCAAACTGTAGATCTCGGCCGCAAGAAGAGGACAAAACAGAAAGAAAGCCCATACGCACAAATAACACCGATCAACATCGCTAAAGCAGCCACAGGATTGGGACTCGCTGGCGCCTCGCTCGGCAACACCTCAACTCTGTCATTGTCCGCCAGTCCGTCGCTGGGAACTCCTCGCCATCTTTCAGACACACATCGCTCGGTCAGCGAAAGAATCAATACGCCCGATATCTTCGACCGCAGAGGAACTCCCGATTCGGTAATCTCAGCCAAATCCAGGCCGGTAAGCGTGCTTAGTAACCGGTCATATATTTCGTCCCGCACGCCCCCGCTCCGCCGTAGTGATCGTAGGGTGAGCGGAGATCTCCGGTCGCTTAGCCAATTAGATTTGTCACAGCCGAGCCTGAGCCCCAAGACCGGCAAGGTGTCAGCCGCAGCCGCGCATGACAGCGGCTCCAGTTCTGACCGCTCCGCTGTCACCACAACCGCCAAACGTCACTCACTGGGCGCCACTACGCGTGAACGCGACAACATCTATGCACAGCCCACATCTAATGAATCTCGACCGCGGCTGAAGAGCGAGGAGATGGCGCAAACTGAAGTCTACGTACGTTTTCCCTCACCAGCTTTCTCCCCAGCCTTCTCCACAGCCTTATCCCCGGCCCTCAATAACGATACCAATATCGTTGCCCTTTTGGTTCTAGGACTCCTGCTAATATTCACAATAGGACGGCTTTGGTGAAGGCCATATTGGCTCCCCGCGCTCACCTACACGTCCACATAGTATGCGTCGGCAGAAGTCAATACAGAGCATGCAGATCTCTGAGTTGCAGAGACAGCTTGAGCAGGCGAAGCTGGAGATACAGAGGCTGAGCCAAGGCCATGCCGCTGACACGAATGCCGACCTTGAGGATAGGATACAGGAGTTGAGTCAGGAAAATATCACGCTGAGTCGTGCAAAGGCGGAGCTGGATACAAAGGTGGAAGAGAATGAGGAGCTTAAGACGACCAATCATCGGCTTAGACAGCAGAGAGATGAGCTCAAGAAGCGAGAACAAGCAGTCCGAGACAATTATGTTGATCTCCAGAATACGCATACACATATACAAGCTGAACTCGAAGCAGCGCAGGCTAAGAGTGCAGAGTTCGACGCAGGCCTTGCCGGCTCGTTACAAGCCAAGGTCCTGGAAGAGACAAAGCACAAGGATGAAACCATCGAGGAGCTTCGCGCCGAAATCCAGCTTAAGGACGACGAGCTCGCCCGCCGCGACGCCCTGATCCGGGACAAAGAGGTCGAGATCTCTCAACTCCGAGCACAGATCGAAGCCATGAAGGAAGAGATGCTTGGCGACGACTTCCTAGATGTGGTAGATGATAAGCATATCGCTCATGCATGCAGAAGGTTATATCACGATTTATACAAGTTTGTTGGGGAGTACTGGAAAAGGTCGAGAAAAAGACCATACTGCGTCACAAAAGACTTTCGGAGTCCCAGAGTGGTAGCACATATGAAGAAATGGGGCATAGACGCCGAAGAGCTTCTAGACCGCCTGGATAATTGTCTGCTGGACGATGAAAATATCGATGATCACGTCGGCGACGGGGGCCGAAGACATAACATCTATATGACGCTCCTGTCTACTATCCTCTACGAAAGGGTATTCAGTCGGTATTTCTTCGCTCTGAGCCCCAGCGAGGAAAACCATATCTCCAAGATTGAGAAGACGGTCTCGGATGTCGGACCTCCATCGGCACTGGCGGATTGGAGGGCGAAGACGCTTACTTTTCATAGTAAGAATAAGAAATGGCAGGTTGCGAGGGCGGATGAGATGAGGAGTGTGACGGACGAGTGTTTGTATACTTTGAGGAGCTTGACAGATCCTCAACAGACGATTGCCGACTCTAATGGTGTCACACGATACGTTCTAGACGAACTGTGGGGTCAGTTATTCTCCTGTGTTAAGGAGGCAGTGGATCTTGTTGTGTCTCTCCGGACTCAAAAAGCGAAGTACACTGTGGGTCCGATGCTGCATAAGAGAGTTGATGCTAAGGGGAGGGTGGTTAAACACTGTTTTCATGCTGAATTTATGAGGGAAATCAGTGGCAGTTGTGTGCCGGATGAGGATTTGGAGGCTGGTAAAGCTAGGCTCCAGAGTGTTCTCTTCCCTGTGGTGAAGAGAATTGGTGACGACCGTGGTGAGGGTGAGGAGGAGACGATCATCTTCAACAGCAGAGTGCTTGTTCAGAAGGAAGGCAAGCATTCTTGGGTGTTAAAAGACAGTGTCGGTGAGGGAAGTACAAGAGGTGGGAGGGAGAGTAGGATGAGTAGGAGGAGTTTGGAGACAAGGGGGGATAGTAGTATGCTTGATGCTTAATGGGTGATAACGGTACATAAGGATAATGATGATGACGAAAATTGCATGAGGATGAGGTAGATGAAGTTTCTTTGGCGTTTGTCCTTCGTGTGTAGGCGTCTAGGTTGAGGTAGTAATAGATTATGAGTATGTGTGTTTGTTTATGAAAGTAATCTTCTCGCTGTTTAATCTGCATCTGATTCCTCGAATACGATATTCTGTGTGCAATATTACTCCTCTAGTTAGCGGTAAAATTACAAGCGATAAATAGAATCAAATTCTCCAAGTGACAGAAAAAAAGCATCACGTTTCGATCCTTCCTCGCTTGTGAGCGCGCAATACCGAGAAATTCTGCTACCAATAACCGGTTAACATCCATTTACCGCTAGTCGTCCAGCCGGTAGACCACATATTGTTCATAATCGCTTGATGCTCTTCCGTGTTGGGTGGTGTTGGACGAGGCGGACCAGGCGCTGGAGTCTCCTATGGCGGCCGCGGAACGATCGATGGAGTTGAGTCGATGGTATTCTCAGATTCATGCTCTCGGTCGCCCTTCGAGGCCGCAGGCATCATATGTGGATTGCAGCAGTCTTCCGAAAAAAAGGAGCCACTATAGTTTTGTAATATCTTCAAACCTTCATACACCTAATCCGAAGTGGCGCGTTTCTTGCGGTTTGAGTTTAATATGTGCCTGAGGAGATCTCCAAGCTCTTGATCAAAAACCATAAATGTCGAGCGCTGAAAGTGTGGTTCTGAGAGGTAATCGGTGATGCCTTGCTCTCGCTTCTTGTAGTCATTGTTATCGTGAAGCCAGGTTATGTCTTCTCTTCACAGCCGAGGAAGTTAACATCAGACTCATACTGATTGAAGCCTACTTTCTCAGCCTCAGCTGCTGTTTCTCTAGTCTCTGGTGCAGCATATCCCCGACTAAATCCGTAACTCGTGTGAGTTGTGGTGTCATCATAGCCACCCCGCTCTCTGGATATGCCAAAGTCGGTAGACTTAATCATCCTATTGGGGAACGACCAGATGTTCTACGGCTCGATGTCGTTGTGATTGACTTTATGCTTGTGTATGTGCATAAGACTAGAAGCAATGCAGCCCATAAGCGTTGTCAGGCTCAGCCATGTAATTCCTCTGCATGCCTGAAGTTCCCGTTGTTCGGAAAGATAGAACCCGTGATCGTGGTAGGGCATTATGGCCGTTGAAACAAGCTGCGAAATATGCGGCTAATTTCCCTTGCAAACTTGCAGGAGCTTCTCGAAGTCACAAGCCGCAAATTGCAACTGGGAATTTGGGAATGCGATATTATTATTATTATTATCGTTCTTACATCGTTGTAGCCTATTAGCCATGCGGGACTTCTATGATACAAATGTAGGAGAGAATAAAAACCTCATAGGTGACAAAAATCCCTCCTCTTCTAGGCCCGTTAAGTTCCTCCATTGCTGTAATCACATGCTGCCCATGATATTGAAAGTGATTGGCAGTTGCCAGAATTCCACTGCGACGCCAGCTCCCCAATTTCGGCTCTCCATCTTCGCCCTTCGTCTTTCCTACACATAGCTATCTTGCATATGTGGTAGGTACAGCAGAGGGGATGCGATATTGGGTACCCGTAGTCAAGTCGCTGTCGTCAGATTAAAACGGGTCGTTCTTGTAAGTGTCAACCAAGCGATTGATGTGGCGGTAGCCACTGAGTTTATCTGCAACGATGGATTCTTTCCTCTGTTTTTCTGGCACGCAAGTGTTTATTTTGATTGTTTTCCAAACCATAACACCGCGGTACACAATATTTTTCGCCGTAACATTGCGGCTAGGCTTGGGTCTAAGTTCACAACCTTTGAACCTTAGAGAAAATGACTCGGATGCCATCCTTATAACCTTTTCTTCCTGATCTGCCATCTAAAACCTGGCAAAATGGCTATCGTGCCACCCAAACGTTTCAACGCCTACTTCTATTCCTCAAGCGCGAACCAATTCCATCCTTGTTATCTCGTCTTTGCTGACATTGCTATCATGGGGATAAGGACTAAAAGACATGTCTGAGTTCCTAGCTGCCGCTGCTGCGGTTGCGGGCTCGGGCAATTCGCCAGAACAAAGCAGTCCGCTTTGTTTTGCACCTCGCTCTTACTTTTTCGACAAGATGATAACAGAAGATAGCGTGGTATGCACTCGGAAACTGTGAAATAATGCCGTTTGTTAGTCCTTTGTCACTGTCAGAGATAAAGACGAACCCATCTTTGTCCATTTTCAGGAATGCCCGCTTCAGGAAGCACAAAAACCAGGTTCACCACTCAGTATACTCAGCCTAAACTAATGCGAAAGCAAGGAGAACAATTTGGCTATTGCCATCGAGGCCTTTAGTCAATGGAACCCACACGGTAGTTGGGACAGGTGTGAGTGCCGTCAAGGGCGGCAAAAGGTCGAAGATGCTGAAAAGAGGTACGGCAAGGAGCAGGTGCAAGGGCAGAAACTTAGAAAGTCTTCGTTGTTGGATGGGTTTTGAGCTTTACCATCTGGTCGCCAGTTTGCTATTCACTGAGCTTTTCGATATGAGCCGCTAGTCATCTAAATAGACCAAACGACTCCTCTTCACTATCATCGGCCTCATACACTACCGCTTTGGGCACACCATGAGCTTGCCTATAGGCTATGATGTTACCGTGGCAGATGCACTCATCATGCTCGATTTGAGCTAAAATCTGGTTAGCAAAGTACTAATCGAAGCGTGAAAGCAGACTTGCTCGGTGTGAGATTATGGTTAGTGAGGATCGTGGCGCGATGATATTCTTTGAGAAACATGACACTTTTGAGAGTTTCTATGCCATTGGGTGTATCTGGGCTGAAAGTATGCGGCTGAAACCAATAGATAATAGCTTGCTTCCTTTTTTCGAGAAGGTAGCTCGAAGACGGAAAGTAAACTTCACATCTTTGCATCTTAAGATGAGCCGGTTGCTATCCATCTTATAGACGGCATAAGATAATTGGCGACCTAAAAGGTAGGTCGTGATAGCCTCCTTAGCTTTTGTCATCGATTCAAGCAATTGCCCAACGGAACTCATGATTGCGTGGGTTGTATATGGCTCTTTAGTATTGTGCTTAAGTTTCTAAGATACAACATTCCTCCCGCGGAAGAGATTTTAAAAGGTGGCAGTTCAGCCATTCGCTCTAGACTTAACTCTTCTCGGTATTCTTTTGAGATGTAAGATTCCTCAACGTCAAGCCTCTGTCCGGTCCCAGGCCAGTGGTTCTTGTCGGTTTCCCATGCTTCAATGATACTGTTTTCGCTTTGCCATCGTCGTGTGATGGATGTCTTGCCTAAATGGCGGACCTTTCGTAATGCCTCCTCTAGTGTTGGCTATTGCCCTGTCGAAACAGCCCGTCAGGCAGCCTTCATAACATCTCGTATATTTATGGAGGATCTCAGCCCAAAGATGACACTTGATAATACTTGAGATTGCGTAAATTTCCTGTATAATGTTAGCTAATCGGTTGTAAGACACTAAAAATGGCATATTGCATACTGCGTAATCAATCACAAAACATTTTACAGTCTGCTGGTTTGCTTCGCTCAAACACTTTTATGTCAAGGCTAGTGATTGCAAAGCTAGATGTTGACTTCCCCCAGTTATATGATGCTCCACAAACGAGGCCCACTGTTAAAAGCTCTTGTTGGAATCATGACGTAAAACAGCCAAGCGTTCTTGACGCAATTGGGACATCTGACACCACGGTCTAGCTGTTAGTGAATGCCTTGTCTTACCAGGCATATACTCCTGATGAAGCACTCCGTGGCGTGAGGTGGTTCAGCTTCTGCCTTGACAGCATTAGGCTAAAAAAGTCAAGACTGGTCGGGCAAATTCACATTCCACGCATGTGCAAGCTGGAAAACTAAATGGGAAGTTCCCTCTTAGCGTGTTCTAGCTGAAGATATCCATGCGCCCCAAGCACGGTATCTACCAATATGGACATGCTAACCGTGCGTGAAGGAAAGTGCGAACGAAACGAAGCATAGAAGCAAGACATAGCCGCGCTCTTTTAAAAACGACGAAGAGTTCGAAGGAACATGATGTGTATCACCCGAGACTTTCGAGAGGCTGAACTCACAGAGACTTCTTCGCATTTATCCAGTATTGACTAATGACGCTCGCCAATCAGCTCCGAAGACAAACAAAGACTCTGAGACAGGAAGATGCGCGCGAAAGTACAACATCAAGCAAGTTATTAGTCGTGATCCAGGTCCCATCTCACGAGACGATGGGAGGTTTCGGTTATCAGTAGCAGAAACTATCGTGCTTGAAACTTGAAACAAAGCGCACCCACAGACAGCACAAGCAAGGTTTGTCGAGCCACAAAAGAAAATCGCAACCTATTGGATGTCCGCCAGACGCATGACGCTGCCACTACGGCGCCGGAAAAGCCAATTTATATCTCACTGACAGCGTATTTCGAGACCGAAGCAAACTAATCAATGCCTTGATCCGGAAAAAGAGCTTCATAGTTCTTTGCCTTGAGCGAAAACACTGCTGGGTGGAAGCTCAAGAACGCATAGCATTCTACCCTATCACGCAGATACAGCCGTCATACCCAGTGCACCGGAAACCAAGTCACCAAGAATCAACAATGAGCCCAGCAACATCTCTTCGTCCCGTTCGTGGCGTCTATCTTCCGAGTTCCATAGTCGTTGGATATCATATTTTGACGGCCAAAGTTATGCGCAATTAGCAGCAAGGGAGAGATGGAGAGCTTCAAGGCGGCATTATCGCAATACCCCGTAGAACGCCATAGTCGGCGCGCTACATGTAAACTGATCTTCCAGGACAATACCGACAATTCTCGAGCAGCCTGCATTAGCCGCGCTCCCATACTTGCGCTGCCAGCTTAGCGCTCAGAAAAACCATCAGCCAGCAGAATCACGACACGACTGCCGCGGAGTAAGGCATCAGCAATTCGATTGGAAGATGTGGTTGTGGCGGAAGATGGTATAGAGATGGTATTGTGATTGGTTTGGCACTGGAAGTTAAGCGCCGAGGATACTCTGGGCTAATAATAACTCTGACGCACACTGCCGTGCGCCAATCACCATCGAGCATTTTAGGCGCCCACGCTAGACCAATCAAACCTGCTGCGACGCAACCACAAGTACCAACCACATCCGAGATAATGCAGCAAAATGTCGAAGTCACAACTGCCAGCCAGTAGGAAGTTGTAAACCATTATACTTCTTGAATGCTCACAGATCAAGCCACTAATAGGAGCCAGCGGGGTTGGAGCTCGAGGCTTAACCTCGCCAGCAGCGCGTTGTTACCAAAAACCGGAAAATACTGAGGCTCTGCTAAAGCTTTCTGAGCTCTGAATGGCTGGAGCAGTGTCGTTCTTCAGTTTATTGGCACATTCATCACTTGCATTGAGCTTAACTGCGATCATATTGGTGCTAATCTTGGGCCATCTCTTCTGCGACCAGGCAGCAACTTTGAAACCGCGCGAGAAGCTGATCAAACGCCATCATTCAGGTAAAACAGCAAGGTAGCTATTTTGAAACTTTACTTTCTGCGCACAGCATTTTTCTTTGTCACACCTGTTCTGCATTCTTCCCCTCCTTTGTGCTCTGTGATAGGTCGAGTCCTTGTCGCCAATTCTGTTTTCTCCTCGATTAACGCCAAGGGCGGCCGCGTGGGTATAACACTCTTCCACATGCTGCATTAAGCTCAGATCACTATTCGAACCAGCGCATCATCGTAAGCACCTGCACCCAGGAATTTTGACGCGCCCGCACTCGATGCATCGACCAACCATGGACCTTGCAGCTCGACCTCTCCCACAATTTCCTCGCACCTCAAGCGCCGCTGCCCTTGCTCCATCTTTTTGACGCCTTTCTCCAGGACGACCTCCAGCTGACCGTACGGAATGCCACAAAAAGGTCTTGTGCACACACCCGCAGCCGTATAATACTACATCAGGCTCCCATTCTTTATTTCTCCTTCTTACTCTCCACGAATTCTCGTCACGCTACCTGAAGGTGTCTTGCAGTCTTACCTCAAGGTCTTTCTCTCGTTTATATCCACCTTACTCAGCATCGTCCTCAATCATCCTCATCTTCCTTACACAAGGCACCGATATGGCTGGTACGACTAGCTCACGGCCGAAGCTGGCCCAGCTCAAGACACCTCTCACATCCACGTTCCCATCGACTTTCCCATCAGAACTCTCTGCCCTCTCAGCGAGGACACCACTCTCCGCCTTCCCAGACTTCGGTCGCATCAAAGAAGAAGAAGGCATCAAGACACCCATTGCCCCACCATCCGCATACACGGACTTCCTAAAATCCATGACACCAGCCGTCGAGTCCTTCCCCGCCCGACCATTCACAAACGAGCGTCACGCCAGCGACGCTTCGATATCCACGATCTGCTCAACCACCACCGACAACTCTGATGCCTCTTCACGATCAGTCTCGCCGTCGTCAGCACCAATACAAGCAGAGCCATCGCCCTCGTCGACATCACCAACGACGGACGGTAGCAGCACCTGCTCATGGTCCGGCGCCTCCATAAAGTCACCACCCGCCTCCGCCGCCGTGCCACCATTCACTTACCCCACGTCCGCGCCTCTCCACACAAACGGCCGCATGCCAGGCCGTCTTTCGATCCCACCCACACCGGCATCCTCCCGACAGACACTTCTGAGTCCTCTTGCAATAACTACACCTATGTCCGCAACATGCCCGAGGAGCGCGTGTAGCAGCGCAATAAGGAGTCCTCTCAGCGCGAGACCGAGATTTGATTGGGATCCTCAGTCAGCGCGGAATTGGGATGTTATTGGTCCGAAGGCAGCGGGGGTGAGACATGTGAGGGAGACGCTGAGGAGAACGGTTACGTATCGGACGCAGGGGACGCCGGTGATGAGTCCAGCGCCGAAAGGAAAGAGGAGCAAGGTTGTTAAGGGGGAGGGGAGGGTGAGGGAAGTTAAGGAGGAGAAGGACCTCAGTGTTACTGAGGAGTAGGTGAGGTCGAGTGAGGAGGCGGCGATAAGCTTGCCCATGGAGGGGTTATGGTCCAAGATGTGGACAGCTGTTGGTGAATGGACATCATCAACGGCTTGCGCATACGTATACGAGAACACGATACTAGGAGTATCTAATTGAGCTTAGGCTTGGAAGCATTGTCGGCGTTCGGCAGGCACAGGTTGGAAGGGGACAGTGATGGCGTTACAAAAGGCGTTGGCGCTCAGCGTCAACCGGCCCGGGCTTGGATTTGAAGGAAAGGAGGACGGATTTGCACATTTTGGGTTATACCACCGTTGACAAATTTATTACTTTCATGAATGAATAAGCTACACATCTCATCAGCCTCAACCACATCTTGCGTACATGATTATGCTTCTCTTTTAAGCGTGAAAGTGTAATCAATTAGGTGTTGATAGCACGTGTCAGGGTCACATCTCAGCTGGTCTGCAGCCAGTATCGACTCCAGTTCAGCCGCACCGGCTACAAACTGGTTAATTGTGCCTTCATTTCTCATCGTTGTCTTCTACCACAAACTACTCTTTTACTTATACTATTGCCAACCGATTGGCAATTGAAGATTGAATAGATTAGAGTAGAGAAATGGAGCGCAAAAGATATCTTTCACGATCCGCGTCTGAGCCTCCTCCCAAACGCACGGTAAGCGATATAGCAGATGTCCAAACGACAACTTGAAATCTCAGCCGCCGATGAGCTTAGGGCTACATAAGTTAGCCCGATCGCGTCCAAAAGCAAGGCGAGGGAGGCCGTTAGCCAAGCCACCAATATTTTGCTACACCGACTTTTTCCAAGAGATGAAAGAGCAGGAGAAATGGCTCGATGAAGACCGGAAACGATGATTAGACGATCCGGAGGCCCCTGAGCAGTGGTACGATTCGTCCGATTATTCGAGTACAAATCGAGTTACGCCAAGTAACGCAAAGAGCTCTGACATGGTTATATATGCCAATCAGAGCAAACCATGTTAAGCAAGCCTTGGCACCTTTACCCATATGTAAGCAAAATATCAAGTCTAAAGGTAACTTGTCGCAACTTAATTTTTTTTAACTTCGTGGTTCGAGGACCAAATGTCCCTCGGATAATCGACTCGTGCTCATGAAAATCCGAGTCGATTCGCGACTCATCGAACGCTGCTCATGTACTTGCTATGGGTGGAGGATGTGTATGATGATGCTAAGAACACTCACGACAAAGAGGCTATGAGGTCCTGTAGGGGCCTCTGCAAGGCTGTGCGTTTTGATTATGAGGCGGTGGACAAGGACATAGTTAGTAACTTTGGTACTGACGAGGAAGACTCGGATGTTCAAGACCTCCTGATCCTTCGTGCAGGAACTCCAACTGGTTGCCTGAATCACTCAATCTGATTCATTGAGAAGCAGCAGTAGTTTCAAATATGGGTGTTATTGGTCTTCATCCCCGTCGCTCAAAACGTGTTTATATGCCCGATGTGCCACAATTGCATGACGTGCCCAAAATCCATCCATTGCTGCAAGCCAAAAATGTCTTCACGCACCAAAATATATCATCACGCCTCACCCATGTCTTAAATGCTGGCATCATTAAGGCCTTCCTCTCCTCTCATCAATACTCTCCGACTCCCAACTCCTAGCAATCTTCTTTTCCGGCATCGCCCTCGCAATAGCCTTGACGTCATCCGGAAGATTATTATGACTACTCACCGGATTCGCCGTAGCCCCAAACGCATTCTCAAATCTCCCATTCCTGCGATCCATACTGTTTGGCGGCTCATTGTTCGGACTTCTCCTTTGCATCATCGTTGCTGACTTCTTAAGTGGTAGAGTGTCGAAGTCGTCAGGAGCCCGACGCTTCATCGATGCAGATGACGAAGGAGGAATGGAGCGGGCAGCGTCTTGTTTTGCTACCAGGCCTGCGAGCATGGATGCTACTCCACTACCACCTGTACTTGATCTTTGTTGTGGCCTCGGTGATCCACGATTCAGTGCTAGTGACGCCGTCCGACTCTGCTGTTTATCCATCGCCTTACCAGCCATCGTCGACGTCACCAGCCTAGAAGTGGCCGCTGCTGGAGCGCCTGAGATTGGTGCGACGGCACGAGCAGCATGTCTATCAGCTACAGCCGTCACAGGCCTCATACTCCTCATCTCCACGGCCTTTTTCTGTGCCCTTGTTCCTGCTGGGGTCTGTAGTCCTCTTGATCCTGTCAGGGTAGGAGGACGTGGAGGTCTTGTGTCGAAGGCGGAGGCTTCTCTCGCTGGTTGCGGTGGTGGTGGCCTACTTGTGTTCAAGACGGCAGGCGATGGCTTAGGTGAAGACTTCTTGGCTGTGTAGAAGATGTCTACCTTCTTTCTTGGTGGAGGCGGCGCTGAAGGCTTCGCGGTACCGGTAGATGGAGATGTAAATTTACGAACTATGCCAGAAGGAACTAATCTAAGATGTGGCGGGGAGGTCTTGGGAGAAGTAGGTTCATCGCCAAAGAGGTCGTCGATATCTGCCGAGTCGTCTCCCAGCTGTCTCAATGGTGGATTTTGCCTCTTGCTGTCTGCCTCCCTTGATCCCGATCCTCTTGTTGACACCTTTGCGGCTTGGATCTGAGCAATTCGTCTATCCATTGCTTGTTTTGCGTTCTTCTCCAGTGCCTCCTTCGCCTCCTCAGCCTTTGCAGCTTTCGCAGCCTTAATTTGTGCAATGCGAGTTTCGATTGGGTCTTCTTTGTATTCAACATTCCAGCCAGGAGAATCAGGTAGAGAACGGTCCTTCGCCATCCTCTCTTGAGCATGCTGTGCCACTAAACTAGCCGGAGGACGATGTATTTGTGACTTTACGGTAGCCATGGCTTGCTTCCTCAACTGAATCATCTTCCCAGTCTCTCTCCTTGCTTTCTCCACCGCATTCCTGGGTTTTGGCTCGTTTGCATGACCACCGTAGTTGCGGCGACTGAGCGGTATTCCAGCATTGGCAACCATTCGTGGATCTCTTGGTAGCTTTGGAAGTGACATGGCTGAAACCTTTATACTTTGATCCTTGTGCATGGCGGCACCATATGTGTTTCTAAGTGCTGCTTGGGCCTGTATTTCCTTCTCTCTCGCATCCTGCTTATAGCGAAGGTAGACCTGGCGCCAATCGCCAATCTTGTACTTGGACCCCTTCTCGTAATGTCCGTCCTCTGGCTCATAATGCTTATCCTTGATCATCTTCTCTCCATCCTGGATATCTCTCTTGATGAAGCGTATCCAAAGCTCAGCATCCTCTCCAATGATCTGTGGACTGTTCTGCTCGATGAGGTGGAGTTGTGCTGCGGTTTTGACGGAGGCGAGGATTGGGCGCCAGAGATAATATTCTCTGTCACCGACGGTGTCGAGGTTGTCTACTACTGAATTTCTACAGCTGGCGCGGATGACCATTGCTCGGAGAGATTTTGGGTCACAGTCGAGCTCGACCTTGACGGCTTCGAATGGTCGTCTCGACATGTTGAGTGAGATTGTCCTTCGTATGTGGTGGTTGTTTTTGTTCGTTCGATACGGTACCAGGCGTATCTCAAAGCTATAGTGTTTGCTTCGTGAAATGTACTGTAATGTGGTCTATATCAAGCTTGTCTGGTGAGTGAACGTGCAGAGATCTGCTGGATCGAGTCTCAAGTGTCTTCGCTGTCTAAATCGTGGAGAAAGAAGGGGGTACAGGTGCCACTCTATAATCATACATATATAGTTATCATAGAGTTATCAAGATGAGAGTGTAAGCTCATTAGACTTGAGGGCATTATGACTGAAAGTCAAAGAGATGCCGTCGTCTTTATGGACTTGTGATCTTCGACCAATATTCACACGAGGCTGAAGCCGTAACCATTGCGGTCACCATCCCACATTTCAGCCTCGCGTCAAATCTTGGCGTGACCAGCTCCAAGGTTAGCTCAGCCTTGCAGCTTTGTTACCTTCGCGGTTCATCAACACCGCAAACTTTACCTCTACATCGAAGCTAAGCCTCGCTTCACCACAACACAAGCCTGGTCCAGAAACTGCATCGAAAACTGCTTGCTTCCCGTAGGCCGATTATAGACAATATTTGCCATTGCAACGCGCACAACAGCCACAATGTCCAGCTTCTCCATCCTCGACACAAACGAGGAAGAATCCCTCCACAAAACTCGCCTCCTCTCCGTCGAAGAAAAGCACTTCAAGCGCATCACCAAGCGTCTTCTCACCCCAAACACCTTCTTCAACGTCTCCCAAACCCCAACACCACCGCCCGATACCATCTCCGCCGACAATGCCTCCGAGGACGCGCAAAAGGCCCAGCTCGAAGCGCGTCGCCAGTTCCACGATGAGATGTTGTTAGACTTCGTCGCTTTCGATAGTAGTATTGCGCGCATACAGTTTCTGCACAATTCGAATAGGGAGGAGAGGATGAGGTACAGGAAAGATAAGGGGAGGATATTGAGAGCAGCGCAAAATGTGAGGGATAACACGGCGACACTGAGAAGAGAGTTGGAAGATGCGAAGGAGGAGATGAAGAGGAAAAAGGAGCTAGACAGGCTGGCGGAGAAGATTACGAATCATCGTGCGTTGAAGAGTAGGGAGGAGCAAAGGCAGAGTATTGAGAAGCTGGAGGAGGAGTGTAGGGAGCTTGAAAGGGAGAAGGAGCAGTATGGTGTTACGTGGGCGGAGAGACGGGAACAGTTCGGCCGCATAATCGAGGAGGGTGTTAGGCTCAGAAGGTTGATCAGAGATGAGAAGGAGGAGGTTGAGCGCAGAGAGGGTATGGCTGAGGATGCAGATGCGGAGGATGATGCAAGCAAAGGCGGCGCGACACCGAAGCATGTGTCGTCTGACGGAGGCGCAACACCAAGACCAGACGGCGGCTTAGATCCGGAAGCAAGCTCGTCGTCGTCAAAGCTCAAGTCAAGATCATCGAGGCTGAGATCGAGAGCAGGAAGCCGTGCAACAAGCACAGCAGGTAGCAAGGCGGGTAGCAGAGCAGGAAGCCATTCAGAAAGCAGACCACCATCGCCAACAGGATCCGAAGAACGACTTGCTGGTATCCAACAGAGCGATGAGATGATGGCGGACGCGCAGGCTGATACACCGATGGCTGATGACTCAGCTGAGGAGGGAGAGGAGTTTGAGGTCGAGGCGGCGATACCACAAGTCCATGTCAGAGAACCAAGTGCTGCAGAAGATTCCGGAGCGCTGGCCGATGAGGATAAGATGGATACCACCTGAACTCAGGCGTATTGTACGCAACAAATAGAGCTTGTTTGAGATAGAGGACGAATGATACCCATACTACTAACCCTTCCCCTCTCTGCACACTAGATATGCTCACTGACAGCCATCTCGCTAGCTTTGTTGCTGTGGAGGCCATACTGCATTTACCATACCTATGAGAGCACGCTGAGCAGCGGCGTCGATAGTCAGAAATGCAAGTGATCTTTTAGACTTCTGCCATTTGATGTCGCCTCGTGCGCGCTTCGGAAGTGGCTCTGAAGCGGACGCGAAATAGACGTCTTTTGTGTTCCATCTCTACTCGACTTTTATTCAATCCTCCATGTCAAGCGGTTAGTGATGATAAGAGCAGAGAAATAGTCTTTGATTAATGAAATCAAGTATTGGCCAACAGGCGCCGAACTGGTTTGTTGCTGGTGCGGTTGAGTTGAGGCTGAAGATGCGCTTGGAGATGAATGACGCGGGGTCTTTCAGCTAGCTCACACGCCTAGCACGAACACCATAATGCGACAACCTTCCCGGAAGATTTTTTTGATATTTTCTAGTTACTGAAATCTATGAAAATCCAAAACGAATGTAGGTATTTTCCAACCAATTCCTAGTTCCTCTATACAATCGTCATGGTTCCAGTTTTTCGACGCTGTGTTCTGACATGCAGGTATGCAATATCCGATCTATCTACCTCCCATCGCTGTGCTTATTTCCAAGCTTCCCAGTAATAAACCCTCCTTTTCAGATTCTTTACCTTGTCCAAGAAGGAGATACATAAAAAAACCGAAACGCCAACCAAGGTCCAGCCACATCCCAATGGAGACTCCTCCTTCCCTGCCCAAGCATACAACTAATCACTCATCGGATTATCACATCTCTCCTTACCCCTCCTCATTCTCTTCGCAACAACACGCCCCTCTCCTTCATCATATCTCCATTCGTTCCCTTTTCCAATCCGGGAAATTTCCAAATCCTATACCCCGGCAGTGCGCACTTTGCATGCACATACTCCTGGCACACAGTCCTCAACCTCCTTTCATCAGCTCTTAACTGCGTCAGCTTCTGCTGCTGGCCCACAAATCCCCAACGAGAGCATTCATGCGCCCCAATTTTCTCTTCGTTATTTTTGATAAGCTCGTGCAGCTTCTCCTCATATTCTGTCTCTCGTCAGTCCATCTCAATAACAGAAATGAGGTCTGAATTGAGAAATTGGAGCAGAGACCCACGCTGCCAAGAGAGATGTTCGTAGGGATGAGGCGGTGTGAAAACCGGCAAGGAACTTTGATCCAGTCCCTCTGTCAACTTCCCACTCTCTTCTGGGGGCGGACCCAGCGTCGTGCTCATAAGCGGTACCTTCATCTCCCTCGATTGGTTTTGCGCCGCCACATCGTGGTGATCAATAATGGTCCCGCGGATTAAGGGGATAGTGACGGGTGTGCCGTCGAAATTTGTCCAGACGCCGGGTTGGAAGGGATGCTGTGCGATCGTGGGAGGTGAGGTGTCCGTGGATACTGAGTTAATAGTCGGAGTCTCAGATTCGATACCCTCCATAACTGTGTCCTCATTTTCAACAAGAATGGCGCCGCCGAGCTTGCCACTACCTGGTGTTGAAGTCGGTGGTGTAAGATCTGGTGGAGCACTCGCTATCGTAGCAAAAGCACTCTGAGTTTGAGAAGTAAAATTCCGACCAGGAATGTGCATTAGTCTTGGTGCCAAGGTAGGCAGGGTCTTACGTTCAGTCATGAATGGTGTAAGATGAAGTGAACCCCCCCAAGGTGAGGACGTATAGCTTCGTGGTTTGTAACTATTGAATGCGACTTCTGGCTCGGAGGCTTGCACGGTAATAGAAGGTTCCTGTTGCGCCGCTATAATCTCGTCGCTGCTGGTCAAGGGCCAAACTTCGAGAGCTTCTTGTTCTGGGCAAAGAATGTATGGATACGCTGAAGCCGGCTCAGCGGCTGCAGCGCATCTGGGAAACCCCTCGAGACAGCAGAATGGCGGAGATTGTGGTGGTGTATGAGTCTCTGTTGAAGAATGAGGAACCCCAGGATCGACCAGGCCCTTAACGGTAGAAGAGAGCCTCGCCTCGACGGCTGATGGGGAAAACTCTGCTGGCTTGACAGCCTTGGCTTCAGAAGAAGGGCATGATGGAGTGTCAACCTGCTCCGCAACGGCAGAAGCGAGCTCAGCGTCGTCGACTTGTGCAGAAGACTGCGATGGTCTTGGAGTTTGCGATCGGGAGAGAAAGCACTCCAAAGCTTGCTCTGCGGTTGCAAAAGGCTCTGGATTGGCTAGTGCGGGAGAGTGTGGCGGCCTGGGAGTCCTTGCTGGAGAAGGAGGGTCCTCGGGATCAACCAGCTCCTCAACGGCGGAAGAGAGCTCGTCCTCGACAGCTGCAGTGGAATGCTCGGGTGGCTTGACCGGCTCGGCCTCGGACACAGTATCCTCGTAAGTTTCAGCTTGCACCTCGATGAGAGCAGAACCCGGAGGAAAAAAAGCCGGTGCTGTTGCGTTGAACTTCTTATCAGGTGTTGCAGGAACGGTGCTGCCTGTCGTCGGAGTGCTTCCGTCAGAGAGATTAGAGTTACAAAGAGCAGGAACCCACGGTTGTGTGTTCTCCCTTAATGATGTCTTGCCAGAGGCGTTAATCTGAGGAGCCTGGTATCCTGGCGAGGACAGCCTAGAGGATCTACACTGTATATCCTGGGCCAGATACGGCTGTGCAGCTGGTGTAGCAGTGGAAGCGGAACCTTCCGAACTGACGTTGGCGGCCCTCAATGCCGTAGCTTGGGACACCAGATGCTTCTCGTCCTCGCGAGGCACGGCGTCGAGGATCTCTGGAATATCGCTAGCCTGGGTGAACCCTTGATCACAAAGCTGTTGCACTCTGGATTCCCTCTCACGATCGAGGATGGGATTGGAGATGCCTGGCGGGAGTCCGAGCATAGGATTCGATGGTGCTGCAGCGTAACCTGGCCGCTCCCCTATGTCCTGGGCGTCTTGAAGCCGAGCGGCTATTATGACAGAATTGATGACCCCTGGTGGATATTTTGGGGAGGTCCTTGCTGGTCCGAATCCAGGAGGAACCGAAGGTGGTGGTGGTGGCTGACGCCGGCTTCTGCCTACGAAGTTGGATGCCATTCCGAGTCCTCTGAGCATGATGGGCATGATGGGTTATTCTAAATGTTGAAGTGAAGAATGAGTAGGATACAGAATGTCAGTAGTGAGGCAAACGATTTCAGAAATCGCAGAGGGTGCCCGAACTTATATAATCGTCGGGTCCCTTGCTTTGGTTGAGAGGGGCTCATACATTACAACCCTACCTGACAGATGCCGCAAAGTATACAGATATATTCAAGATGTTGAGGTAGTTATATGATCATCCAAGCTTGTCGAGGTGTCATTGTGAAGAGGGATGTCCGGAGTCTGGCAGGAATTTGGCGGTTTACTAGGTCACGATGATTGAGTAGATCGAGGAGGAAGGAACTAGTGCGCTGGTGCATCGGTCAACACCCTTCACCTTGCCTTTGGCAGCTGTCAAAATGTCAACACTTTTATTTGAGCAACCAATATCTTCAATTACCATCGTTTAATCATTGTCGAAGCTCCTTATAATATACTCACATTCTTACAAAGTCGATCGTTTTGCATCTCATTCACGCCTGTCAACCGCTGTCACCTCTTCCAGACAACCCATCATCACCACCACCATGTCCATACCAAATCGATGCCGTGAATTCACACACCACGAAAATCTCGAAGCCATACCGATATTCCTCCCTGACCCACCATACCAAGGCTCTTTCAACCGCCAAGGTACATTATCATTCCTAGACCATTCCTCTTCCCTCACCTTATCCATCCCAACCCTGAGCGGTTAAACGCCAAAAACCGGTCAACACAGACTAACGCCCCCAGCTATCGTGGCGTATATGCGTGAGATGCAAGACTACTACTTCTACAACGCGCGCCGTCTCCGCGCCCTCTACACCTCTCCCTCCCACTTCTTCTCCTTCTCCACGGTCGTAGTGGGCGCCAATGCTGCGGCCCCAAGCCAAGCGATTAACAGCGCCGGAAGGTCTTCTTCTGCACCTCTTAACCCTTCCAACCCACACATACCGATTAAAAACGCGACCATAGGGGGTGCGGTATTCTTTCGCCTCTCCTCCGCCCCACCTGAATCCAGACTCTACAATGGCGACGGCGGTGTCCGCGCCATCGAAGCCTGGCAAGCGCGCGTGAGGGAACAAGAGGGCGCGAGGCGGGAGGAAGAGAGGATTCAAAGGGATGAGGAAGAGCTAGCGTTTAGGCAGAAGGAGAGGGAGAGGATGAAGCCGGTGTTGGAGGAGTATTATAGGCATAAGAGACGGTGGCACCCGGAGGAGGGGGGCGCGTATTATCATATAAGGTGAAGTGAGTAAGAATCGGTTTTAATGAGGGGTGGTGGGATTAGATGGGAGGTTGGCTAACTGGTTGGCAGTATGGACGGACGTTCGCATAATCCAAAGAGGTGCGTGACAGATGGCTCTGCTTGAGAGTGGAAGATATTGGATAAGGTGGTGATACCGTCTCGAAGCGAAGGAGGTGATGACATTTTCAGTATAAAATTACAGACAGTTAATTTGATTATTCCTCTTGGGTAGTGGAAAAGGATCAGTATTCTCGGATATACTCGATGTTGCTAGAAGGCGGTATCACAGCGAAGGAGTTAGGTGATGAAGTGGAGGTTGAGATTACTGTTGTAAGTTTGCAGTGGCTGTTGTCTTGAGTAGTTCGAAGCGGCAAAATGCTGTATCATAGCGATGCTTTGGGGAATACAAGAGTTTCTGGTTTCCATTTCTATGAGCCGCGTACATGATTAGAAGCGAGCCTTGAAGGTTTCCTTCATGAGCTCCGCATCCTTCTTTGCCCAGTCTCTCATGACCTTTCTTTGGATCTTTCCACTCGCCAGCTTTGGCACCTCATCGATGAATGTTACGCCACCAACTAAATGCTTGTGCTTGGCGACTCTCGGCTTAATCCACTCCTGAATCTCTTGAGGCACCACCTTTCCCTTCGACGCCTCTTGCAACGCAATATAGGCTCTCGGCCACTCCTCGTCATGTCTGTTCATCATTAGCAACATTCCCATACCGACAAAAGAGCTAAACTTACAGCGTGATTCCAACAACTGCAGCATCAGCCACATGTTCATTCTCCAAAAGCACAGCCTCCAACTCCGCCGGCGCAACCTGCAGTGCGTTGACCTTGATAAGCTCCTTCTTCCTATCAACAATCCAAAACTTCCCATCCTCATTACACACAGCCACATCCCCCGTCCTTAGCCATCCACCTGGCAGCAGTGTCTCCTTCGTCGCAACCTCGTTCTTCCAGTAACCTAAACAAGTCTGTGGGCCCTTAAGATACAACTCTCCCGGCTCTCCAGGCTTAACCTCGTTGCCCTCGTCGTTGAGGAGCTTGCATTCGCTATTTGGTAGGAGTTGGCCGATGGATCCGGTATCGTCCACAGCGCCGCCTGCCATACTGATGCCGCCGCATGTGACCTCCGTCATGCCCCAGCCCTGGGTGATGTTCCAGCCGAAGCGCTTGCGGCACTCGTTTTGCAGGTCCTTAGACAGTGGTGCGGCGCCACAGAGCACGTCGTTGACTGTAGACAGATTGTAGTTCTTGGTCTCTGGACGCTTAGCGAGCATCACCAGGACTGGGGGCGCGAGTTGGAGGTTGGTGATCTTGTAGGTTTGGATGTGGGCGCAGAAATCTGTAAAGATGAATGCTTTCATGATGTAGACCGGTGTGTTGAGTCTCACTGACACCAAACAGGAATAAAGCTGGCCATAGGCATGGTAGAGTGGCAAAAAGCCGACCCAGCGCTCTTTCTTGAGCGGCAGAGGACGGCCATAGCTGCGCAGAAAAACGGTCTGCGAGGCGTTCGCGATGAGGTTGGCGTGGCTGACCATCACGCCTTTTGGTGGTCCAGTGGTGCCGGATGAGTAGTTGATGGTTGCTACTGTGGTGCGAGCCTTCTCGCTGGAGAAGCGTGGCCAGTTCCAATTCCTGCCTTCTTCTGCAGTTCCGACAAGCGATCGCCAGTCTTTCACCCCCGCTCTAGTTGGACATTCCTTATCGTCCATTTGGTAGATGCGGTTTATTGGGACGCCAACTTCTTGGGCCGCTGTTACGGCACTTTCGACGAGGTTAGGGTGAACGAGGAGGAGTTTCGCACCGACGTTTTTCATCTGATGGGTGATCTCTGCAGCACTCGTTAGTTTAGTTGTGGTTATTTTGGAATTTTCTCCTGAATGGGAATTTTACCAGGCACCGTATAGATTGGGTTGGCAGCGCTGAAGCAGTATCCCGCTCCCACGATTGCAAGATAAGTTGGCGGTACATATATATGATTTGGGGTCATGATCATGACGGCTTCGCCCTGCTTGATGCCGGCTCTATTGAGGCCAAAGCCCAGCCGTCTGATCCATTGTAAAGCTTCAGCCTGGGACAGCGAATTTGATGGGTTGGCCGCATCGATCCATAGTGGCTCTTTACTCGGAGTTGTCTCTGTTGGAAAAGCATAATCGAGGAGGTTTGCTTGTTGGATATCGAGATCCTGGTATATTGATTTGAACGGCATGGTGGGTATGAAGCTTGTAAGGATGAACTACAGGAAGAGAGAATAAAAAGGATAGACGACTGGAGAGATGGGTAGATAGAAGATATACTTCTGTGTTTCCAGATAGGCAGGCCGACCGGCGCTTGCAACTACATCTTATATCCGAAAGATACACAGAAAGCCATAAGGCGAAGAGCTCTTATTTCCGAGAGGAATGTTGTTGGCCGACATGATCTCACTGATCAATTGGATGAAAGAAGGTATTTTAGTTGCCGAAGCGAGGTTTCCCGAGGCAGCTTTCCCCGCATTTTTACCCCAAGTTTCGGCAACCCACCCCAGGTCGTTGGGCTAAATCTGTTTCGAGATGGTGTCAGATTATGCCAAGACGTTCAACACCACCTCACCTCTCCGACCAGTTGGCAGGTTGACAAAATACAGTATCAATAACACCTGATTTTACCAATGGATCAGCACTTAAAACTTACAAAATGCAATGTCAGCGACGCGACATGGTCCCTGAGAGCCACCCCGCTAATTAGATTGCATTCTATGCTCACTTTGCCTCAATGGGTGATGCACCGATTTTTACAGCGCCGAATGAAGCCAACGTCTACGCATTTGGATCACATTGCGATGACGTTTCAAGTTTCTAGAGTAGGGTCATGAACTTTGGAGCCGAATTGGAATACTATGGCGCCTGTCGGACTTCAAGTCTCAGATGCTTAAAAAATCAGCGGATAAAGCTAGTCAGGAGGAAGTCATCCTCGTCAGAATTCTTCGTCAGATCGTCAAGGAGACCATGCTCGACCACGTCATGGTGTTTGCTGTACCGATGGGCACCGACTGTGAAGCTGAGCCGATGGCCATGTGCCAACAAACTTCTTTAGATCAATATTCAGAGACAGGACGACCGAAACGATGTTGGATGCCGGAAAGTACATGTTCGTCCTTGTGATGGCCGAAGGCGAAGAGGCGAAGCTGAAGTATGTCGTTTATCTCTATCATGTAAGGCTCAGGCAGTCATGACTGTGCGTGACTTGTGGAAGGCCTTTGAGCATGACACATGAGTCAACGACTGACTTGACGACAACTAGTTTCTTCCGAGTAGTTCGTCAATAGGCTTGGTATGTCTCTAGTACTGAGTAACACTTCCCGATTCAGGATGAGTCTTGATGGTCATCGTGGGCTGAGAGGGTGGGCGATAGCTGGCCCTTTGTTGCGCAAGGTCGGATATCAGTATATCTACATCCTGATCTTTTCTCAAGCCATCGCGTCTTCTGCTTGCCCTCTATGGTTTCCTTAATCAATCCACGTTGTCATTGCGATGAGCTTTGTATTCCTTTCCTCAATCTGAGTGTCGCAGTTCCGTCAACCATAGTGGTTGGCAGGAAACCTCGTCTACACAGTGTCTTGCTTTGGTATGTCTAATCAATTGTGCGCGTCTTCAAATTGATTTCGTGGTTGAAATTGTTTAGTTCTGGTTGGTGCTGATGATGGGACATCGATGGAGTCTGTCCCTGTATCAAAGAGAGGGTAGCAAGCCAAGGAGCGACACTTACCACATCCTGTAGCGCAACATGAAGTTTCTTAAAAAGTCGCAAACCAGTTTCCAAAGTCCATGCGCGGGGCTATGCTAGTGTTTGGGCTAAATTTGGTGCTTGTAGGGTCCCAGAAAATTTGGAGGGGGGCTGCACATGAGAAGGTCGCAAAACATTATCAGGATGTTAAGCGGTTAGTCATGAATTGGAAATTTGCTGTTGGTTTAAGCCCTTTTCAATTGGTGCCCATTTTGGTGTGGGTCGTACTATATATAAGTTCGCCTCTGTTCTTATCCTGTTGCTTGGGGAAAGTTATGATGTTAGTGTTGCGACTCGCGACGCGGTTCGAGAACACACTTCTCTCTTCCCTTGCGTCTACAGCACGACCAAGCCACCTCAACTACAACTTAGATCTTCTTGCATCCTAGTTTAGGGATTCCACAGCATTGTTTTTTCCTGCGTAAAAGATACGAATATATTCTCCCGACGGCGAGCTCCTACGCAGAAAAAGGTCCGACAACGGAAGAATGAGCTTGACCCAGTACGAAGCTGACTTTACAGCAGAACCTGCGATGGCGCGCACCAAGACTGCTGAGGAGAGTGCTGTGAGCGCAGCCATTCCAGTGATCAAGACTCCTGATGACTCCGTTCACATAATTCAGAGCGATCTGGATGCGATTAAGGTTAGTCGAGGACTATAAGAACAACCAGGTATGCCTGCTAATACCAGTTTCAGAACGACAACCTTGATTTTAGATCAATCATTTCCATTTATGGCAGAAGCCCAGAGGGGGGGCCAGTTCGCCTCTTACTTGGTATTAAGACAGGCTGGGTTTACAGCAAGAACCTAGTCGTGATGGGAGGCATTTTCGATATGTTCCCGACGGCATCTGAGGAGCTGATGGCAGCAATGGCTGTGAGGCATGAGGGCGTCGCACCGGACACACAGGTATACTATTGGGTAAGTTCACAGCCTTTATTGACTTAGATTGCATCAGCTGAAAATTTGTTCACAGCCAAAGCTAAACACGCCGGGGCCCAAGCTTAAGTGGGAGCTTTATCCAGGGTTTGATCGCACTGAAAAAGCGGTCAAGGGCGTCCGCAACATGGGCCTGATGTTTATCCGCTGGAGAGATGCTGAGACCAAGGTCGAGCATGTGGACTTCTTTAAGAGAGATGTGATTGACTTCAATGACCAGTCGTTCATCGACGCGCTTAACAGTTGGAGAATTCAGCAGTTCGAACGCCGCCTGGGTCAATTGAGATTCTTGTCCAAGGATACTATTGGATTCTATACTCAGCTTGAACAAGATCTCCTTGCCTCTATCGTCCATGCCTTTATCGCTACTGTCATCAGGCACAAACAGGCCACCGACAACTACGTAGGTCACATTGCCATCTTAGACCGCATTACCTGGACACCCGTTGCAAAGCTCTTCAATGCTGAGATTAAGTACCACCAGCCAAAGGGCTCTATCCTCGCCAACTGTGAGATTGACAAGAAGACGGCTGGTGGAAAGGCTCAGCGCAGAAAGCTCGCTGAGACTCGCTTAATGTCTCTCCGCGCTGGCGACGACCTTAAGACTCGCGCTTACGACACTTTCGAGGAAATCCTCGGTTTTCAGCGAGATGAGAAGCTGATGAAGGTGACCGCGAAGGATGAGCAGTGGCTTAAGCATCAGCAGACCATTGAGAACACTGACTGGATGACGATGTTGAAGAAGCTCCCACGAGGACAGAAGGGAGAGCCAGTCGCTTTCGCCGGTGACATTAAGCCAATCCTCGATGACACCAAGAGGTCGCTCAAAAGAAAGACGCATAACAGCGAGGCTAGCCCAGTCGCAAACGGAGTCAGAATTGAGAAGGGCCATGGATACTATGTCATCTTTCCGATGGCTTACATGTCTCAATCAACTGGCTTCGCTGCCAACCGTTTTCGCCGCATTCCAGCTAACGGCAATTCGAAGACTGTCGCTAACAGAAGCGCCATTAATGGCCCTGTTGCATCCGAAAAGCGTCGCGTCGCTGGTGCCTTGAAGTCAATCGCTGCCAATGCCGGATCCCGCCTGCCTTCCTCTCGTGCTCGTGGCAACACAGCTACCAGCCCCAGACAGACTACCTGTGTTGTTATTAAACAATCGCCACGTCAGAGCCTTGTCGATACTGCTTTTGGCGGTGCTTTCTGTCGTTCCAAGGCTGGCGTCAAGGATGGATCTGTGACCCACGGTTCTCCAGCTTCCGAGGATTTTGTAGACTCTGGTGATACGCCTTCTGCTCAGCGTTAGACGTACCATCGAAGTCCGTCTCAGCAGCCATGACTACCACTATCCCGGTGCGCTCTACGGCTGTAGACCCTAGATTTCGCGCTTGCTCTGCACTGTATCTTACGCATCACCTTGCACTGGATACTGCTGCTTACCTCTGGTTGGTCTGCTTTCGTCGACGTTCTTTTCGCTTGCATTGCCTTGAGATGTGCTTCAGTGCTGTCTCTGGGTTTCTCGTCGTTATTGCTTGGGTTGCTTAACAGGAGTTCTGCAGCGATGATACCTTTGATTGAATTTGTGGCATTGGGTGCGACATAACTTGGTTTTATCTCTTGTCGTTTGACTTATTCGCATAGTACAGAGTTTTTGGCATTGAGAAGGGAATATCCTGTTTGATAGCGTAACCATAGTTCATTTTAACAACTCCTAGACTAACTTGCTTTGATATGATTTGATGATAAAGAGTGAAACTCTTCTGAGATGCTTCGAGACTAGCTCTGCTGACTTTGTAGTCATGAAGGATCTCTTCGACCGCCTGGCGAGCAAGGTTTTTTCCATCGTGTGTCGAAGGGGACATTTCCGGGTCTGAACGCCATATACGCTGACTTTAGCCTCCACTTACAACGTACGATTACCTCATAATCCTCAGGTTATAGTGAACCAATTGGGTAGCTTGAAAGCGTAAATGACAGTCGCAAGCCACCAGGTCAATCTTGTGGTTCTCCAAGGTTTGGCTGAAGCTCATGTTCTGGAGCCATGCTATTCTGACGGAAGCAGCACTGACGAGGTGGATATCACCATCCCTCTCTAGCTTCTCTCCAGTAATGCCACATCCATCTCAGTATCAGCCCGGCTTCTCTCCCCAACTATCCGGCATTCCAGTAACCACATTCCCGGTCCTAGGCATGATCTCTCTTGGACTCAGTGCCAGCGGCGAGGACCTATGATGCAAGGAAACCATCGCGAAAAGACGCCCCCAAAATATTACCTCGGCCTTCACTGACTCTGGCCTCGCATTGCCGCCTTTCTGTCTACCAAAATCCTGCCGATTATGCCAGGAACAACGACACTTCGCTTATCCTAAGAACTGCTAGACTCATAGCTAGCTCGGTAAGCACCGATAGGGAAATCTTCAGCACGGCGCAGGATGAAAAATGAGGATTGAACGGAGATTAAATTCGTCTTACTTAGCCACCCATCGCTCTGTGATCGAACGCCAGGATCAATACCACAAATATAGAAACCGAGCACACGCTTCGCCTCTCGAGAATGCCATATTCGCTCAAGTCAAGAGGCACATTTTCCGTCGATTCCAGCTCTCTTTTCTGCTGGTGCCTCACCCCAGTGGCCATCACCTCACTCATTGATCTTGATGACCAGTTTTCCTCTAGCTCTGTGGCTCAGCATGATTTCGTACGCCTACGCAAGTTAGCCAACCGACATTACACATTCTCTTGCAGAATCTTGGTCACCTCTTTAATCCCTTGCTCATCCCAATCATACACCCATTGCACTACCCCTCTCAAAATTCCCTCCTCCACCATCCTCTTCAACTCCTCGAGGCCCGCTTCATCCACCGTACTCACCACTTGAACATAACGTCGCTTTCCGCCTCCTAGAATAGACGGCCTGAGATTGTTACTAGCCATCCTCCAAACACTTTTCCCAAGTTCCCACTTAGTCCAACCCTCAATGCTCGGGCCTACGGTGATATACGGCGCTTTGAAATTACTGAACTGGTGACAGTTGTTCCACACCTCCTGCCGCCCCACCGCATCAATAACCACATCCGCGAACCCCCCCTCTAGTTGGCCTGACGAGGCCGCCTGCAGTGGATTTCCAGGCATTTTCCCGTTATAAAACTGCATGATGTTGAACCACACCGGCATTTGTCCTCCATCATACGCCACCACATCATCGGCTCCGAGATTGCGCACAATTTGTTCGTTTCTGCTGGAACACACGGCTAAGACGTGACCGCTGGGTCCCACGGCGTGCTTCGCCATCTGCAGCACCAGCGTCCCAACACCACCTGATGCGCCGTTGATAACGACCTTCATGCCCTCCTTTAGCTGAGCGGCGCGGAGCAAGACGAGGGCAGTGCAACCTGAGACTGGGAGGGTAGCAGCGCTCGCAAACTGATCTTCAAACTTCGGCGTGACTTCCCCTTTGAGGAGTGGGAGATGCGCAATCTGGCTAGGCTCCACAGAAACGTATTGCGCGAGTGCGCCCACGCCGGCGAGGTTTTGCTGGACTGGGATGGAGCCGAAGATATAGTCGCCGAGTCTGAATTTGCGGATTCCGATGCCGGCGGTTATGGTTGTGAGGGTCTCGGAGGGTAGGGGGGACGTGCTCAGCTCGACGATTTGGCCTACAAAGTCGAGTTCGGGTATTGAGGGATATTTGTGTAGGAAAGCTGGGAAGAGGGCGGACATTATTATGGAGCCGGGGGAAAGAGAGCAGTGGCTGATCTTGATTCTTAGCTGATAGGGCTCGAGAGGGAGGAGGTCGATGCCCCCTTCGAAGTGGAGAGATTGGGGTGGCAGGCCGGGGGAGCGGGAGACCCAGGCACACATGGTTGATGGGACTGGCGGCATTGGTTTTGGTGAGACGAGGGACGATGCTGAGGAGGATGTGTTGACAACCATGAGAGGTGGTGGATTGGAAGGATCGGGTCTTACGAGCTTCTTGGAGTCGAGTGAAGTGATTGTGTGGTTTGCGTCGCCGGTGATGAGTACTTTTGAAGTGTCGGCCATTGCGAGGTTGTGGCCCGGGTAAGGACGATGGTTAGCGAGATTATTGGGCTTCCGGGATATGGAAGTAGGAACAATAAGAAGTACAGCAATGAAGAGGGTGAAAAGGTTGAAGGGCTTGTGGGAGGAGGATATAAGAACATTAACAGGATGCGCTAAAAAATAGAGTACTAAGGTGCTCGTGGACGAGGCTTGAAGCATAAACTATGATAGGGCTGACACCTCCAAGGCACCGACATACACGGTTCGAACAGGTGACATGAATATGGGGTCCGAAGTGACCTCGATACACAAAAGACGTTGGTGTTTCAGCCCCGCATTGACCTCCTCATGCAGTTGAAGTCCAATTAAGCTCAACGCCACGCAAGGCGCCACGGACCGCTGTTTATCCGCTTCGAGCTGCCGAGGGCGGGGCTGGCGGGGTCGCGCTTCGCGTTGATGGAAAGTGGCAGCCTTACCATCTTGTAAACATAAACAAACATCGTCTGCAAAGGTAGACGCAGCTTAAAGCTCTCCAAAAATCAGTATTGCAACGCAGGTCAGCTCGATACCATTATTGCCCTCTGAACGAGACCACCCTCCGCCAAAATGCCACCACCAACCGACCTCAAGAAAGCAACCGACGCCCTCCATCGTCTTGTCCAAGAAGAGAAAAGTTACTTCCAAGAGCTGAAAAATCAAGAGGCCCGCCTCGCGAAGACCAAGGCTTCTGAAGATGTGGATGGAAATAAGGAGTTCCAGATCAGGCAGGAGGTTCGTTCCCCTCGCCCTTAAACCTTCTCTTCCTCTCCCCCCGTCCTTATCCTCGCTTCTCTCGCCGAGCTTGACTGAATACTAACAATAATCAGGAGCGCGCCATGGAAGAGACTCGCCGCGTGATCCCAACAGTCCGCGCGCAAATCCCAGACAAATACCAAGCGCTGACCAAGGAGATTGAGAATACGGATACGGAGGAGAACTTGAAGGAGGCGAAGGAGAGGGGGAAGACGGAGCAGTTTCAGGATGAGCTGTTTAAGGCGAAGTCGGTTATGCAGAAGGGTGAGGAAGCTATGGAAGCGCATGAGAAGGTGGAGGTTTAGGTTCGAGGCTTGCTAAGGAGGAGTTTTGGGAGTTCGTGAAGCATGAGGTTGGTATTTGTCAGGAATTGAGCACAATAGCAAGCGGCGTGTGTTAGTTATGCTGCATTTGGGAATACTATCTGGCCTCGGGCTATAGTCTTGGCCTCATCTCACGTTCGCTGTCTGCAGTTGTGGGCTTTTGCAAAGTCATCGAATGTATCTCGACTTACATATTGATGTTTTCTTTTACAGTCTTACACGGTACGAGTAGACACTAATCGGTTTTGTTGTAAGTGCCAAAAGGGGATCTCAATCACATCTCGTTTCACAAGTCAGTTTCATTAACGTTTGACTTGACCGCCGATGAGTCAGAAGCTAATCGATGTTTTTTGAAACAACAGGATAAGAATCTCAATTCGGTTTTCAATGCGCGCAAGCAAGCGCTGGTGTATCTTCTCCTCGAACTCGTCGCCCAATATGTTTATGCCTTGCCTAAGCTCCGCCGGTATAAGAGGTCGCCATTTATCTTTAGCTTTGCGACCACCTCAGTACTTGTAAGTAAACAAATCATATATTTCCCATCGAAGCTTCTCATTAGTTTCCAGCTTACGTATCGAGCTTGTAAGCCTGTTATTCGGGTCGACATGATAGTATTCCCAACTCTCAAGGTCCCATATTGTGGTCTCCGTGGCAGCTTTCAAGCAGATATCCGTAGCGCCTTTTCGCCGGCGTTACAAACTTAGGAAAGATAGTAAGCGGCCACGGTGTATTGAAGAAAGGGTCTTTGCCTACTGCAAGCATGGCTTCAATGCCCGTCGTCCCACCATCGGCATCAAGATGTGGCCACTCCTCAAGTTCATTCCTCTCGGAAACCTCGGCATGCCGCCGTCGGGTTCGAGATGATAATACTCCCAAGTCGCCAAATCGTCTCTAGGTCATCGAGGCAGGGTTTCCTTGAGGCGGCTATACATCAATTTAGCCTGTGCGCGGCCGGATTTACCGTCTGCGAGAAATGTTTTCGCTCTTGCTGCGCAGGTTAACGATGTTTGTTGTCCCGCCATCATTGTCCAGGTACTTTTGCTGCCACTTCACTAGAACTGGTAATCGCTGACAAATAGACGTACCACCACCCATACTAATCGGGTAATTCCTTCTCTGACACTGACAGTAGGTCGAGATAATCGGTTATCAGAACTGAATCATTTGGACACATTTGCTCGAGTTTCTTGGCTTCTGGAATATGCTGTCTCATAAATGCGTCGTAGTTGAACATTGGTGGCTCTATCTAGAGTTTTGGTAAAGACTTGACACCGTCAACGGCTTGCGGATCGTCGGTCGCCGATTGAAACTCCATTTTCCCCTTAGACAGGCTCAATGCTGACTGAATTTTGAAACCCCTGTCGCTGTATTTCCCTCCTCGCTTGGCAGTCTGGGGCAGCTCAGGCTCCATCATTGGCCCCCCGCCCCGAGTTGTCGTCCTTTGCCAGCTTCTCAGCACCCTCTTTCTCCTCAACTCCAGTCTTCTCTTCCGCTCTTTTTGCCGCCATCCCCATTACATCACCAATCAGATCCCATTCTTCCTCCCCGCCTTTCTCCGACTCAACCCTCACTTGGCCATTACTCCCCATCGCAGCCGCATTCAAAGACTACCATTGCCTCCTCATCAGCTCCTCGTCATCTTCCTCGCCCACGTTGCTATTTTTCGTTGCTGCACGCGCATTCAAAACCTGCCTCCTGGCCACCCCCTCACCTTGTTCCTCACTCACGTCTTCGCTTTCAGGCTATCGTCCAATCACCATTCTTACAGCTTCGTGCTTATGTACTGGCGCCACGGTTTCAGCTAGTTACCGATTGGCACATCGCTTTCGTCTTCACGACCGACAGCACTCACTCAACAGGTTCCTGATCTCTTGGACAAATCATTAGTGTCTACAATGCGTATGTTACACATTTGAGACAACAAAGCCGACATCACAAGTCGACATTGCCTTGTCTGCTGAGCGCCCACATGTCGTGGTGTGGACATCCCTGCACCGCCATGCAAACATCATGCAGCATCACGCTTTCGACACCTGCAACCTCGCCGCGTAGCATTCACCGGCCCGCCAAAGCACAAAACCTGCAAACGCGAATTGACGGGAAGCTTTGCCATGGGTAATAAGAGTACATGCAAGGCAGTAAGAGTAATGTAAGCTGAGAACTCTAAATTTGCGATGGTATCTAACTCGGCGCTTCACTCTATAACTACGAAAAACACTTCCCTTGGTATAATACGACTTCTGCAGCGCAGTACTCGGGCGCTCAACCCGCTTGCTTTATCAGTCGCTTTCTCGCCCAACTTTGAAAACGCGTAATAGCAAACGCCTGCGAACGTCCCCACCTACCTTACCCATTACCAGTATACTTCTCTTTCCTATAGCTGAAGCAACTTGCCCTTCGCTTTACTTTCGCCCCGCCTTCGCCTTCTTTCTCTTCCTTTCTCTTCCTACAACTATACTACTCATCATTCTACTACCGCCGACTTTTCTTTGCTATTTACTATCCTCTGTTCTCTCTGTTGGTGGTGCCCGACTTCGTCGTGACGATCTTCCTGAATACCTCCATTCGGAATCCCTTGGTGCTCCATTCCGTTATTGGTTCTTTCCCCAAGCATGCTTGCACCCCTGCTCCTTGACGGACTCTCCCCCTGAATCATATCACTATGCTCCATAATCCCATGCCGCAGCTTCGCATCAACCTCCACCTCCTCCTTACTTCCCCCCTCCCCCGCCGGCGTCCACGCCAAATAATCTCTCCTAACCTCCACATAATCGTAAGCAAACTCTCCCAACTGATCATCGTCCATTCCCAAGAGTTCCGCTTCTTCACTGGCCCTAAGCCCCATGCCACCCAAGAAGTGGAACCTTCCGCACCAATCAATCCCATACGCAATAATCGCGCTCACCACGAAACTGTACCCCGCGCAGGCGAGGATATACGCGATTTGGATATACAGCTGCTTATAATTATGGTTCAGCCAGCCACCGGTGACAAGGCCGGTGTTGATCCCGTCGAGACCAATAACGTAGTCTACGGCGAAAAAGGCGTTAAATATGAGGCCGACGACGCCGGAGATGCCGTGTTCGGCGAGGACATCCATGCTATCGTCAATGCGGATCCAAAATTTGACTTGAGGGAAGGGTTAGCTTGAGCTCAGACTGAGGTTAGGAGTGAAGCATGTATGACAAGCTCGTAGGACTCGCAACTTACTCTTGGTCGAAAAATTGGCAATGACGCCCGTAGCGACGCCGAGTATAACACTCGCCCAAAGTGGGATGAAGCCAGATGCTGGGGTGGCTGCTACTAAGCCGGAGATGCAGCCAGAACACCAGCCTACCATACTCCATTTTTTGGCGAGGCGGTAATCGAGGAGTACCCAGGTGGCTGCGGCGACCATGGCGGTTAAGCACGAATTGAAGCATGCGTATACCGCGCGCAAGTTTGCGCCGAAGGCCGAACCACCGTTGAAGCCTAACCAGCCGAACCAGAGGAGGACGGTGCCGAGAGTGATGAGCGAGACATTGTGCGGCCGAAAATTCAACATCATCCTCTCTTGCCGTTTCCCCAGCACCATACTATACGCCAGGGCACTAAAGCCACTCACGACCTCCACAGGTCCGCCACCGGCATAATCCAACACGCCGTACTTAAAAGCCCAGCCGTTGGTGTTCCACACCCAGCAAGTGACGGGGCAGTAGACGAGCGTCGCCCAGAGAAAGACGAAGATCATTGATGGAATGAGGCGCCCGCGCTCGGCGACCGCACCCATTATTATGGCGGCTGTGACGGATGCGAACATCATCTACACCGGAAATGTTAACTTCAACCCTTACGGGATCCCTAATTGGGGTGGCGGCCGAGCACCCGCTCGACAGGCCGAATACCGTCTCCGAGACTGATAGTTAAGTCTGAAGGAGGGTACTCGACCACCACTGTTTGCACCAATGGAGTAATTGGGGGCGCTGGACATACCTGGTAGAATGCGTATAGTAGTTCTGGAATTAAAGGGCTCCCCGGAGACGGAGCAGCAAGCGTCTTCATCATACCAAAGTGGTTCAGGTTGCCAATGAATCCATTCGTCGCCGTGCTTGAGAACGCCAAGCTGTAGCCCCAGAAATACCATTGGAAGGTTATCACGGAGAAGGAACCCATGCATGCCCATATCATACTCAGTGCACTCTTGCGTCTCGCGAGGCCGGAGTAGAGGAAGCCCAGGCCGGGGATCATCAAAAGGACCATGCTGGCGGAAACGAGGACGTAGGACGTGTCGCCTGTTGTGTACCACTGGTTTAGGTTGGTTGCGCCTGTGAACCGGTTAGGCTCTGTAAAGTAAACAGGGGCGCATGTTGAGGCCATCACCAACTGATAGATAAGAGACGCCTCCAGAGAAGGGTAAACATACGACTGTCCCCTCCATCACCACTCGTGCCATTGAACTCCACAGGAGCTCCTATATGTGAGTAACTCATTCCTCTGTATCACTCGTTGAAGAGTGCTTGTGTTGCGTTGACTTTGTCGCAGTCCACTGCTGGAATGTATCTCGGTATCCGAGTTCGCGACAGCCACTTATGACGCAGGTCGCTTCTGGACCTTTTTCTTCTTTTATCTTTTCAAGAACCCAACTCGATCCTCTTTAATAGTCTTCTGTAATAATCCTCTGTAAAAATCCTCTCTGCGGATATATTGTTGCCAGTTGAATCAATGGTTCGTTATTTCGTGGAGTTGATGTTCACAGCAGGAAGTTTCGTCGAGGTATTTTTCGTGCGTTTCGCCGTCGCTATCAATCAGATTGTCGACGTCGTCCTCTTCTTCTGCTTTGACCGGGAAGTGTCGGGTTCTTATCAGGCCTATCTCTACCAAAGTTTTGTCAGAGATGGTCGGCCGCCCCGGTTTAATGTAGAGGTCCGCTTTTGACGTCCGCCTGGGCGAAGGGCCTGAATGGGGCGAAAATGCTTGTATTTGGGTATTTTTGGTTGCAGTGAAGATTGAATATATTGGAGATTGGAGATTGAGGATTGAAGATTGAAGATTGAGGATTGAAGATTGGAGACTGATGACTGATGACTGATGACTGATGACTGATGACTGATGACTGAAGGTTTCCGGGTCGAAGTGAAGCTTGAATCGAGGTTTGGTGGTCTCGAGTCCAGCGGTGTTGCAGATGGCAGATGGCAGATGGCAGATGGCAGATGGGCTTGTCGTTGCAAAATCCCTTTTGTCTTCCGTCTGTATTTGTTGTGTTGTACGTCGCCGGTAGCCGTTATCAAGACTGGCGTGGTTGTGTCGTGCTGTCTCTTGCACCAAAGATTGTGGGTAGGGAGCCGCGTACGAGTACTGATGAGAGGCAGAAGGTCGAGAAGCGAAATCAATCACAAGATGAAAGGAAGTGGACAGTCCAGGGTCTATATCCTCTTCTATATCTTCCTCTATATCCTCCACTGTATCCTCCTCTGTATCCTCCTCCACAAACTACATCCGTGTCAATACGGCTCCAGATTAGCAGCTCCAGATTAGCCTTCATCAGCTCCGACTGGGGGACTTGAGCACATATGTTCATTATTCTTTATTCATTATTCTTTATTCATTATCCTTTGTTCATTATTCATTATTCATTATCAGATAAGAGATGTCTCTCACCTATTCGTTAACATCTCGCTGCCCGCGGACAGGAACGAGGCCGCAGTTCCGTGTACCGGCGGCAGCTCCAACACGTTTTCAGCTTCTCTGGCAGTGCGGCTGTGACTTTGGCTTGTGGGATAGCTCGTCAGGCCGGTATCGGCGTGGCGTTTGGACAGAAGGCACGCGTGGATATCCATTTTCGTTACAGCGAGTCGAGACTAAACTTCCTTATCAGGCCAATCACGTCCCTGTAGATCTCTATCAACCTCAGACTTCCTCAGACTTCCTCCTCCTTGCCATGGAGATCTGAGCGTGCATCTTGAGTAGCCAAGGGTTCGGTACTTCTAGCTGCATAATGTTACTCTACCGAGACTGGCACATGTTTCGTGTTTTGATCCTCGAAAGAGCAGCTTGGCGTGTGCGATAGACCCGATGCACAAATGGCGAGGGCTGAAAACGGAAAGGTGTCATTCTACGTGGCGAGGACTGAAAACGGAAAGGTGTTGTTTTACGAGCATGAGTGGGACGAGCATGAGTGGGACGAGCATGAGCGGGACGAGTAGCGGATGCTGCGGCCACCCTTGTGCGGTATGCGACATCGCGGGCATTTACGGCTTGGCGATAAGCTAGCAGCTTAGCAAACGATGCTGACAAGAAGGTCAGGTCATCATGCTTTTTGTGGGTTTGCTCCTGGAGATAGAGTCCAGAAAAGTAAAGGTTGTCAGGGCGTCATGTGGCGCTTCCCAGGCCTACTATAGTATACCCCCCGGTTTCCGACCTTGTTGTTCGGCTTTGAGTGCAAGCGAAGACTGCTGAGTGCGAGTGAAGACTGCTGAGGTCGAGATAAGAGTTCTGCAGCTAGCTTACCGATGTCTCAACCTAACCATGTTCTGGCTTTGCACAGTAATGATTGTCAGCCAACCACTCCAATCTTAGCTTAGTCTTATCGTCCAAATCGCACCAATAAAACTGTGCCTGACGTGGTTTTGTGACACCTGTCGCCGGGCTCGCCCTGCCAAGCTTCCTTGGTAAACATCCCGGTCAGAGACTTGTGCCGGCAAGGCTAGACCGATCTTCGTTCCGCCGTCTAGAGCTAGGCAGGACTTTTTGACCTGCAAGAGACGGCATCTTTTGTGGAGGAATTGTTGATCAAACAGCGACAAGGTGGATAGAAGAACAGAGCTAGAACGAGGGCTAGAAAGACTGAGTTCGAAGGCGAGCTAGAAAGACTTGGGTTAGCTTGGGTTAGAACGTGAGCTAGAAAGACTGAGTTCTCGGGTGGGCCCGGGCTGTGAACACCGCAGTTGAAGAGGAACGGGACTTTCCGTGTTCACCCGACTTGAAGAGATCGTTTAATAGGCAACCACTTCAAAACCTTAAGTCACTGGAAAGTTTCAAGGCTAAACATGATGGCGAGGCTCACGAAGGCTGGAGAGGATGATCATAAGAGTTGCGCTCCGTCCTCTCAGACTTCTATTCTGTAAGTCGTCCTCTTGAATCCTCAATGGACGGACATACCCTGTCGCGTTCTTCTAGCCACTCGCTTTCCTAACCATTATTAGCTTTGCGACATCCGTTCTCAGTCATCCCTTCGCTCTGCAGAGGAGAATTGAACCTTTGTCTCTTTCAATGTCTCGATCCAGTACTTGTACACTTCAATTGTTTTCATTCTTCGGATTCTGCTAAACTCGTTCTATTTTTTTTATTTTTTTTTATTTTTTTTTCACTATCTCCCCACTCTCGTCTGCTTGATTGGTGCTTCGTACTTGTCGTTTGCCTAGGAAATAAGTTACGTTGCGATATGCTGGGAGATGGGTGTGGACATCCTCTCGAAGAGATCATAATAAGGTCATTGATGGTGAAGAAGTTGTCGAGATACCACCTTGGCCAGGGGTTGAAGAGGTGTACGATCATTTGCGCAGTCGATTGTCTTGTTGCCCTAAGCACGATTTGGCAATATGGGAGTACTATCAGATAGAGCAATACGGCGCCACAGAACTTATTAAAGAAAGGCTCCTATAAGGCAGCCCAGAATCTCTTCCGGCGGAGGTTTTTTTGGTGAAGCACACGCTAAAGAGAAATACGGCCAGTGGCTGCCAGTACCAGGTGATTCACTTTTGCCGTGGGAGCAACGGAACTAAGACCATGACCTAGACAATTTTTCTCGGTTGACTGGGACTGAAACTATAGAGAAGAGACTTGCTTCTGGTGGTAATCCCTTCCGTAACTAGAGAGGCTATCAGTGGAGGGGGGCAAAACACTTCCATCCTAGCGACGAAGGATATCCAAGGGGCTAAAGAGAAGCACGCGTACTTAATCGACAAGATGCCTCGTACTCCAAATGACGACCTGGCAATTGGGACTCCTACCACCTAAATCCAGGCGGTGGAATTGAGGCCAAGGAGAAGTACAGCGTATTGGCTAAAAGCTGTCAGCTGTGCGGCCCTCCGCCAAAACCCGGAGGTCATCCTGTCCCAACTATAAGGTCAGCTGCGCCATGTTCACGGAGACCGATTGGCATGGGTCTTTTTGAAAAGCGTTGCACACCAGATTATTATTTATGGGTTATGAATGGTTGCGCATGCTGGTAACACGCTGTACGGTAGGCTGAATACCGAATACAGAATACGGCATCTCAGCAGTTTCAACGACAAAATTCTGCTACAAACTTTACTTGTCTAGCTTAATATGTTGCGTACTCTTTTTTAATATCCCAGAGCACGAGCAAGGTCCTTATAAGCTGTTAAACTAGTGGTGTTGTGTTATGTGCACTTTAAGCCGTTGTTATCTCCTTGCAAAAGAACGAAGGCTACTTCTCGACAACCATAAATTCCCGATCTGTGTTGACCAAATTCCGTTTCTCTTCAGCAAAACGAATTCTTAGAGGTAAACACCCAATGGTCCTTGCGACCATCGGGCCGATCACAACTGCTCTGTTCGTGATGATATGTGGTATTCTCGTGTAAAACACCTCTTTCACTATCATACACCTCCACGATTTTTTGCAAGTGCTGCAACCATCACCACCAATGCCAACCCATAGACCCGAACGCCATACCCATCACCTCTCGAATCACCTTACCTTCTCTCAGTCCCGATTCACTCTTTCCTCAGCCTCTTAATCTCCCTTTCCCTCGTCCCCTCCCTCCTTTGCCTCCCTCAACCCCTAACGCTGTCCCACCAACCTCACACCCACCCTATCCCAACATACTCAACCCCTGCAGCCTCCTACTCTCATTAATCTTCGCCCTTAGCTCATCCGTCATTCCCTGCGCAAAAAATTGTGAGGCATCAAACTGTGCCGCGATCGGCGCGATGACCGCTGCTTCTGCTTCTGGGAGAATAGCCAAACTCTCCGCGGACCTCTGTCCAGCGACGGAAACCGGAGCCGCTGGTTGACTGTATGGTGCCGGTGCCGGCGCCGGAGTTGGAGTTGGGTATGCTGCTTGCGGTGGAGGGGCGCCGTATTGTGGTTGCTGTGGCGGATACTGATATCCCTGCGGCGGCTGTTGTCCATAACCTTGTGCTGGCTGACCTCCATGCATCGGCACCTGCATCTGTGCTCCTCCTTGTGCGGGTCCCCCAGCCTGGCCCGGCTTAGAAACATACTCCCCAATCGTCTGTGGATCAACAAGTCCATACAACACAAGCGCAGCAAACAGCGCATAAGTAACCTGCGGCGCCCCCTTCAAAAACTCGGCAGCACCTTCCTGGCCCTTAGGATCTGGGCTCGAGACAAGGGTCTTCATTTGCTGGATTATCGTGATCATTTGCCATGGGTCGAGCGTCTTGATCGTGTCGTCTATTGCGTGTTGCGGCGGAACCCCATCCGGTAAATGGGTGACAAGCGCTCCAGCTTGAGGAAGAAGGGAGGGTGGGGCGTATTGTTGTGGTGGCTGCCCATATCCTGGGGGGGGGATAGGATATCCATTCATAGGAGGCGGCGCATGGTGTTGATTATGCTGGCTGTGGGAGGGTTGTTGGTGATGGGATTGGTTTTGGTTGGAGTTACTGCCGCCGTGCTTGTTGTCTGAGTAGTCTACTTTGATTACGCGGTTGCCGCCGAAATGAACACCACCATTCAAATGCCTGATGGCGGTGGTTGCGGTGTCTGCGGGTATTGTTAGTATATGAATTGTTTGTGCAGGGGTTAAGAGGACGTACCAACGTCGCGGAATCTGACGAAACCGTAGCCCATTGATGGCTTCTTAACACGAGCCTCGACCACGGCGTCTCCAAAGTGCTTCTCAAAGAACTCGCGCAGTTTGTCATCATCGATATCTGGTTTCGAAGTCAGCTTGAAGTCCAACTCAATTGAGGGTCGTGTAGGCGCATACCGTATGGCATATTGCCAACAAAGATCGAGTTGTTTGGCACCTTCTCCGAGACTGCTGGGTTGATCGACATCTTGGGATGTATGTGGTTGATGTGAAGGAGAGGTGCGGAAGATATGGACAATGTTTCGATGAAAAGTCGTATAGGTAAGACCCGCGCTTCACGTTCACCAAGAGGAAGAGCAAGCTTCAAGACAAAGAGATCTGGGATGAATCTTCAAATAGCTCCTTCTATGGATGGAAGATAGTCTCTATGCCTTTTGGTATCTCTCAAGCTGCACAATACGGAAATTAATCCAGAAAGGTGTAACAAATAGCCACGTATCAATTGAGTTTCGTAGTAATTGGACTGTTGTGATTGTTATCGCGCTTGCCGCATGAAAGTTGCAGTCGCAAGGCGGCAAAACACAATCGCCGCACCGTAGCCGCGTGCGCACTAGTCCCCATCGAGCCAGCACCCGCAACCTCGCTCAGATTTCCACCGCATTGACGCAGCTTACCCCAGGCCATCACCTCGACTCCACAAAACACCACCCCCAAACCACAAACATGTCTGTCCCACCTAATGCCCGCGAGGCATGGTCCCAGCTCACCAAGATGGCGCAGAATGCGCAGAAGAAGGGCGGAGCTCCAGGACCGAAGGGAATGGGTGCTGGCCTCGGAGGACTTATCTTGCTCGGTGGCGCCGCTGTCGTCGCTAGCAACTCGCTGTTCAACGTTGATGGTGGTCATCGCGCCATTAAGTATACGAGAATCGGTGGTGTGAAGCAGGAGATCTACGCTGAAGGTTCGTCAAGATGCTGTCGTCACTATTGATAGCATACTGATGGAGATAGGTACTCACATCAAGATCCCATGGTTCGAGACCCCGATAGACTACGATGTTCGCGCGAAGCCACGCAACGTCGCCTCCCTTACCGGAACCAAGGATTTGCAGATGGTCAACATCACCTGCCGTGTCCTCTCGAGGCCGAGAGTCGAGGCGCTGCCACAGATTTACAGAACACTCGGTACCGATTACGATGAGAGAGTCTTGCCATCCATCGTCAACGAGGTGCTGAAGAGTGTTGTTGCACAGTTTAACGCTTCTCAGCTGATTACTCAGCGTGAGAACGTTGCCAGACTTGTTAGAGAGAACCTCTCTTTGAGAGCTGCCAAGTTCAACATCATGTTGGATGATGTCTCCCTTACTGTAAGCTCAGATCCCAGGTGCCGCATATCCGAGAATATTGCTAACTAGTTGCCAGCACCTCGCTTTCTCCCCAGAGTTCACAGCCGCTGTCGAAGCCAAGCAAGTCGCCCAGCAGGAAGCCCAACGCGCTGCCTTCGTCGTTGACAAGGCGCGCCAAGAGAAGCAAGCCATGGTTGTCCGTGCGCAGGGAGAAGCCCGCTCCGCCGAGCTGATCGGAGACGCCATCAAGAAGTCGCGCTCATACGTCGACCTTAAGAGAATCGAGAACGCCAGAGCGATTGCACAGATCCTCCACGACGCGGGTGGCAAGAACAAGGTTTACCTTGATTCTGAGGGGCTGGGTTTGAATGTTACTGAGAGCTATGAGGATAAGACGAAGAAGTAAAGCAATGAATGAGGAACGGATCTCCACTAGTGTATTCTGAGCGGGGCGTGTATATTATGATAGGAATATGGAAAGCATAACATGCCACTCTACGTCGATGCGGGTTATGTTTTGAAAGTGATCATTGCTCAAACGCTAGAACGCCGCTGCAATACATGACTACGGTCCCATCTCAAATATGCTTGCCACCAGTTATGACGGCATCTTGGCCCTCTCTTCATCTGCCTTCTCCCTAGACTTATCCTCTCAACCAACCTCTCGCGTCTAGTTGCCTCCACGAAGAGCGAGGACGAGATGGAGTGTTGCACCAGCCTCGAGGTTGTATTCAGTGGCAGTCTTATCGTCAGCCCTGGTACCACTGTATTAGTCCCATGCTAACCGTAGGATCTCGTGCGATGAGTGTGGTGGTGAGGAAAGAGATAGATAAGAGGATCGTTGTGGAAGAGATAAGCTTACATCTGCTTTCCACCAAAGATCAAACGCTGCTGCACAGGTGGGATGCCCTCCTTCTCCTCGACCTTCTCCTTGATTTGAGAGACCTTCGTTATGTCAGCTTACGTGCCTCCACTCCCTCGTTCCATTACACGTCGCACCACTCCTCGAGTAATAAGGCGCAATAGCGGGTTGCTTCAAGGTAAGGTGAAATGTACCTTGTAGTCCTTCTCGATGTCGAGCTCGATCTCCTTGCCGGTCAACGTGCGAACCCTATGGCGCATATTAGTAATGCTCTTTCCGAGCTTGCCAAATCCCCAGAAGAGGGCTTACTTGATGAGCATCTTGTTTTACTGAAAAACAAAGTAAAAGAGAGTTGATATAATGAGCTTCTTCTGTAGATGGTAGCTTGGTGTTTACTTTGTGGTTGTCGCAAGGTGAATCAGGCTGACACTACACAAGGCTGGAGTCTGATCTCGAAGCTGTTCAGTGGCACATACCGGTAGTGGGGAACTTGTCGTGGACAAAAGTAGCGCTGGCCACGCAATTGTGGTGCTGCTCAGACAAATATCACGGTCTAGCGGGCTTGGGGTGTCTTGGTGTTACGATTCTTAACGTGACAATTGGCCTTGGTTATTGCTTATGAGTTGGGATTGCTTAAAGTTGGGTCTTCCACTACTTTTAAAGCTTCATATTTCATTCTCGATACATCTTCAAATCCCTCAATGTAAGTGCTACACTTGTCTTAGTTTGAGCACTGTTGCTACACCAGTGTGGATAGGGCGGTCATGGAAGCAATAGCGGGGTTACAAGGAGAGTGCCACTGACCCCGCCAACGACCATCCTCACAGGGCTGAAAGAACTTAACTCTGTTATCACAAGGAGCCATAATGGGAGATACCCTTTGAAAGCTTCGATTGGGCTCTCACAATTAACTTGGCTTCGGCCCATAAGATAGACAATGTAGCTGATGCGCAATACAGTCACCTTACCAATCACACCTCACATCCATCACCACATACATCTCGGGAAAACAACCTGTTAACCTCCCAGCCATCGAAAACATGGCAGGAATAATCCGCTCCATAAACCGCTCCCGCTCCCGCCGCCGCCGAAACAGCGCAGCCTCCCAGCGCTCCATGGAGCAAGCAAACTCTTTCTCCGTCCCAGTCGACATAAACGACTCCCCAATTATCCCCGGCAAGCACACGTTAGTAGTTGCTGCTTCGACTCCTGACTTCGATGCAGTCCAACTACAGCAATGGAGTGATGAAGGTTACGTAGTGCACTACCGTCACGTGCACGGGCATGGCCGGTCTTCAACCTTCGGCGTGCAGCAAATCGGCGATGAGCTGGAAAGCGGGCAGAAGTACGCAATCGTAGCATACGACCACGCCGCCACCCTCCTCCTCCGTGAAGCCTTCGAAACCCTCCCAAAACTCTGTGCTTTTGTTGCTTTCTACCCCGATACCCTCCCCCACCCGGACGAGCGTCCGCGGGGGGGTTTCGCTTTACAGATGCATTTAGCTGGCAGCCAGCCCTTCGCGCCCTGCTATCCAAGCTTTAGTTACGCCGGAACGGCACCAGGGTTCAACGAAAGGGAATCTCCGGCATACGACAGAGTGGCGTCAGGCCTGGCCTGGTCCAGAGCGCTAAGCTGTGTAAGAAAAGGCTTCGGGATCGAGCCCAATCTCGAAGGGATCTGGGACCGCCATCTCGCTGAGGAATTTTTGCACAAGGATGCGGGGGCAATTATTGGCACTATGGTTTCCAACCCCTCCGTCTTGCACGTGCCTACCATGACCGGCGGGTTTGGGCACCAGGAACTACACCGCTTCTACGACAAATTCTTCATCCCTAATAACCCGGCATCGATGAGCACTACGCTGGTGTCTAGGACGGTGGGTTCAGATAAGGTCGTGGATGAGATGATTATCAGTTTGACACACACCTGTGAAGTTCCTTGGTTGTTGCCTGGAATTCCGCCGACGAATAAGTTCATCGAGGTTGCGTTGGTGAGTGTGGTGGCGATAAGGGGACCGAGGTTGGAGTGGAAGAGGTTGTATTGGGATCAAGCTAGTGTGCTTGTCCAAGCCGGGCTTCTGGACGCCAGATTGGGCGCTGTGGGACTGGGTCAGAATGGTGTCAACCGTTTGCCGATAGTTGGCAACGAGGGCACCAGGAAGGTCCTGGAAGGCGCGGAGGGAGGGCCGTCTTACAACGGACTCATCCCGAATTGGTAGTTGAATTAGAGGAGATTTTGGTGTGTGGAAGCGGTTTATAAAACAAAGGCTCATTGTGTAGCTAGTATATTTTCGTGATCCCATGAATGTCCCCGAGTTCAACCAGGATTGTTTATTTTCCTGATCCTGGGGAACACTTCTAACCATTTTTAATATAAAGCAGTATCATTTTCCGAAGAGTTGCCTCTTCACAACGTTGCTAAATCATCCACAAAAGCGCATAATGACTCCAAAAACTGGCTGGCTCATCTTTTAAGCTCAGAATCCAGGGCTCTTTCAGAATTTCGCTTTGTCAATGCAAGGTACTCGGGGACTTGACACTAGATCTTATCTTGTAACAACCAGTCGGCGGGGAAATGTTGTTTGTTAGCAACTACTTGTTGTCAATAAATATCGGCTATTGTCAGCTACTCGGCACATGCGCTAACCATATCTACTGCGCATATGCCTTAATGAACTTCTGCTTTTGCTTTTTGCTTTAGCTTGTCGGGTAATGTAGTCTATACCATGCAAAGCCCTAAGCCATGTTAAAGGCGATGTATGGTATAGTTGGATAAGTTTGGCAAGTACGGAGATTATTGGAGTGAAGGATGGGACAAGGGTATTATAGGGTTGCCTGAAGTTTTATGGGTACCTCCTAACTTTTTTAAGATACACAAGAAGTGTGTAAGAGACAGCTTGCAGATAAGGAAACTAGTTCTTCAATTTTTGGAAATTTGGATCTCACAAGGTATGAGTCAGACGCTCTCGGCAACTGCTTGGGGTATAGGACTGGGTGCCTTCGTTGTTTCTTTATGTATCTGGTTGTAGGGGAAGATGATAAGTCGTTAATGTGTGCCAGGCGTTACTGCCATCAAAAGAGGGCCATAAGATTCTGCCAATTCACAAGTTGAGTCGTGGTAGGAACTTTGATGAGAACCGGATAATTAGATCAGTTCTCTCTCCATGTCATTTCTTGATTGTGTTGCGAGTAATTTAGACTCTGGAAAAAAAGGCCTCAATTGTGAAGACAGACACGCCACTTACATAAAGGCCATCATAAGGTGTTGATAACACTTGACTAGAGGGTTGCAAAGTGGAGAAAGACAAAAGGCGCAAGCCTGAGCCATTGCTTAGGTGCGATAGGAATGCATATGAGCTCCTGGCACCTTCAACACAAAGAAACAGAGTTCTATAAAGAGCCCACAGTGTTGGGCGGAAGTAGCAGAATATCCCGCCAATTTCAGGTAAGTAGGGGTAAATCTACCTACCCGTTGATGTTTTCTACTTGCTGTTGGTCGTCGAGGAATGCCCGAGCTCCGGCGGTTAACAGCTAACCTAGGAAATACCTGAGATCCTAGGAACATAGTGTCAGATATTGGCCGTTGTCTCTCGATTCCTAAGTGCTGCTCTCATTTTCTGGTACCCAGGTAGCCCGGGTAATACTCGAGTACTTACTCTGCCTCTTTAGCTACTCAACCTCACTTACCCTTCCCCCCTCAGTACTTACTTTCAGCGTTACCCGCCCAGCACTGAGAGCCCATACTAGGTGCAGGCTGGAACTTCGATAAAGTAACCAAAATATCAGCAGCCACCAAGACATGAAAAAGATGCTTTGGGCATGCGCAAGGTTGCTGGATGAGTACCAGGCACAATTCCTTTTGAATGTAGTCTCATAAAATGGTGTGCTACTGGCATAGAAAATTTTAAGAAGTCCCCTTGCCGATATACTTTACTACCAGCGACGCCGAGCTTGTGGTAGTTTGCTTGGTTTACTAAGCTAAGGTGTGTAGGGCTCGGTTTAAGTGGACTGGAGAGAGGGGCGGAACTGAAGGCTTTTGCCATCTTACCGTTTGGATGAATGTTTTTAGATCTTGAGCAGAAAATGTGAGGCCTTGCGTGGGCAGTTTATATGGAGATCAGTATAAGATGTTAGGTTCTTCCAACTACGAAAGTGAAAGTGGTCGTGAAGTTCTGAAAAGACGAAGTTCGTGCAGAACCTCAATACAGATGTAACATCATGTGACAGCGCGTGCACAATCGCGTCTAACTATCCTTATCGCTCCATAACATCTCTCAACCACAACCCTCAGTACAACTGATCTCCTTTTGCCAGCCAGCTTCTCTGCTCTTTTTGACGAAGCTATACACGAGATGTCATGATAACGTTCCCATCAACATCTTTGACCACTCTTTAATCATGGGTTCCCGCCTCCAAAAGAATTCTGAAGCCGTTTCCAAACGTCTAACCTCCCACGAATTCACCTCCGAAGACGGCGACGAATACGCCGAATCCTCTTTCGGCGGCTTCAGCGACTACTTCCGGCGCAAAAAGATGAAACTCCAAAATCTCGATGCCGAAATCCGCCAAAATAGCTCCCAATTCCCAAAACCGCAAATCTTCAAGGGAATCGTCGCAAGTGTAAATGGCTACACGCAACCCAGCCTCAACGATCTGCATAGGATAGTGGTGGAGCATGGAGGTGGATTTTTGCAGTATATGGATGGGAAGACAAATGCTACGCATATTATTGCGTCTAACTTGACGCCGAAGAAGGCGGTTGAGTTTAGGCGGTACAGGGTTGTGAAGCCAGCTTGGGTGGTTGACAGCGTCGCGGCAGGCCGACTGCTGCCGTGGGGGAACTATAGAGTGGTAGACGAGGGTTCGGGCCAAAAATTGCTGGGATTCCAGGAAGGAAAGCTGGAGAGTCAGGTCAATCGGAACCAGAGAGGATACAGGGACCAGACGAACGTTTCTTGGCATAATAACCAGATTAGGGCTGCAGCGGAGGAGATTGAGGACGATGTTGAGGGTGTGAAAGCCGTTGGCCCCAGGAGGAATGGGGGTGATGGTGATGATGTGATGGCTGGTTGGCGAACGCAGAGCCAAACGCCGAAGGATAAGAGGAAGAGCAGCTTTGAAGGCATTGAAGGGTCGACTCTCGACAACTCTGTGCCTACCAGAGATGATGAAATGGCCAGTCTCTCAGGAATACAAACACCGCCGCGAAAGTTCCTGATGAACGAGGACAAGACAAGCTTGGAGGATAAGATAGAAGACGTTGGAGACGACAACTGGTTGAAGCCTCCACCTACAGACCCCGAGAACTATGGTTTTACCGCTTCCATGGAAGACGCCATGAATGCAATAGAAGATGTACCGCTCAGGAGCACCGAGGATCCTGCTGAAAATCTACCAAAGACCGAAACTAAAAAAATCTACGATGCGACTCCTGTGCCCGCTCACAGGACCTTTCTTGCAAAGGCTCAAACACTACCAGGACCTGAACCTCCGCAGCACCCGAACGTTGGCCAAAAGCATACCCACTCCTCCGAATTTCTGTCCCCATCGAAACGAGCACGACCGATTGGCCCGGCAGAAGAGCACAACATGAACCTCCTCAAAGACCCAAAGATGCGCCAATCCAGCACCGCAAACCCGCAATTCATCCAACAATTCTTCTCCGAGTCCCGCCTGCACCACCTCTCGACCTGGAAATCCGAGCTGAAAGAGAAATTCCAACGTATGGCTGATGCGCAGGCATCTTCTCAGTCCAGCCAACAGAACCTGAGGCTCTTTGAGAGGAAGCCTGGGGCGAGGAGGTACGTAATGCATGTCGATTTTGACTCTTTCTTCTGCGCTGTAAGCCTACTCAAAGAGGTTGAGAAAGAAGGCCCGGAAGTTAGAAGCAAACCAGCGGCGGTTGCGCATGGCAGTGGTCAGGGCAGTGAGATAGCGAGCTGTAACTATCCAGCCAGGAAGTTTGGAGTCAAGAATGGGATGTGGATGAAGCAAGCGTTAAAGCTGTGTCCCAATATCAGCGTCCTGCCTTATGACTTTCCAGCGTATGAGGAGGCGAGCAGGAAGTTTTATGAGGCTATTCTGGGGATTAAGGGCGTGGTGCAGAGTGTCTCTATTGATGAGTGTTTGGTGGATATTACGTCACTGGTGTTGCCGGCTGGTGGAAGTGATGGGTTGGGTGTTGGGCAGGAGAATATTCGGAAGGAGCAGGAGAAGGCGGATGAGCTGGGGCAGAAGGTTAGGAAGAGGGTTAAGGAATTGACTGATTGTGATGTGAGTGTTGGTATTGGTGGGAATATTTTGTTGGCTAAGGTTGCGCTGAGGAAGGCGAAGCCTGCTGGTCAGTATCAGATTAAGTCTGATGAGGTCTTGGACTTCATTGGTGAGCTCACGGTACAAGATCTACCCGGCATTGCCTACAGTATCGGTGGCAGACTTGCCGAGATGAGTATCGTCTTTGTCAAGGATGTTCGCCAAACCACAAAAGACAGACTGATGACTGTGCTTGGGCCAAAGACTGGTGAGAAAATCTGGGACTACTCTCGCGGCATCGACAATACAGCAGTTGGCGAGGTAGTGACGCGGAAGACCGTATCTGCGGAGATCAATTGGGGCATCCGTTTCATTAGCCAAGAAGACGCAGAGGAGTTTGTCGTCAACCTGTGCCACGAGCTTTACAAGAGGATGACGAGCATCAATGTCAAGGGAAAGTCATTCATGCTGAAAATCATGCGCAAGGCTGCCGATGCACCGCTCGACCCTCTTAAGCACTTGGGACACGGGAAATGCGACAACTTCAACAAGACGATCGAGCTCGGCGTAGCAACAAATGACGCAGAGCTCATGGGCAAACAAGCCGTTCTCATGCTCCGCTCCTACAACTTCCCACCCGGCGAGCTCCGCGGCCTAGGCGTAATGATGACCAAACTCGAGTCCATCAGATCCGGCATAGAAGGTGGTCAATCCCGCCTCTCGTTCGCCAAAGTTGCCCCAAAACCACTCCGCAAGTCTCTGGACGACGGAATTGAAGAGCCTCTCACCCCGCAAAAGTCCAAGTCTAAACCCTCCTTAGGTCGAGGCATTAGCGGGTTCCTAGAAGAGGATATTGATCCGGAAAGCCCTGAGAAGCTAAGGGAAACGCCGGCTCATCCTGCGGCGTTCATTGCGAGGCAGAATGAGAAGGATCCAAGTGCGAAGAAGCCGTTGAATATGTTTGGGACGCAGTTTATTTTGCCGAGTCAGGTGGATAAGAGTGTGCTTGAGGAGTTGCCGATGGATATTAGGAGTCGGTTGATGTCACAGGGGAAGAGTGGGACGCCATCACGGGCAGGGTCAAACATTCCGAGTAGGATGGGGAGTAGGCAAGGGAGTCCTTTTGTGCAGGCGAAGGAGAGGGAGAGAAGTCCGAGGAAGCAGATTGAGGAGCAAATATTACCAGATGGTATGGATCAAGAAGTGTTCGATGCTCTGCCGGGGGATATTAAGGCCGAAGTCCTTGCTCAATATCGTGCTGAGCGACCTACTCCCGGTGGACCTTCACGGCAACAAAGCCTTCCTGTCCCAGGCTCACCACAGCCAAAGAGAGTCAAGTTACTAGGCTTTACACGTCCGGCTCCTGTTACCAAAGTAGCAGCGCCGAAGACGCTCGCCCCTTCAGTGCAACGAGGCAGGAAATCAGGCAGTCGCAGTACCCTCACTCAGTCGTCCTTCGTGATCAACAAAAAAAGCAAAGAGGGAGCAAATCCCGCAGCAGGCCTCATGGAAGAAGATATCGACCCTGATTACCTCGCTGCCATACCCGAAGAGCTGCGTCACGAGGTGATCGCAGAACACAAGCGCGCCCGACTTGCCACACACTCAAAGCTCACTGCATCTCTAAAGCGCAAGTTACCCGGCCCACACGTGCCGAGGCATCAACAAGTCATCAAACTCCCACCGCGCTCTCGCCCTACGCTGGGATTAGAAAGTATATCCGAGCCCTCGGAGCTTCGTGACGCGATAGAGACGTGGCATAGAGAGGCAAGGGACGCGGGACCGGATGAGGAGGACGTTAGGGCGATTTCCAATTATTTGGTGAAGGTAGTGTTGGATGAGAGAGCGACGGAGAAGGCGGTTGGTGTTGTGAAGTGGTTGGGTTGGATGATTAATGATGCTAGGGGTGGTGCGTTCCAGACGCAGCGGGCGGAGGAAGATTGGAATGGTGCGTTGGTGAGTGTTAAGGAGGCGGTGGATAGGGCATGCAGGGAGAGAGGGGTCGGTAGGGTGGATTGGGACAATGCCTAGCTTAATACTTCGCAGGAGGAATGTGAGTATGTATTAAGGTGGACGAGTTTATGATACCAATGTAACGCATGGAGACAGGTTACATAGAGGCAAGAGGCCATATGGTTATGTTAAGCTGATCTAGAATACATCGTGATTAACCATCACTTTTCCTCCCATCTGTGCCTGTAATGGTCCGCGAGGTGGGGTGCCGTCCCACCACTCCACCTCCTGCCGCTGTCACGGCCAATCACCAATTGCAAAATTGGAGCACTCCCTTGGGGGAGACTCGGGTATTGAGCCCGAGGCGGGGCTCGAACCCGCGACCTTGAGATGATCTTGAAGACTCCTCGTAAGAGGAGATGGTAAGAGTCACACGCTCTACCGATTGAGCTACCCAGGCGGGTGTTGTTGGAAGCGCCTGTGTTTGCCTTGGTAATACCGTGAAAAAAATGAAGGACCGACCTGGTGTCTGGAAATCAGGGTTACCAAATCTCTCATCTTATGGATTAGAATGGATTAATCCGATTTCATAAATTAGAAACTGGGCTATGTTCTAATCCCTAATCCAGATTAATGAGAAGTAATTAATCTAATCCAATTAAATATTTCGTGATAAATGAGTTTGTGCCATGTTAATGGTCAATTATATTATTAACCTTACCCAATTAGGCTTGTTGTAGTTTTGTGGATTATCAAAGGCTGTTTGCCCTGGTGTAGCCCTTCACATGCACTCGACTTCGTTGCCAAAAAAAGACGTCATCATCTCTAATCCGAAATTACAGAATTTTGCAACCTAGATTGGAAGGATCCAAGAGCGCAAAAGATATCTTGCCTATTCCTCGTCAGCGGCCAGTACGACCCTGCACTACTGCTAGTTCACTATGTGTCCCTCGGTTTCGCGCTCGTAACATTCACCTTACTTGTGAGCCCAGGTTCCTCATTCGCATTCCGATTGGCATCCAACTCACCAGTCCCTTGTTCTCCTTGTAAGTGGTATATTTGTTGAACGGCAAACCGCATCAAGGAAGGGAAGTTAACGACAGTCCAGTTCTCTCAGACGTAATTCAAGTAAAAGGTCGAGAGGCGGGCAAACGAGTTGGACACAGCGGACGGCACTTTGCAGTCGACAAACCGGCTCCTCATCGAGCCCACGATGTACAAAGCCGCCAGCTGGACTCCAAGCTATGAGAGCTTAAAGCAAAATAGATCAGCTGAGTCGAACCTGTTTCTAGAGCCCGCAAACACCCCGTGAGCCATGTACGTGTCAAATTGCAAAAACATCTGCTATCAGTAAGACATCCAGTGCAACTGCCCTCTACATGCCTGGGTAATCTTCCTCAGTCAAGGCTTGGATTCCAACGTCCTTGACATGGACATCATAGCGGTACACTTGTTGGCGGCTGGACTTCTAATCCCGGAGCCGCTGAACAGGACCAAAATTTTGGAAAAGAAAAAAGCGAAGTCGATCGTCCTTCTATGGGGCATTTGGATACTTGGAGTGGTGGGTTACGCCGATTCTGCCAACCTCAATTTCACAGATAACCCTACATCACTTATCGCCCTCAGCATCCTCTACAGCCTCTTGTTAAGCCAAAGAACTCCAAGCCCAAGGTGACAACTCTCCTGATACGCTCGGACGACCAGTATTGTCAGCATTGACGATCCCACAACCAGCTCTTCTCAGTTCTCGATCCCACCAGTAAAGGTCTCCACTATCGGAGAGATCTTTACAGGGACTGTCTCTTGTCCTTTAATCTGCAGCCACCACCAGACAAGCTACTCCTATCTCGCCACCATCCACAACAGACGCCGCTCCGTCGCCAGCTGTTACACCTCCGCTGTCTCTAGAAGTAGAGCAGATTCAGCAACAGTTGCCAAAGCTGGTTGGTTCTCAAGGAGCGTCGGGAGCATCTGCAGTTCCTGCTTAGTTATCGCAAGAGGTGACGAGTGTGTTGAAAATGCGCATGACACTTCCTCCTTTGGTGTAGTCGCTGCACCGTATTCAGTATCGAAAACGGGAAAGGGCGACGGCGAGTAAAGATAGAAAACGGGCACTGAAAATCAGATTGAGAATCAAATGCTGTTCAACTGGTAAAACGGAATGCTCTATGCCACCTCATTTTCGCTCTCGCACTGTCGCTTCCAGCAGCCATCTAATGACGAACATCAAACTCCTTCTCTCCTTCCACAGGAGGAATCTCCCTGGTATCGACCTTTACAACATATGCATGCTTCGGTCCCTGCCCAATCTTTTGGATAAACTGCTGCATCGCATCGCCCTTGTCCGTCTGCGCCTCACCCTCAACCTATTTAAGTCAGCATGGCTCATGTCGGTTAAATCTTTCCTTGTTCTATCAGATGGCGTTTTCTCCGCCTAAAAACTTTACGACCTCAAAGTCCACGATCGTCGTGACCCTCTATTCCGCCCAACGATGGCTCACGTTGGCCAAGTTTCTCACAGCCAATAATCAAATCAATCGAGCCGTACATGATTAACATTCAAGAGATGGACAGAAGAGATGCTCCTAGAAAACCAAGAGAGGCGAAGTAACAGATAACGAAAAAACACCAACCAACCTTCTCGCCGGGCGCATTCCTCACCCATCCCGTCAAGCCCAATTCTTTTGCATATTTCTGTGTGTGCGCACGGAAGAAGACACCTATTCCGTCAGTATCCGCTTGCCAGTCCACACTGGCAAAGTAAGGGAACGAGAAGAGGCCTGGGCTGGATGGCGGGGAGAACGTGATTTGGTAATTGGGACAGGTGATTGGCAAAGGGTGATCGTGACGAACCCTGAACGGTGCCGCCATGGACCGTGAACGATATCTATCGATTGTTAGTAATATATCAGAAAATGTAACTGTCATCTCAAATCCAAGATGCGGAGCGACCTCCTACTGAAGTCGTGATGGTATGGTTGGATGGATGGGTTCAAGATGACGTCACGAAAGCCGCCGGTAACCTCAGAGCAAAGTCAGACTTACTCTCTTATACACCATGATCTTGATATGCTGCTTATGTTTGATTGTGTTTTCGATCGGAAAATCTCGACTTGAGCAAACTCTCGGGAGACTAAACTTTATCTACTGTTGTTGATGTTGCCCTCGTATCGTGCTATTTCGTATATATACTAACCAGTTTCAAGCGCGCCTTCCCAACTCAGCACTTCAGCCCTATTAAAAGTTAGTTTGTATATTAAATTAATATTAGCCATCTTTGTGAAGATAATTGAAATCGGTCGCTTAGCTCAGTTGGTTAGAGCGTGGTGCTAATAACGCCAAGGTCGCGAGTTCGACCCTCGTAGTGACCATCCCCTCAATACCCCTTTGGGATCCATCACCTTGTAATGGATCCCATGGAGAGATGCAGCCCTCGTGCTCGTTGGAAACATTCATTTTCTGGCGCAGTGGAGCGGAAAGCCAGCTTTAGAATTATTTTAAGCTTTTGCCCTTGTCCTTACACTATCTTCCTATATAGCACGATTGCCAATTAGGTGAGATCGATAAAGGTTCTGCTCTGCGGCGGTGCCATAGTATTGCCAACCGCGAATCCTCAACCGTGAAATCGATTTCGGGAATGGGGATCCTGCCAAAAACCGGTTGGCGTAAATAGAGCAAGCGAGCAAGTGTGTGAGTAGAAGAGAGAGCGGAGTTAGATTCTCAGAGGCACCCTACTTTTGCTATTTGGACTCAATTAATATGAGCATATACCTAATTTCGCAACAGTCACTCCAACCTCTGTCAGGCTTATTGTGATGTAGTGTGATCGACATCTGACGAGTTACAGTTGAAGGAAACAAAGGCCGTGGTAGCGAGTATTCGAATAAAGAAAGACTAGCTTTTAATCTACCAGTAACGACAGTAAAGATAAATCTAAAACTACCACTTCAAAACTCAATCTAAACATCCTCCTCAATCGGACTCAAGCGCAAGTCGTCATGAAACCATTCGAGCCGTGCCTCTCAAATCTCTTCCTCTTCAATCATCACCTACCGTCAGGTCACCAGACTAATTGGCGCTCAGCCTTCCCCTCATCCAACCCTTCGCCTTACTATTCCACCCCCCTCTCTCCCTGCCCTCCTCTCTTGTAAAAACATCCGTCAAACCCCCCCTCCCCAACCCGTCACCCTTTCCCCCACCACCATTCCCCACCAACAATCCATCCTCCCTCCTCATCCTCCTCCAACTATAACCCAAAAACGCAGCCCTCTTCCTACACTCCAGCACCCCAGCTCTATACTCCCCATCCCTCAACAGCCTATCCCTCGGCCTCTTCTTCTCCTTCCTCCCATACGCCCGCACAAACCCGCGGAGATACTCCTTCTGCTCCTCCCCCATCACAAACCCCTCAATCTCGCGCTCAATGCGTCGCAGCTTCGTACTATCATACGCAGAGGCCACATACCCCCTCGCCAGGATCTGGATCTCCCTGTTAAAGCATCGAAGTGCCACATCAAGCTCTTCTTCAGTAGGCGGAAAGAGATGCACATCATCGTCGATCGAGGTCGAGAAGTCGGAGATGGGCTCTTCTTCGTCGAAGTAGTGCGTGTCGTCTAGGCTTTTAATAGCCGGAACAAACGGCGGAGTCATGAGATGCAGTCTGTCCCAGAGGATGTCTTTGAACCATCGATGCGCCTTAATATCCTCCGCGTCATCGGGATAGACGTAACGGCCTGCATAGTCGCGGCCAGATGTAGCGGCAAGGTCACGAGTCCTGTAACGACGAGAGCAGAGGCGTTCACCTTTTTCTTGAATCATGCGGCGCATCAAGTCTTGGCAGCGGGAGGAGACGGCGGGCTTGGATGGGAAAGCAAAAGTGGTGCGGTGACTGAGGATGTTGAGTTTTGTTTGGGCTCTTCCACCCTCCTCAGCCAAGAAAGGGGTATGGCCATAAAGGCACTATCCACGTTAACGTCACTCCCCACCCCACTTCTCATCAAAATGACAATAAGAGATGAACAAACATACCTCGTAAAGAATAACAGCCACACTCCACCAATCACACCTCGCATCATACAACTCCCCTCTCACAACCTCCGGAGCCATATACTGACTCGTACCAACCACACTTCTCGCCAACGTGCGGTTTCCAGTACGATTCCTCCAGTTGAGAATACCTTCCTCCTCAGAAGCATCACTCTTCTTCTCATGCTTATCCTTCCCACCCATAATAACATGGGCGAGCTTCATAGCAGCCTGCACGGACCTGCCATCCTTCTTATCGATCGCATCACCCTCAACGGCAATGCCCAGCTTCGTGAGTAAAGAGTACCTATGGTTATTGTAAAAGCTTTGGTCATGACTCCAATGACCGTCGAAAGCAAGACCAAAGTCTGAGATCTTGAGATGTCCTGAGGCAGAGATGAGGAAGTTGTCAGGCTTGATATCGCGGTGAATCCAGCGAAGTCGATGTGCTTCTTCGATACACAAGATCATTTCGGCGATATACCACTTTGTCACAGCCTCGGAGAGAATGTTATCGCGGATTAGGAGGCCGAGGAAGTCGCCGCCGGGCATATAGTCCATGATAAGGTAGAGGTTAGAGGTATCCTGGAATGAAGCGATGAGTGGCACGACCCTGTCTCCGTCAATACCAGCACCTAGTCAAGGGCATGAGGAATGGGATGCTAACCATCTCGACCCCTCACTTGCAACCAAAAAGTCTCTCTCAGCCCTCAAATGCCCCTCCTGACTATTCCTCAACATATCACTCTTCCTTATAACCTTCATAGCATAAACCTCCTTCTTCTTAGCATCGAAGAGGTTCAGCGGGTTATACGCCTCCTCTTTCTCCCTCACCAATCTCACAACACCAAAGCTGCCCTTTCCGAGGACCTTTACGACATCGTATTGAGAGACCATAGGGTCGACACCCTTCTTGCGAGAGACGTTTCTGGACTTCATCACACGCATCTCACGAAGGTATTTGGACTCACGAAATGCCCAGTCACGGCGGCGGTTCTCGATGTCGGCTGTTGAAAGAATGGTGGCGTTTTCGTAGAGGATGGCTTCGAATTCTCTACGGCGGATGGAGCGAGAGCTTGGGCCACTGGCGAGGAGGGAATTGTAGTGGCACTCGAAGAAGATCTTGGCTGCTGCTGCCTTCTCGACAGTGATGACAGCTAATTGTCATCAGCATTCTGTCTACACTGAACTAGGAATGAGAGTGACAGGACGGCCGACTTACTAGGCACCGGCACAGGCTCAATAACAACCTCCTGCGCTCTCTCCATAATCGGCGTCAACCCATTCTGCACCACCGTCTCCTCCGCCTGCAACGCCTTCGCCAACTTCCCATCCACCCCCAATCCCATCTTCTGATTATTCCCCGAACTATGCCCACTCAACATCTTAATGCCCGCTGAAAACTTGCTGTCCAGACTCGTCATCCCAGTCGAATTTGTCCTCGGCGGCACATCCTTAATCCCCCCGCTATTCTGGCATGCTTCTCCGGAGGTGGAGGGAGAAACTTCGGGGGTGAGCTCGAGGACGCCTTTGTCGAGGGAGTTCTGGACTGAGGGACGGATTTTTGGGGAACGGACTACGACGGTGGGTGGGACAGTGTTGCGGGCGAACGACATGGAGACCTTTTTGGCGAGTTCTTTGGCGAGATCGGCATTGGAGATTGGGTGGAGATGGGATGGTGCGAGTTGTGGTGGAGAGGGAGCGTACTCGAGGTGGCTGCTCGAGGCTATACGCCAATAGATTAGTATTGCGTTGGTAAGAGAGATTACGTTGGTAATTAATGGAAGCCTTTCCTAGCAACACCATGGCTGAAGACAACGGGGTTTTTGGAGTATTTTTACCACTGTTTGTCAACGAGCGCAGAGCTGAAAGGAGCTTGCTACCCTGGCGGCGAATCTTGGATGGCTTGGGACTTCCATTGCCGAATCGGGGACTGCTGCTTCCCTTTGGCAGCGAGCTTGCCGAGTGCTCTTGAAGGACACCTGGCGAGGGGGTCGAGAAGAAGTTCGGATTCTCGGTGAGAGTTGTGTCGAAAGGCGTCTCGAGAGGGTCCTCGTAGATGACGAAGTCGCCTGGACTGTCGTCCTGGCTGCGGTTGCGTTTCATCTTCGGGAGAAAGGTCAAACGACCTTGGATATTGAATGTCGGATTATCGATAGCTATATAGTTGTGGTGCTACCACTGTTGCTTGTTATATATGTTTATACTGGTTATGAATGAACGAAATGGTAGCTGTATAACAGCTCTCCAAAATGTATGATGGTTGCTGGAGATGAAGGTGGAAGGGGGAAACAGACCGAAGATGTTTAGATTTCCGGATGTGTAGGCTCTTTCCTCGTCGAGATGGGCATTCTGTTGTGTCGCCAGCCACTTCAGAGTTGGAAGGAGCTCCTGGACAACCCCACTGAGGCCCAACCTCACAAGACATCTACAAGATGCACCACTAACGAGATAGAAATCACAATGAGAAGAGAGAAGTGTATGAAAACATTATTTGGATTCTAATACTGTAATAGTGGAAAGACTCTACTCATCCAAATGAGACTTTTGATAACAAACGCCATGCTTTACTTCAGTAAATCCGCATCCATGACACCCCTCCAGTATAATTCTGGCCAATTTTTACAGCGCTAGTTCGAAAACCGTGGTATAAAAAAGCAAATAACTGTGCTTGAACACATAAGCGCTGAAGGCGTCATTGATTATACAACAGAGAAGAGACGTCGACCGTCGATTTTGGTGTCGGCAGTCGAGGCCTCGAGATAAACCATCGGCGAAACGTTTACTTAATCTCAAGCATCTTGACGTCGAAGATCAAAGTGCTGTTTGGTGGGATGCCTGGAACACCAGACTTTCCGTAGCCCTTGTCGGCTGGGATGGTGATGCGGCGCTCACCGCCAACCTGCATGCCCTTGATACCGATGTCCCATCCCTTGATGACTTCACCCTTGTCGAGGGTGAAGGCGAATGGCTTGCCCTTCTTGTTGGAGTCGAAGACCTTGCCGTCCTTGAGCTTTCCAATATAGCGCATGCTGACGCGGTTGCCACGCTGAGCAGCTGGGCCGGAACCAAGCTTCTTGTCATCGATGGTAACACCCTGGATGATCTTTGGGCCGAGAGCAGCCTTTGGCTTCTCCTCAGTCTTCTTGGCCTCAGAGCCGGTTGGGCCCTGCTCAAGGTTCTTAGCGAACTTGACAGACTTGGCGTCCTTTGGAGACTCCTTGGCCTCGACAGCGGCGGCCTTGCCCTCGTTGGTCTTGAGCTTCTTCTGCTGCTTCTTGGAGAGAGTCTCGGTCTTGGTGGCGGACTTCTCCATGATCTCATCGAGGGACTCCTCGGCGGCGCGCTTGTTCTTGCCCTTCTTGGCGACGAGCTCTGGAACCTCCTCATCGGAGAGCTCGGTGATACGTGGGTCATCGAGATCATCAAGATCGTCAGACTCCTCACCCATATCGAGCTCATCCTCAGATGGAGAGAGGTCGTAATCCTCATCATCCTCCTCCTCAGACTCCTCATCAGAGTCGTAAACCTCGCGGTGTGCGTTACCCTCATCATCTGGAACCAAGTAGTTTCCGGTCAAGAAGATGGAGTGGGTGCCATCAACCTTGAAGAAAACGCGCTCGTTCTCACCGACGACGATATCAAGAGTCTGCTGGTAGTTCTTGGCTGGGTCGAGAGTGCAAAGAACAAACTCCTCAATCTCAAAGTCATCCTCATCATCCTCATCAGACTCCTCCTCAGACTCAGAGTCCTCATCAGTAGCCTTCTTGGCAACCTTCTTGCCCTTCTTGGACTTTGGAGCCTCCTCCATATCCTCATCAGAATCCTCAGCACCGGCGCCAAGGGAAGCCATCAACTCCTTAAGAGCGTTCTCCTTGCGGGCGCGCTTCTCGAGACGCTCAGTCTCGGTGAGCTCCTCATCGTCAGAGTCGTCGGACTCGGCCATAAGGTCGCGCATGTACTCGTTGTCCTCCTCATCGGACTCGTCGTCCTCGATTGGTGCCTCGCGGATGATCTTTAAGGTGGCGCGTGGGATGGTGTCCTTGTCGCCGAGGGCTGGGGCGGATGGGTCAATGGCAGCCATGGTGACGCGGAACTGGCCATAAAGTTAGTGATAGACTCCGGCAGGTGGCGCGACACATTGAATGTGGGCGCGCATGGTGGAAGAGTGTGGTAACTTACAGTGGCTGGGAAAGATGGAACGGCTGGAACAATCTCGCCATTGCATGGGACCTCGAGGCCGTAGAGAGCAACCTGAAGTAATCATTAGCCCAGTGCTTCTCCATCCATCTCGTCGCTCGAGAACCTGACCGTTGCACGCAGCAGCGCAGGCGGTCAGGCGCCATTTGCGCAATGAGTAGAACTTACTGGCATGAAACCCATGTTTGCGGTTGTGATATGAATGGGATAGAGGTAGTATTGGTATTGGGGTATCAATAAACAACAAAGACTTCGTTATGAGATGGGGAGTGGTATGAAGAGAGAAAGTATTCGTTTGAGGGATTGCTTCCTCTTAAGCCTGGCGCAGGATAACAAAATTTTGAGCCTCTACTGCGCTAAGATCCTTATCGCTGATCCTGGCACAGCAACGCTTGGCCTATGGTCACGTGCCGCCCCACTACAAATTCCTGAGAGTGGGGGTTGCTCTGAATTGGTTGGAAATGACTGCTGCCGGAAGCTTCACGTTTGTGCCACAGTGGGACTGGGGCGATTGAGAGCTCCGAAGACTCTGTAAAGGATAAGCTTGGGGCGTTGCTACAACAACACCACCGTAATCGCCTTGCCGCCTAGACGCCGCCGCGATAATCTGACAATGGAGGCGAGAACGTGGAAGAGTCACAGATGGATGAGTGGCGAGGGGAGGAAGATAGGTGAGATTTGAGGTCTACATTGTGAACTTGAAGTTTCAGCCACAGGTTTTGTTGAATTGCTATTTGAGAGAGAAGGTTGCCTTTGCTATCTTGAGCTCCTGACAGTTCTACAGTTGTGCGCCTGAAACCAATTTATGAGATCTAACCTTCAGCTTCAAACTTCATCGAGGGAGGCGTACGACTAAGAAACATCCACTCTAGCCGTGTCCACTGCTTGACTTTGGAAGCTCTTAGCAGTTAACGTTAGGACATAATAATGGCAATAATATTGGCTACTGGCTGCCCTACCAGCACAGCCTCCGTGGTGCAAGCTCATCCTTGAAAGTTTGAGTGTTCAGCGCTCACGATCTGAACTCATTGCAAACGCCTAGCCATTAAATAAGGAACAAACTTCAATTATCCATGTGAAGCCTGGGCACGTCTATAATTTAGACCATGGACAGTTTTTCAAGAGGCGTTAGCTTACATATACTATGTTTAGCTGATGTGTTGTCTTGGACTATTGTGCGTAATCTCATTGACTTTGAAGCCAGGTATAGATCCCAAGCATGACTTCCGCGTATCCGGACACAAGAACCCAGTTGAAGGGCGACTTGTAGCTCATACGACTTGCATCACCAACCCATATGGTGAACGACTGTATTATTTGCACATGTTGGTGTCTCAACCGTCTATCTGCCCTGCCTGAGATATACTATTACTCGTTCAGTCTTGTCCACAACCGCAGAGCGTGACAACTTGCAACAGGCCAGTCGGGATTATGTCAGCTGGAAGTTGGCAACACAGACAGCATCAACACTAACAACCGCCTACACCGTCTCTAAAAACTCGACCTTAATCCTCAACAACTAAGACGCCCCATGAGCGGTGTCGCCAATGTGTGGGTACAACACGGTAAAATCCATGTACCCATACTTGGTCATTATTTGCAGTTCTATTCGAGATATCATATACACCTTTGAAAGCGTCAGGGCGAGTTATACAATCTTTAACTGTCAGCTGCGGCCCACGGAATCGTGGTGGGCATGACGGCGATAGTGACGGCGTCATAGCCTCCATCATTAATTAACCTGCTAGGACAATGCTTTCATGCAAACTTCACTTTGACCTCACTTTTGACTCACTTTGACTAGACATCAATCTCACGGTTCCCTGCATAGGCTCAGTGCAATAATTAGGTGGAGCGAAGCGCGCTAATATCTCCATTCTTGAGCTGTATGTACTGTATTCCATCTTCCATCTCTCCCTTCAAATATGCTCCCTTATTTAGCTCCTCTCATAATTCCCAAAATAATCGAAATGCGTGCTTGCTTGTTTGAGATGCCAATGATCGTTGCGCGCTGTGTGGCATCTGCCAAAATTGGCTGGTATCCTTTTCTCCCTTCATCTTTCGCCTCCCTCTCTCTCTCAAAAAATCTCCTTCCAGATCTCTCTCCCGTTGCAGCAATGAGCAAAAAATGAGTAAGCGTATACTAGAAAAAAGAACCAGTCTTGTTGATGTATATCTCATCTCTGTCCACCCTAAATCCATGCTCCACCAGCTTGACCCCCCATAAGCTCAATCACGACTTTATCTAACCCTGTCTTCTTCACCTCTGCCACTTTGGTCGCCGCAGTCATCTCCTCAACCCAAGCCTCAAAAAAACACTGAATCTCATCAATATATTCCTGCGCCGTAAACACTAAGTCTGGCTTCGTCTCGGCCCTCCCAGTTATCTTCAAATCTCTCTCTGCCGGTGTGTCAAGGCGACTGAAAGAAGCCGCTGGTGCGCGCGGCGAAAGTGGGCTAATAGGCGCTCTTCCCAGGGCAGGAGACCTCGGAGTAGTCAACCTCAAATCAGAAACCTTCTGGCCCAGTCTCGGACCAAGCTGCTCAGCGAGCTGCTCATCCACTTGTGCGAGCACATTATCGAACGGGCTGACCGTCCTCTGCTTAATCGGCGACCTCGGGCTTGGCTCACCACGAGGAGACGGGATCTGGTGGGCTTGCGAACCCGAACTGTTCTCTGCCGTAGTTGGACGGCGGTCCGAGGTGGATGGTCTAAGCTGCGGAGGAGCACGAGATTGATTCTCGAACGTCGTCGGCCTGAACCCAGCAGATGGCGGACCTCTATTCGCCGACCCGAGCCCAGCGCGCAGATCAGGAAGGGAGGGCTTCGAGACTGGGTTTTGACGGAGATCATCGTGCTGTGAGCGGGCCTGTGATCTGAGTTCTGGCATCGAAGGCTTAGACACTGGGCCTCTGCTCTCCTGAAGTCTGTCCAAGGTGTTTTGCCTCGATGCTGGTGCGCGATCCATTGGAGACGACTTGTCGAACGTATTCGTCCTGGCTGGTAAAGGTGCGTTGGCAGCGCGGTCGAAAGTATTCTGCCTGCTCGGTGGAGCCATCCTATCAGCAGCCTTGAGTTCCGCTACCCTAGCAGCCTGTCTCTCTCGCCTCTCCTTCAACTCCTGATCCGCGATAGGCGTTCTGGACTTCTGCTCGACTTTGTTGGCCTCCTCGCGGATATTGGACATGCTGGGTTTTTCGGCGACTTTATCGAGGCCGATACCCATGCCCGGGGCGAACATGTCTATTGATCCTCTGGCGCGAACTGTGTTTTTGCGTCCTAGTCCACCGGATGTCGCAGGTTTGGGCGCGGAAAGACCATTGGATTTTGGGCCTGAGGAATTGAATTCAGCGGGTGCGAACATGCCGCCCTCCGGTGCCGCTGGTCTCTTGACTTCTGTCCTCTGCGCAAACGGTGCCGGAACGAAACTCTCCTCCTTCTTCTCCCTGAAACTGCTCAAGCTCGGCTTCCTAGCAGCACCACTGAAACTGGCACCCGGGCTTCTGACTCCCGACCTCGACTCACCACGCTTACGCCCGAGCAACTCTCCGACCTTCCCAGCGCGGCTCTGCGAGCGGCTCGGTGTCTCATTCTCATTGGATTTGCGCTTCTCTTGGTCGAGGGCTGCTGCGATGAAGTAGCCTGAGAGGTGGTTTGGCTCTGCTGACGTGGGCGTAGAACCTCTGGTCGAGGAGTCCGGGGTGGAGCTGCTGGAGTGGAGGAGGTCTGGAACTTCGGCTTCGGAAGTTGGAGATGTGAGGGTGGTAGATATGGAAAGGCCGGGGGATTTGATGAAGGAGAGAGAGGGGATGGTTGGAGCAGAGGCGTTGGAAGTGAGAGTGGGGTTTGATATGGGATTTACAAAGATTGGACCGGCGGTCGCGGTGGTCGCGGCGGCAGAGGGGAAGAGGTCGGGTGCGTTGTAGGCTAGCTGGTTGGTTGTTGATAAGAGGGCGACGGGGGAGGAGATTTTGTTTCTGATGGATGGCTGCGCTTTGGAGCCGAAGAAGGAACGGCCGGATGGTGCCATGTTGTTTAATTCGCGTGGTGGCGATGATATTGTATGTGTAAGGAATGTAGCGGATTCGGTATATTGAACGTTTTTGGTGAAAATGATTAGAGGCCGAAAGTAGTTGACCGTACAGTTGATGCTTTGGCGAGTCGGGTGTGTAACGAGCTCCTTTCAGTAGCTCAATGTGACGACCGGTTGGTTCGATAGGCGATGATGTTCTTTGGTTTCCGTCTTATTTTGGAGTCGAGGAACGTAATTGTTGGGAGCAGTTCGCTTGTTGATGATGGCAGTCGTGGCGTCTGTACGTAAGAGGCAGTCGCGACGGATTTGCGATGGATTACGTCGGTCTCAACAAATCGTTCTAGTACATCGTCGAATGTTGCTACTGTACTCTGTGTCTATGCGCGGACTCAATCCTGCGCTTTCTTGTCTTTCGTTGCTGTATTCTCGTCGCTCGAGAATTGTGTGGTTTGCTGTTCGATGTCGCGGTAGGGAGTGAACGACTTCGGTCTTCTTCGCTGTTGACTGTAGTTTGAAGGATCGTGCGTATGGAGTACTACGAAGTAGTATATTCGACCTGCGATATCTATTGCTCGTCCGTGAAGGAAGGTAGTAGTCGAGGAACCTAAGGAATCGGTGTCGTCGACTGATATGTTTGAGGATGAAGGAGGAAGAAGCGCTTGGGATCGTGGAGTCTCCTAGTGTGGGTTCTCAGATGTCGCAAGACCCGCTGGGGCGTGGCTTCTACTGGGGAGCGAAAAAGTGTGCCCGAAACACCCCTGGAACAGGAGTAAGCGGGGCGGCAAGGAGGCCACACGCTGACTTAAGGTTGTTGACAGGAGGCAGAAGTTGTGTGATAGGTGTCACTGAGGCATGGCATGTGTCACTGTTTGATGTCTTCTGCATTTAAACTACGTACGTTTAAACTGCATAATTATATGATGTAAAAGGCAGTTTGGCGGTGAAGACAGAGGTGAGGACCTTGATCGTGAAGTCAAAATGCCAATGTCAAACCATCTCCACCACCTCTTAACGGCGTCCCCAAACCAGGGACTTACTAATTTAGTCACGCCCCAACTTACCTCAAGTGGATGTTGCCAAAGTGAAGAGTGGATTCATCGATGCACAGAGCTTTTCGTGTCTGAGTACCGTGGCAGTACCTGCATCAATTGGCGTCGTTGGTAGCGTAGCGCACGCATTTGCTGACAGTTAGCACTCTATCGGCTAAAGTATCAAGGTCGTCTGCTTCACCCTCTTCATCGAGTATTGGATCTTTCAGGGTCATTCGAAGTTGTTCACTCAGGCCTCTCAAACCATCGCGAAGGTAAAGAGATGTTCTTCGAGGCCAATACATCGGCGATAATCGGGCTCAATCTCTCTGAGATTGGTCAAGAGCACCCAAGACATTTGGTGCCTGTTGTTTCATGCAGAGGCAAGGATGAGAAGGAACACGAATCATTGGTTGGAAATAGTCGAAACTTGGCACAAGTGAGGCATGTGAAGCGTGTTTTAACCTGACACGCGACGTGAGGCTGGGAGAAGTGAGGAATGAGGTATTTGTAGAGTTGAGGATGGAGGTCATGGAGGAGCTGTGGTGACGATGAAGTGAAGGCTGAAGAATGGGAACAAAAAAGGATGTGCTTTACTCAGCCGAGCAGCTTACCGCCAATTTTTGGCTAAAGTTGCTGTCCCTGCATCCGCACATGCAGGGTTGGTTGTTGTGCGATATCGATCTGGATGTAGAACACAACTGGCAAAAGTAAACGAGGACGACTGAAAACTGAATGCGAGACATAATGTGGTATATTTTTCCTTCCTCAACTCCATGCGTTCGATCTGCCATCGCAACTGTACCCACGATTCCAATGTAGTATACCTCCGTATGGAAGATCCTATATTGTGGTCTTGGCCTCGAATAGATGGTGTCGCCTCAATATACCCGAAACATGACACTCCCAAGGTAACCACGTGCGACGGCGCACTCAAGGTCCTCTACTCTCCATTCAGCATTGTCTCCGCGACTAGAACTGCTCAGGTTTTAACCCTTTTGGATTTATTGCTTTCGGTCTAGCCCGTTCAGTCCTCATCCATGGACTCAGCACCATTCTCACCCTCCTCCTCATCAGAAGACTCTGGTTCGTCATCCGCCTCCACACCGACGACTCTCTCCACAACCTCACCCTCAACAGGCTTCACCTTATTAGCGAAAGCTTTGCGAACAGCGGCATTGGTAGAGGTATCCCAGATGTGAACAGATCCCTTCGATCCAGCAACTGCCAATCTAAATCCGACCTCTTCGTCAGGCGCGAATTGTGTCGAAAAGACCTTGCCAACCTCAAGATTTCTCGAGACCACCATGTTTGGACCCTGCTCCGTAATATTCCACAACTTAACCGTCCTATCCGTAGAACCTGTAGCCATGAAACCTGGAATGACTGGGTTGATATCGAATGCTGAGATGGACTCGTCGTGTGCGTGCAAAGTCCAAACTGGCTTAGTCTTTGATGGGTCGCTTGGTGCGTTTCTAACATCGTGGTAGTGGATGATTCCGTTCTCGGTAGAGATGAAAAAGTAGTTGCTATCATGCGGATCCCATCTCACGGTCTCGACGTCGGACTCCACGCCCCATCTAGGCACCTTGGCGTCTGGGGCGCGCATATCTGCTGCCACCACGGTTCTGTCGTAAGAACCAGACAGGAGAATGGTAGACTCCTTTGGATGCCATGCGAGGGTGCAGACCTTGTCGGTGTGGTGGGTGTAGGACTTTGCACACTTGGTGGTATACAAATCCCAAAGTTTGACAGTCTTATCTGCGGAAGACGATGCGAGCAGGTTTCTGTGGTGTCTATTGGCAGCGAGGGAGAGGACGGCGTCGACGTGGTAGTCATCGTTTGCCTTCTTGCTGTTCTTGCGCTTCTTCTTCTTCTGGGTGACATCGCCGATTGCAGCGTCATCGAGGCCGCCCTGGCCGAGGATGGCGTTTGGGTACATGCAGTCCACGGTGTCGAGGTCCCAGATCTCGATATCTGGCTCAAAGGTACCGACTGCGACAAAGTTGGCACGTGCGTCGCGCTGGCGATCAGTCTTGCCGACTGGGAGGTCGAGCCACTCAAGACACAACGGGATAGCTGGCAACATGATATCGTGGTGAACGTAAAGGTTATCCGCCGAATCCTCATAAACATAGACCTCCAAATGTGCAACCTCATCCTCAACCTTGGCGGCCAGAACCATGTTGTCAGATGCCAGAATCTGGAGCTCCTCGCGGTCCTCGTCGTCGTCTTCGTTTTCTCGCATTGTGATGTACGGGTCTTGCTCGTTGGACTCGTGGTAGGCGAGCGACTTGACGTTGCCGAACATGCCCATGCCTTCGCCGCCGGCGTTGTCGGCTGCGACGTCGGAGTCGTAGTGGTCGAGGTTGTATTCTGCGAGGTCGTCGTCCTCGTCACTGTTTTTCTTTTAGCAATGCCCATCTCATCCAAGTATCCATGCGCCTGGGCTATCCACCAAGGTAGTAACTTACGCCTTAGAGGTCTTTGGCTTCTTAGTCTCATCCTCGCTTAGATCGGATCCAGAATCATCATCATCTTCATCCATCTGTTCTCCCGCCTTCTTCCTCGCCTCCTCAATCTCAGCCTCCTCCAAATCCTCCTCCGCATCATCAAGCTGCAACTTCGCCAACTTGGCTATTCTGTCGAACTCCGCCTCATCAAACTCGTACTTTGTTGGGAAGGGCGCGGCGAAGCCTCGCGGCACCCAGGCAGTGGCGGTGACCATAGACATCTTTGCGGATGTTGTCTGGATTTCTTTTGTGTGTTGTGGTGTTGATAGAGTTCTGAACTGGATAAGGCTCTCCTGCGCTTATCGTGGCAGGAGGGGGACTTTTTTTGCGAAGGACGCTAGTTCTTATCTTATCGCATCAGTGGATTCAGGGTCGCGACGCGGCTGGCCTGGAATTTGACGTCGTCCGACCCCGAACTAACTGGTTGGAATCAACAAAAGCACCCACTCTCGAGTCTGTTCAAAACTAAATTTCAGCAAATATGTCGGAAAGAGATTACGGCCAAAGCCCAAAGCGGCGCAAAATTGACTTTAACCCCTTCCGAAACGACGACCGCTTCGCAATCCCATCCCGACCAAGCTCATCAAGGAGCTCCTCCATGGCGCCACCAAGGTCGCAATCCCGCTTCAGAAACGGTAATGGCTCCCAAACACCCAGATCACAGCCACGCTATGCAGCTACACCCAGACAACAAGAATTCGATGGCCCGGAACCAGCAGTTGATGTTGAAGATAGCAATGCGCTGGATAGAGATTGGTACGCTGGCGATGAGACTGGACATATCTTTGGCGACGAATCGCATAACCCGTTTGGGAGCTATGATAACACTTATGAGCAACAAACGCAGGAACAGGCGCTGATTGAGAACAAGGTTGTGAAGAGGCAGACGGCACGAGCTGCGCAGAAGCAGAAGGATGTTGATGCTTGGGAAACGAATCGAATGCTTACATCCGGCGTGGCGCAGAGGAGGGACTTTGGGGACGACTTTGAGGATGATGATGAGGAAACGAGAGTTCATCTACTGGTGCATGATCTGCGACCGCCGTTCTTGGATGGGAGGACGGTGTTTACGAAGCAGTTGGAGCCTGTGCCGGCAGTAAGAGACAATCAAAGTGATATGGCAGTGTTCAGTAGGAAGGGCAGTAAGGTGGTGAAGGAGAGGAGGATGAGGAAGGAGAGGCAGAAGGCGGCGCAGGATGCTACAAACATGGCAGGCACCGCGCTGGGAAACATCATGGGCGTCAAGGAGGACGAGGGTGATAGTGCTGCACCTGTGCCAGGAGAGGAGCCGACGAAAGAAAGCAAGTTTGCTTCACACATGAAGAAGAACGATGGCGCGAGTAACTTCTCGCAAAGTAAGACGCTGCGAGAGCAAAGAGAATACTTGCCGGCTTTTGCAGTCCGGGAGGATCTGCTGAGGGTCATCAGAGACAACCAAGTAGTAATTGTTGTGGGTGAAACTGGTTCGGGTAAAACGACCCAGTTGACACAATTCCTCTACGAGGATGGATATGGCGAGCGAGGCATGATCGGATGCACACAACCTCGTCGTGTAGCAGCGATGTCCGTTGCCAAACGTGTGTCCGAAGAGATGGACTGCAAGCTCGGAAGCACAGTCGGTTATGCCATCCGTTTCGAGGACTGCACAAGTAAAGAGACCGTCATCAAATACATGACTGACGGTGTCTTGCTGCGCGAATCGCTCAACGAGCAAGACTTGGACCGTTACTCAGTAGTCATCATGGACGAAGCTCACGAGCGTGCCCTGAATACCGATGTGCTGATGGGTCTCTTCAAGAAAGTGCTGTCACGCAGGCGGGACTTAAAACTCATTGTCACATCCGCAACCATGAACTCAAAGAAGTTCTCTGAATTCTACGGCGGCGCTCCTGAATTCTTCATCCCCGGTCGCACATTCCCAGTCGACGTCATGTTCCACCGCTCCCCAGTAGAAGACTACGTCGACCAAGCCGTGCAGCAGGTGCTAGCTATTCACGTCTCCATGGGGCCAGGCGATATCTTGGTCTTCATGACAGGACAAGAGGATATCGAATGCACATGCGAGCTGATCGCTGAGCGACTAGCCGCTTTAAATGACCCACCAAAGCTCTCCATTCTCCCCATCTACTCCCAAATGCCTGCCGATTTGCAAGCAAAGATCTTCGACAAGGCTGCACCTGGCGTCAGAAAGGTCATCGTAGCCACAAACATCGCCGAGACCTCCCTCACGGTCGACGGCATCATGTACGTAGTCGATGCCGGCTACTCCAAGCTCAAAGTTTACAACCCCCGCATGGGCATGGACACCCTCCAAATAACGCCAATCTCCCAAGCCAATGCCTCCCAGCGCGCTGGCCGTGCCGGTCGCACCGGGCCTGGAAAGGCATTCCATCTCTTCACTGAGAACGCCTTCAAAGAAGAGATGTACATCCAAACGATTCCCGAGATCCAGCGCACGAACCTCGCCAACACCGTTCTGCTGTTGAAGAGTTTGGGAGTGAAGGATCTGCTTGACTTCGACTTCATGGACCCCCCGCCCCAGGACACCATCACAACCTCACTCTTCGATCTCTGGGCCTTAGGCGCATTAGACAATATCGGGAACTTGACCCCCATCGGCCTAAAAATGACAGCCTTCCCCATGGACCCCTCACTCGCCAAACTCCTCATCACGTCCACCGAATACGGATGTTCCGAAGAGATGCTGACAATAGTATCCATGCTCTCCGTCCCGTCCGTCTTCTACCGCCCCAAAGAACGCCAAGAAGAATCCGACGCCGCGCGCGAGAAATTCTTTGTGCCCGAGTCGGATCATCTTACCTACCTGCACGTGTACACACAGTGGAAGTCCAATGGCTTCTCCGACGCCTGGTGCACACGCCACTTTTTGCACCCCAAATCCCTTCGTCGGGCGAAGGAAATCCGCGAACAGCTGGGCGGAATCATGGAGATGCAAAATATGTCCATGGTGTCCTGCAGCACGGACTGGGATGTGATAAGGAAATGCATATGTAGCGGGTACTATCATCAGGCGGCGAAGGTGAAGGGGATTGGCGAGTACGTAAACCTGAGGACGTCGGTACAGATTCAGTTGCATCCTACGAGTGCGTTGTATGGACTGGGTTATTTGCCGGATTATGTGGTTTATCATGAGTTGATACTTACGAGTAAGGAGTATATGAGCACGGTTACGAGTGTGGATCCTAAGTGGTTGGCTGAACTTGGTGGGGTGTTTTACTCGGTTAAGGAGAAGGGGTATTCGGCTAGGGAGAAGAGGGTTACGGAGACTGAATTCAATAGGAAGATGGAGATTGAGGCAAAGATGGAGGAGGATAAGAAGAAGGAGGAGGAAAGGGTTAAGGCTGAGGAGGATAGGGGGAAGAAAAACAAGGTGAATGGTGCTGTGAAGAAGGTGGCTGTACGTGGCGCGGTCAGAAAGCCGATTGTTAAAAGGAGGGCGGGAGGATTTTAGATCTTGCAATGCCAAAGTCTGGCAATGAGGTCAAAATAGATCGTATCGTCATATGTATGAAGATCTGCTCGTATTGCTAAAAAGAAGGCCTGCCATATCGCTCATTAACTTATATCGATAAAATAGCAAGCAGGGAGATCCTTGTTTACGAGATTGCGCAGTGTCCCGTCTAAGCGGTTATGAAGCTACCTTACTCAGGTATTTAAAATAGATCACGTACTGGTGGCCAAAAGCTGCACCACATTGTTATCATGGAGCTCCTCATTACGGAGGAATCTGGCTACGTTCAAGTCTGGACTACCTACGGGCTGCGACAGTTAATGGTGGTGAGATTAATCATCTGTTGTTCGAGCAAAAGATAATCGCGGTTGCGCTTATCTCACCTCGGGGTACGAAGGTACTTGGCGGAATGCGCAAGCCACTCAGCTAAGCGCGAATGGAACGAAGCCACGTCGTCATCCCGAAATGCTGGCACGGCTTTCGTCTCCATAGGTAAGATCTACCAGCCTTGTCCATTGGTCTCAGAGCGACAATCGGTCGTCGACCGACAGAGACACCATCATTATCTTGCCCGTGCTATCAGTCTACCGTCGCTTGTATTAAAAAAATCTGCTAACGAGGCATGCGCATGAAGAATATGTTGATGGGTTATAGTCTTGGACATGCAGGCTGCGGATGTCTTGTCCGTGTTCTGCGGTTGCCTAACTAGCTAGGTTAAAGTGGTTCAAGGATAATCGTTAGGTTCGACGTTGAGTCGAGGTTATAGCCGGCTGAAAGTGATCTGGTTACATTAGCCTTTGAAAAGCTATCCAAGCGAGTTTTAACGCCATAGTGTGCTCACCACAAGTTGCTTTTGACCTCTGTAACAGAAAAAGATCCAGCAACCGCTTAGAATGTGCTCGATATGATGTTTCTGATAACCTTGTTTCGGATGTACGAAGCGATCGGACTTGAGATGGTAGACCTTTTGAAGACTCTGACGCCTTCTTCGCGCTCTTGGGCAGGTGCGGTTGACAGCCGGTTATAACTCACGATTATTATGGAACTATGAAGGTTAGGCCAACCGTCAGTTAAACCGGTTACCTTGCGGCTAGAAAGCCAACCGGGCCAAACACTGTATTTCATTGTTATTTCTATTTTCTCGTAAATCGTGCATCATAGATCGTGATATTAATCATCAATCGCTGGCTCATCGCTTAAAGTGCATCATATCTAAGACCCGTTTGCAAATTACTACAAAACCAGTTCCCATAACATTCCTTACCTTGCACCACTGGCAATCCACGTTTCCCTCTCTTTATCCCCTGGCCGGTTATACCCATAGTTGGAGTCATGGTCCATATCCCATCTGCCACCATTCCTCTCATCCTCAAAACTTCGTCTCCTTCCATTCCTCCTCTCTCCTCTCGGCATCTTGCGCCTCTCCACCACCCTCCTCGTCTCGTAAACCGGCTGCTGAGCATAGAAACTCGGCCGTATCCTTTCCTCCAATACCACAACATCATCCCTATGCAACCTCTCCCTCTCCCTCTCCCCTGCGTCAACCTGTCCTTGCCATCTCCTAGCCTCCCTTAGCTGCTCCTCATACGCCCCCCTACTGTTCTGACTCCTCGCCCAACTCTCCGCATCATGTCCTTCACGTTCCCAATCACCCTTCGCCACATTCGCCTCCCAATTGCGGTCAACTTCGTGTTTCCTCTCCCTCCTCCTTTCGCGAAAATCTTTGTACTTCTCACTTCCGATTGCCGCCACCACGCCGCCTGCAAGTGCACCGGCGAGTGTGAGGAGTGCCTCGCCTCCTTGCGGTTTGTGAATGGAAGAAGATTGGGACTTGGAGCGTCGGGAACGACCCTTGGGCTTCTTGTCGTCAGCTTTTGCTTTTCCGGCCTGGTTGCCAAGGGCGCCGCCGATCAGGGCACCAATTGCACCGGCAGCGAGTGGGTTGTTGAGCGCTTTCTCTGCTCGACTTAATGGGGAGGGTGTGCGCGAATAGTAGTCGTTGAGGTCAACATCTCTATCTCGATGACGCGGCGGTGCATAAGATTGTGACCGTCGTGTTGGGTTTGGTGGCCGGCGCGCAACTGCAACTTGGTTGTCGTATCCCTGGGTTGGTTGATACCTATCTACTTGTTGCCGTGATCCACCATAGTCATCTTTATTGCGAGATCGTCTTCGTTCGGCGTCTCTATCATAACCGCTATCACTGCCGTCGGAGTAGTGTTCGTCTCTTCGTCGACGAGAATAATCGTCAGTGCTCGCGGGCGTGGTTGCCGATCGTCGGGGATGAGACTTTGCCTCCTCATAGTCTTCGTAATTTTGTCTTTTGTCCTTTGGTGTATGATATTTCTCTCTGTTCTTGTTTCGATGAAAATTCGGTGTTGGTATATCAGCTCCAAGCGGAGAGACAATGCGATCAGGGAGCTTGTCGAAACCTTGAACGATGAGCTTGTGCGCCGAGAAAGAAGATAATGTGACCAGGGAGCCATACCCTTATCAATGATCTTGTCAGCGGCTTCCAGGCCAAGCTCAAGAAAGTCTCCCATTCCCTCCAAGAGAGCTCTCAGCCGAGACTAGAAGCTGGTAGCTGATAGTTCCAAAAGCGGTAGTATTAGCGTCGGTAGGGGCTAGTAACTGGTTACGCGGCTTTTGCTGAGGTGAATGGTAATGTAACTATGATAAGTGGTGGGTAGAATTAAGGTTGCAGAGATGTGAGACCTTTAAGAAAGAGAGGGTCTTTGGTGTTGAGGTAGTGAGCCGTTAATCGGCTAGATCGCCCGCCTCAGGCTTGGTTTTCCTGTCATACACCTTATGATTGCTTGGCGCTTGTCATCTTGCAGGACTGCCTTGTTATTACTCGTGGAGAGAAGCTAAGCGTAGCTATGGGGGGCAGCGGGGCTAAGCGGCGACAATCGACAACCGAGCCGGGTTACACGTCGAGCTTATCCATATGCGATAAGGGTCATTTTGTTCCAGGCCAAACCAAAACGTCTGTCACAGAACGCTTAAACAACAGTAATACTCCCTGTACCCTTCAGGGGGATTCACGAGCATTCGTACAGTTCCTCAATTTAAGCACGCGACTGTGCGCAACCATTTGCTCTGACGTGTCATCGTCAGCCATTCCAGCCATCCAAGCTTCTCACCAACCGCGACGGTTAGGCAACACGAAACGCCAAGCGTCATTGCTATTCCACGAAGATTGCGAAGACAATTAGGCAACAACGTGAACTTTGAGCATTGTATTCAGAGACAATGGCCTCCAACGAGGGAGACCAAGAAGTGGCAGAGATAAAGTTTGTCACCATTGGCGACGGCACGTCGCAGGTAAGCTTGTGCTGTTTATAATTCTTTCGGGTATGAAGACTAATCTGTGCGCAGCAGACTATCAGAGTGTTCAGGCGGGCGCAACCAATCCATGGCACCAGAGCCAGCAGTTTAGTAGGATCTGTTGTATCAGATTCTAACGTCTGGTTGCCCATCGGATCAGTGCGGCTTTCTAGGCCGCTTTCGCCAAGTTCCATATGGGAGGCGTCTCAAGAATGGCAGCTAGTTCCATCATTCCCCAGGGGACCTGGACAAGGCTTTAATGCGGCATTGGAACACCTACTTAGTCAGAGCGGCCTCCACAGTGATGTTAAATACTGCGTCGTCCACCTGCTCGAGGCCGGCCGCATTCAGCTTCAGTTCAAGAAGTCTGCAACGAAAGGCAGCCTTCGTATATATGTGGCAGCCGATGTGCCAAACCTGCCGAAGACAGCAGACCACAGGACGAGCCTTGCCACGAAGCTTCTCCTGGACTCGATTGATTGTAGCGAGGCAGCTTGGTCGGGAGATTGGTCCGACAATGATGCCTCAAAAAGCATCCAGGACATGTACATGGTTGGTAGCGGGCCGGATAACATCAACGACAACTCTCTCCTTGGCATCTTTAACTCGCTGCCATCTCCACGCCCAGATCCAGAGAAGGTTGAGGACAGCTATTGGCGTGAAACGATGCACGAAATACTGGATGGCGACGCCGAGGGCGTCAAGACTGAGCTATATCACTATCAGAGACGTACGGTCGCAATGATGTTACAGCGGGAGGTTGAACCCCACCAATTCGTCTCGCCATTCTATAATGGATTAAAGGACATGACCGACCGGCCTTGGTATTACAACCCGTTAGCAGGAGAATGCGTCCGCTTTCCTCCAAAGTTCAGCTCGCCTATCGGAGGGATTCTGTGTGAGTCAATGGGCATGGGCAAGACTCTCATGGCGCTCACGCTTGTAGCCGCAACCAAACATTACCCTATAACCATTCCAAAGTACCTGAAGACCAACCGCGAAGGGAAAGTAGCTAGCCTCCTGGACATGGCAGCTGCTACCGTAGCAAGATCCAGGACGCATTGGAAAGAGTACTTTAAACACCAGCATGTACCAAAGATCGTGGATGCTATTAAGAACAACCTAGCAGGTTACGTGGTGGATCTGAACGAGGACGGAACCGGACGTCGTCGGAGCATACGCACAGAACAAGCTCGCAAGGAGTTGGTTTATCTCAGCACAACCACTCTGTTTGTTGTGCCAGCCAACCTCATTTTACAGCTGCAGAGAGAGATTGAGAAGCACACAAGAGACCTCAACGTGTTAGTACTTACCACGAATAATAAGGATGCGCTGCCGGATGCTAAGGAGTTGGTGAAATACGATATACTCTTGTTTTCACAAGAGAGGTTGGCACAGGAGAGCAACGACGGAAGGAAAATCGCAGATCTGGGTCCTACGGGAGTTCCTGCAGCAAAATGGGGACCGGCGAACCCATTACCTGTTGCCGGTAGCGCAGTTGATGCCGCAAAAGCAAACGAATTCGACAAGGCCGCCATTTACAAGTCGCCTCTCCGCAACATTCACTTTCAACGTGCTTTCTTCGATGAAGGTCACAAGATGGGAAACGCTCACAGAAGCTTCCAGAACAACTTGGCGAAGGCCACAGATATGCTGCGTATTACCTCGAAATGGGTGATTTCGGGCACACCTACTTCAGGCCTTTTCTCTTTGACTGAGTCTGGCGTACAAGCCGAATCCGTTGGCCCAGAATCGTCTCCAACTACGAACAATACCCTTGTAAAAGACGCCATGTACGAACAGGAGAAGAAGGACCTGGAGAAGATTGGCAACATCGCCACTGTGTTCCTCAAGGCCGAGCCGTGGCACCAGTCATCCGCCGCTGACAGACAGTTAAGAGATGTGCCAAACAACCTGTGGCAAACTCTGGTCATGCAGCCATACAAGCATCATCAGAAGCAGAGCCTTCGCAATGCTCTGGAAACGCTAATTGTGCGTCACCGATGGGAAGACATCAAGTATGAGGTGGGGCTGCCTCCTCTGCACAAAGAGGTCGTACGCCTTGATGGCTGCTTACAGGACAAGATTTCACTGAGTGTGTTTGCAATGGCTATAATTGCCAACAAAGTCACCTCGGAGCAGTCCGACGAGGATTACTTTTTTCATCCCAAGAACAAGAAGTTTCTCAACGAGCTCGTCAAGAATCTTCGCGAGGCCTCCTTCTTCTGGATAGGAACAAGTGCCAAAGAAGTGCTCAGCACTGTCAAGAATTCCCAGGGTTACCTTAAAGATGTGGAGGAGAAGAAACGTCTAGACTTTGGTATGTGCGGAGAGTTGAAGGAGGTGGTCGAGTTCGGCAATGCTCTCATCAACAACGAAATTTGGTCGTGTGCTGCTACGAGCCAGCAGCTGCCAGTTTATCTCGAGAATTCTCTACCCAACGACCTTCGTTCCAAGGTCGCGCTCGATGGCAATGGGAATACTAATCCGACATTAATGAGCATCAACTCTATTCACCAGATGAGATGGTACCTTTCGAACGAGAAGTTATCAGATGATGCGGTTATAGGGAAGTGGGCCACCTCGATACATAACTTCGATGTGAAGGAGGCCCTTAGACACGCCACACCTTCTAAGAAAGGGAAGGCCGCCGAGACCAAGAAAGCCAAAGAGCAGAACGAGAATGGCGAACCAGTCGATAAAGTCATCAGAGAAAGAGGCGATCGCTTCGGCACTGCACACATCATCGCTGTCGCCTCCGCAAAGGTCGCACACCTTATTACTTCCATTCTGAAACATTACCAGACTGAAAAGACAATCATCTTTTGCGACAACGAATCCCAGATATTCTATCTGACTCAAGCATTGGAAAACTTCTCAATCACCAGTCTTCCATACAGCACGAAGCTCTCCGGAGAGCGTTCTGACAATCTGTGCGAGTTCATGAAAGGCGATCGTATCCGTGTACTCCTTATGGACATCTCTCAGGCCGCTTACGGACTAGATATTACCTGTGCTACCAGGACGTACTTCGTGAGCCCCACTCTGAGCAAAAGGGTCGAGCTCCAGGCTTTGAGGCGATGTCATCGTATCGGACAGACTCGCGATGTTTACGCAGAAATACTTGTTCTGAAGGATAGCATTGATGAAGTTATTGCCCAGCGCAACGAAGAGCTTTCGGATGATGCGCAGAGGAGGTGCAAGAAACCACAAGATGACCAGTGGATATCTGATTGGGTGAAGAACGTCAAAATGCCTCAGCGAGTAATTGAGAGGCTGAATAGTCCTGGAATTGAACAAATGGCGGAGCTGAGCTTGCCGAGACCTAATTTCTTCGATGTGGGTGGTCTGTCACAAGACATGATCAGAACTTCCGAAGGTAAAGGTGTGGTGCGGAACTCCGACTTGTGTGACCAAAACTCGAGCAAATCCTCCAGCGAGCCGAGAACAAGAGGCAGACATAGGCAGGCTCAGGAGCTCCTACTAGTAAATGCCAATGCCGAGCTCGGCGGCCCGGAGACGTCACAGGAGAAGAAGAGAAAAAGAGTTGGCTTCGCTGCTCTGTCGGGATCTAGTGCCGAGGAAGCAGAGGAGAATGAAGATGTTTCTGAAACTTCCGCGTCGAAAAGCGAGAAAGCGCGCAGACGCAATCACGCTTATAGGACAGCTATTTGTGTTCGCCTCGGCATTTGGAGGCCTGATTTCGAGGACGAACCATATTATGGATCTAATCCACTCATGCAACGTCTAACGAGACATTTCATCCGGACGGAGGCTATCACCCTTATGTACCTCAAGCCTAGAAACGAACGCCACGAAAACCTCCTTAAGCAGGAGTATGATCTTGGCCTTCAGCCTATGAACTTGGACAATGGCGGCTTCCACGAGATACAGAGTAGACCTGTCTCACAAGAGAACAACGACTCGATTCTCAAAGTGCAAATCAGAAACTATATCTACAGAACAGCGTATCGCCGTAGACTGGGTATTTGGGCATACCAAAGATTTTTGCGTACCGTCCTCGACTCGAGCCACAACTGGGGGGATGCAAGGATTGACGAGGGTACCAGGAAGGACTTAAGGAGAGGTGAAGACGAGCCAGCTTTTCCCACCGTAGATGGCCTTCCTATCCTTTCACACCCAGCCACCAGCGTGCCACCGCCTTGGCACTGTGCGCCTGGTCCAGCACCACTTGGCCACTTTGCTTTTGGGAATCCTCCATGGATTCTATCCGTGGAACCTACTCCTGATTTCCTTGCTGGGCCCAGACCGGAGGGGGTCGAGTGGCATCATTTACCAGGCGGCACCACTATTGTCACCCGTACCACTCTTCTGCCGTATAATCCGAACTTGGATGTTGATGTTATCTTCCACGATATGATAGCTCCATATCCAGATCTGGTTGCCCTTGTGGGTGATGTGGACGAGGGCGAAGTTAAATGGATTCCACCATCCGATAGTGCGTTTTCTCCACAACTGCCCAGGAAGAGGACGAGGACGAACGAGGACAGAAGTAGCACCAGCACTAGCTCGCAGGGAGGACCACTGAGAACGCCGGTACCAGACCCTGTTTCGTCATCAATGGCTAGTGGCCGCAGTCAATTTAATTTCAGTGGACTCTCCGGCTTAGGACCACAAACCCAAGCCAGCAGACGGGGCACTCTCAGCGCTGACCTCCACCAACCTGACACTATCTTAGATCGCATCATCCCCGACGACAGCGGCCACTGGTCCATAAATTCCGACACCCATAACTCCCTCGGCCTCCGTCCCCAAACTGGCGGAACCCTGCTCACACAAGACGGGATCCGTGAGCGCAGATTAGCACATTACGGACAGACATCTTCTAGCTTTGAGGAGGCGCGAAGGCCATTGCCGACTGAGTTTGAGGCGCCGAGGAGACCGACTTATCTTGATGAGTTGATGAATGATAATGATTCGGGTGAGGATTTCGACTCTGATGATGATGATGATGACGATGAGCAGGATGCTGGTTCCGGAAGTGAAAGTGGAAGCGTTAGTGGAGGTAGAGGTGGCAGACAGAGGAGAGCTACGGATGTAAGAATGGAGAAATTGATGGATTTGGATGGGGAGGAGTTTGATAGGGCGCTTGCGCAGATGGGGTTTGCTGAGGTGTCTACCTCGAACTTCCTTTCCACACAGGAGGGAAAAGGAAAGGAGAATGCGACCGCTAATAGGGAAGGGAATGAGAAGACTAACGAGCAATTTGTTGCAGCGCAAGATTCTGGTGAGGAGAGGGCCCTTGGCTGCCTTGGTCTCAACCGCACGGCGGGCGGATCTACCAACAGTATTCCGAATCGCATTCCAGCTCTAACGCAGATGAAGGATGGTAACGGCGAGAACCAGGACCCTTCCTCTATCGCCAGTGCAGGGCCAACATCGGAGTCGCAAGTGAAGGAAGAGGACGGTGACGATGATCTCTACATCGCCTCTCTGCGCCGTGTAATCTCCCCATGGGTTAATGGCATGGGTGGTGTCGGTCAAAGGTAGGCTTCTGTCCCGATCCTGCCTAATACTGGTGGACCACCAGGCTACGCCGTGCCAATTCCTACCACGAAACGACCTCACGAATGGGGTGGCCAATGATGTGGAGGAGTTTCTATTCGTGACGCCAGACTCAACGGCAGATGTTGGTGCGAAAACGGTGTAGGTTAAGGCTGAAGACGATAGGGATGAGGGCGTTGCTAAGTAATCGACTCCTTCCAGGAGTCTTCGGTGGCAGCGTTAATACAACGATTAACGAAAGATGATGATCTGGGCGAAGATTCGGCGCATATTCGAAGTGTTGTGGCGGGGATGGAGAATGCATGGGTTGGCTTATTTGCTACGGTGCTTTACGGCGTTCTTGCTTGGGAGTACATGGACAGGCATAGATACCCAGACTACGAAGACCACATGTGGACAAGGCGTTTTGTTAGACTAGACTCGATACACAGCAATAAATTTATGAACCAACTTTGCACCTTATCTATTGCGGCCATATCCCCCAATCTACGAGACGTTCCCAATCGGTTCAAGATCCCAACTACCAGCAAGGAAATCCGTAGTCTCTAACCACATAACAGCCTCCCAAGCAGTCGGATAGTTCTGATCAACCAACTCCTTAATCTGAGCTCCTAGCACCCATTTCTTGACATCCTTCCGCTCGCGAGCCCAGGCATTGTAAATGTTTTTCCTGTTTCCATCTTGACGACTGAGATAGCGCCACTGTGCCGGATTATCGTCCGCCGTTGGCCTAATTACCGGAGTTGTCGGGTAAGTGATTTTAAGATCCACAAAGTCTTCCAGCTCAGAGGTCGTTCGGGTATTGAGTCGTTGGCCGTCAACCGGTATTTAGAACCCTGAAACTTGTTCTCAATCCAGTACAGAGTGTTTGGGGCATCTAGGTCAAGTGACTCAAGCAATTCTGATGCGGAGCTATTGGTAGAAGACACATGTATGAAGCGCCATGTTTGCTGATCTTGTGTGCCTGGCTCGGTCTTATTTTGGGTTGGGGGTATGGAGGGATATTTGTAAGTTATGCGTTGTTCATACTGATTGGTTAGTACGCCCATTGCTTCGATTGTTATGGATGTGCCATCGAATGATGTGCTCATGTAGTACCAGGTGTTTGTGTCTAGTGGTGGACCGACAGGTTGCTTGGCTGGCGAAGGCGATGAAAGGGATGAGAATGTTGAGGACGGGTTTGGCGAGGAACCGGTTGATGTCCCTGAGTCTCCTCGAGCCCGAGCTACAACAACTGCAGCGATGATGCCGCCTATTGCGCTGGGAAGAATGAGAGCGGCGAGGACGGTGAATAGGAGGATATGTTTCCCAAATTTTTATGCTTCTTCCAGCTTAAGTGTTTAGGACTCTTGTCATTGGTGACTGTAGTGCCTTCGAAAGCGCTCAAATCTTTTCGTTCAATATTATCCGGCATTGCAAGTTTGTAAGAGAGCGAAACGCTCAACTTCTTACTTCAGAAGCGTAGTTAAATTGAAGTTCAGAGCAAAGCAGTTGGCAAACGCAGCTTTTTCAGCCTGCACCCTTGACATACCCATGACTCCATCTGTCTACTTTCTAATGGCACAGTTATCGGGCTGTTGGGACATAGCGCTTTGATCGGCTTAGGCGAAGACTGGAACCGCGCCATTACATGTCATACATCAACACATTTGAGCATTCGCGGGCCCGAGGACATATACACAGATCAAAGCGACGCAGTATGGAACCTTACGAGGGTAGCCCTGATCCCGATCGCAGTGCTAGCAGAGGTCTTAATCCTCGTACTGCGCTTCAAGGTGCTTTTCAACGAAGAACGAATCGTACGTGTCGTCGGGGCAGATCCGGAGCATGATCGATGGATCAGGCATGTTATTCACGGGCTACCCTGGAGTTTTTTTGCACCACTCGGCGTCAAAATCATTACCCTGTCAGAGCTGTATCCCTTTCGGACAGCAGTGTGCTCATAAGCGAAAAGGCTAATACTGTGGGGCAATGGTCACCTGTTGTGTCTTTAGGCTTAGTGGTCATTGTCGTCCTCATCAACCGCCTTGTCTTTAAGCCCCTACGAACTCCCGACTCCAAACTGTCGCTTCTTAAAGAGAGACTCAGATTAAAGTTAGGCATACGTAGGAAAAATTTACCTATGCCAATACTGGGCCTACACATATCGCTTCGGCCACTGGATCCGTCAAATACCCTGAACCCATCGGCGATAACATTGGCTAGCAATAGTGCCACCAACCTAAGTGGCACCGCAAGACCGCCGTTTCCACAATTCTTCACCCACCAGGAACTGGAGGGCTAGCTTCTTCCCGGCCACCTACCACGATGTCAGGGGCTTTGCCGTCGCCTACTGCCGTAGAATATAATTAGTTGACTAGCAGTGCTCACTTTTGTGCAGAGAATTTGGCAGATTGGAACTTCATAGACGAGGACCTAGTTGCTTCATATATTCAACCTACGTTAACTTGCGAGGTTACGGAATCAATCTTCTCATTGTAGATAGATCGAGGCAGGATACGCACCACAGAATGAAAGTTTACCAGCTGCGAACTCGTGATGTATTCCACTCACTACCTCCTATAAATCTCCACACATACACCACTCAGCCATCAGCAAAGCATTGCCCAAGACAAAGTCGAGCCAGATTCTTCGTCCCTATTTTCACCTCTCCTCTTTCTCTCATCCAGCAACGCTCCAACTACCTAGTAGGCATCATCCCAATCCCCTGCGGCGGTCCAGAATTCGTCTTCTCAGCAAACATACCCATAACCGTCTGAGTTCGCCCTCTCCTCTCAACCGGTAAACTCGTCCTTGGCCCAGCACCTCCACCTCCGCCTATCATTCCAGAACTCTTCCTCGAGAACGTCCCAGTGGCCGACGTACCCCTCGCCGGTTTCCTCGCAGCAGTGGTCCGTGGCCGACTCGGCGCATCGCCACCAGCAGCAGGTCTCCTCCTCGGGAACGATGAGCCACCTCTCCCACCCCTGCCGCCGCGACCACCACGACTACCTTTTCCAGTCGCTTGTGTAGCAGCAGGCCTGAACGGTGCCGGCTCGTCGTCATCCACCGCATCTCGCTGGCTACTTTGCACTATCGCCATTTTCTGATTAAACGCCTGCGTTGCCCTATTCTTCTCCTGCCACGTCTCCTGTGGCTTAGCTTGCTGATTGGCGACAAAAAACTGACTCGTCTCCGCCAGCTCCTCCTCCTCACTCTCATCATCACTGCTCATCAAATCAATCACATTCTCATGATTATGGTCCATGTCCCTGCCCACATTCTGCTCCATCATCTCCGTATAATTCTTATTATACTTCTTGATCATAGGCAGGAACTTGCTTCCGTACTTAGCCACCTTCTCTTTGTCAATTCCCTCAATTGTCTTGAGGTCGTCGAGGGACATGGTCCAGCGGATACACATCTCGCGGAACATTTTCTCTGTGAAGATTGGCTTGCGAAGACCTTTGTCGTTGCGCATCTCTTCTTCTTTCCTCTTCGCCTCACGCACAAACTCATGGACAACATCTTGGTGGATCTCGGGCAGGTTGGCTTCGACCATTTGGAGATCGTGCTGGATTGGTGGGCCGAGCTCTCTCGTGACACGAGTTTGGGTGCGTTTATTTGCGTTTCGAACCGGTGCAAAGTAGCCATCATCGTCGTCTTCGTCAGATGACAGATGGCCGTCAGGCACGACAAACCCGGCGTCACTGGAGTGGTGGCCATATGGCATGCTAGATTCCGGCGCTTCGGTCTCCTCTGCCTCGTCGTCGATGTATGGGTTTTTGACATGGCGAGATCCCAACATACGGACTGGCGAAGACACATTAGTTGACATCGGGGGAGCTCTGGAGGCGGCAACGCCTGTCTTCTTTGCAGGTCCGTTGGGTGTGGAGTTTGGTGACGAAACTCTGACAGTAGTGGTCAGCTTACGGCGTCCTTGGAGGAAGTCACGGTAAGAAGGACCGAGTCTAATGTATGCGGAAGCAAAGCCACCTTTGTTGACCTTGTTCTCCTCCTCGAATGCGTTCTCACCAATGAGGCGATACAGCAAGGCCTCACATTCATTCTTCTTAAGATGCTTCGCATCACCGTAGCCTCTCAAAGAATCAAGTCCGCCGTCTATGATCTTCTTGCTCTTCATACCTCGCATAATATCAGAGATGAGCACGACAGTGAAATCTCTCCTGCCCCTCTGTTGCAGGATACTTATCGCAGTCTTCGCTTCGTCGGAGCGATCGACGGTCTCATATACGGCACTCGAGCTGCAATTGTCACAGGTACCATTGCAGTCATCTTTTGAGAAGCGTTCGCCGAAGTAGGACAATACCTGCACGCGCCGGCACTCGCTTCGGTCCTCACAGTATTGAACCATTCGGTTAAGCATTGAGTGTAGGCGGTCCTTCTGGTCATGGCTTCCATCGCCATCATCGATGAACTTGCGCAGAATGGTCGTATCTTGGTACCCATAGAACAAATAGCAGCCAGACAGTTTACCATCTCTTCCAGCACGGCCAGTCTCCTGGTAGTACCCTTCCAAGCTCTTCGGCATAGTGTGATGAATAACGAACCGCACATTCGCCTTATCTATTCCCATGCCAAACGCAATTGTAGCAACAATGACTTGCCACTTACCTGCTTGCCAGTCCAGCTGTACCTGTTTCTTCTCTTCCGGCTGCAACGCAGCATGATAGAATACAGCCTTCACACCGTGTTTGTCGAAAAGCTCGTTGGCCAGCTGCTCGCAATTCTTCCTGGAAAGTGTATAGATGATGCCAGTCTGCCCTCTGTATTTACCAGTTGTGAGGTCGACAATCTTGGCCATCATGTCGACCTTCTTTCCCTTGGAAAGAACTGTGTAGGTAAGGTTAGGACGATTGAAACTCTGGGTAAACACCTCGCAGTTCTTCATGCCCAGATTATGCATAACGTCGACCTTAACGTTTTCCGTTGCAGTCGCCGTCAAAGCCAGAAGCGGAACACCAGGAAATTGATCTCTGAACTCTCCAAGACGAGTATAGTCAGGTCTGAAATCGTGGCCCCATTGGCTAACACAATGCGCCTCATCAATGACAATGCGCGCCAGCTTCCTCTTGGTGTGAAGCCCATGCATCAAATTTATGAACCCAGGATTGGCTGATACCATTTCAGGGGTGACATACAACAGCTCAATAAAGTGCTCCGGTTCCCGCTCTCTCAACGCACTCATAACCATCGCACGATGCTCGGCGGAGACCTCACTATTGAGTACAAAAGCCTGAATGTTCAGCTTCTGCAAATGGTCGACTTGGTCATACATCAGACTTAACAGTGGCGATATGACGATAGTCACACCCCTAGTCACACCAGACTGTATAATCGCAGGCAGTTGGTAACACAGCGACTTGCCTCCACCAGTTGGCATAAGCACGAATGCGTCTTTGCCACCAAGTGTGGCGTTGATGGCTTCCAGCTGGTTCTGACGGAAACCTCTTAGATGAAAGCGTTCGGTGAGCTTCTTCTTGACGTCGACTGACCACCTGTGTCTCATCAAAGCAGCAGACCCGGAGTTGACAGGCAGAGACATGTCTGTATTTGGATTCGGCTTCTTGGACTTCTTTGGCGCCTTTTGCACAGGTTCTGAGAGGTCTGCCCAAGGCGGAGGCGGCGCATTTGTTATGGTGTGGCTCCGGTCGAATGCCTCCGACTCCAGTAGGTTTGCGGTGTCTTCATCGTTCCATCCATAGTCGTCCTCCTCCACGATGACAGGCGCCAGCTGCTGCCGCCTTGGCTGCTGTGGCTGCGGGCGGCTTGGCGGTGCTGCAATATGCTCCAGATCAACACCATCGAGGTCTATATCGGAGCCATAGTCTGAGCTGTCGGCAAAAGTCACAACATTCTGGTTTGTTGTGGCCCGCGACGTCAACTGAGCTTTTGGCGGTAGGTTGTTGTCTCTGACTTGCTGCGGCTTTCGACTTGTGCTAGGCGAAGAGTGTGTATGTTCTTGGTAGTGAGATGACTGCGTCTGCTGGACGATGGAGACATATGCGCTGGAAGCAGGCGCTTCTTTCGAACTAGAGGTGCCATATCTTGTTTCGGCCACATGGCCACTGCTTTCATGAAGGGTACCAGGAACCTGAGCAGCCTCGGACATTGCCGCTTCAGTGATGCCAGCAGCCCGCAGCAATCCGACAACCTTGACTTCCAGCTCCTTGATGCTGCCACTCACAAGCTTCAGGTTATGCTCGCGGTTGTCTTCATCATCTTGACCGGAATCCATAGCAGCAAGCCACTCAGCTTTCCTGGCTTCACGCTCAGTCGCAAGATTTGCATGCTCGTCTCTCAGGCTGCCTAATTCAGCCAATGCTACCTTTTGAGCAACGACTCTTTTACGCTCTTCCTTGAGCTGCGACGGTACGGGTTCATTCTCGTCAATATAGGATGACATTGCCATGCTACTCTGCTTCATTTCCCGAACAACACGTGCCTGCTGTTGCTCCAATGCGCTTGCATTTTTCAAGAAGAGTGCGATGAGTCTTTTGTCTTCAGTTCCAAAGGTCGATGATGGCGTTGATCCGCCAGAGCTCGAGCCAATGGTAACTGTTGCAGTGACGACAGGTTTCGGAGTATTGAACTTCGTAGGTGAGTCTTTTTGGAAAGGAGATGGAAAGCTCTCGTTATTTATATATGTCGCAGTGAGTGGCTTCATGGGCATTGCGCTGCTCTTCGACGACGATTGGAATCGGATTTCCACTGCGGCTGGCGTCTTCGGCTTGCGCATCTCCTCTCGAGGCATCTTCATAACAGTATCACTCATCTCCGGGTCCGAAAACATATCCACATCCTCATCGGAGTCAGGAATGGCTCGCTTCCTAATATCTGAATGGCGAGCTGTACTTGAGGCCAGTTTGTTGGGAGACAGTGGCCTACTAGCACTTCTAACCGGTTTCATCTCATTGCTTTTACTGCTCGAAGCAGGGCTCAGTGGCGTACTCGAAACCTTGACACCGCTCGTTGCACCACTTCCAATCCGACCCAGTCTCGTCTTCGGCGGCTGCGGCTCCTCAAAAGGATCATCTTCCATTCCATAATCCGACTCATCTTTGACCTTCGACATTCTCCTCTCATCACTCGAAGTCGGTGCGTGAGCATCACTCATCAACGCATCCAGATCAATGAAGTCCCCCGGCCCTCCGGAGATGTTTGACCTCTTGTCCTCTTTCTTCAGACTCCTCTCCCTCGTTATATCACCACTTTTCCGCTTCGTGCCACGCGGCCTTGTTGAGTCGTGGTTCTGTGACACAGAAAGATTTCCCTCTTCCTCAAAGTTGTCGGCAGAGTTGTCGGCAGCCATAACCGTATCCGAAGGCACCTCATCATCACCAGTAAGATCCACTTCCATAACCTCCGTCTTCACAGCAGCAAACTGCGGCGTCCGTGCCGCAAGTGTCTCAGACCTCCCCATCACCGATTTCCTAGGCTTGCTCCTGAAAGGCGTATTCTCATCCTGCAACTTCGCCGCATACGCAGCACTCAATGAAGCTGCCCTCACAGCAGGCGTCGAGGTTTTTGCCGGCGTCGGTGTGGCTGGAGATCGACACATCAGTGTCGGCCTCGAGGATTTTGTGCTCATGTTTAGGCGCGCCATCTCTTCTTCTGCGTCAGCGTCTTCGACGTCGTCGAAGTCCTCTTCGTCGGGGTATTCGTCGGGGTATATGTGTGTCTTCGGGCCTTTTGGGAGAGGCAGTACGCGTGATTTGAGGATACGGGTAGGTGTCGGTCGTTGTCTCTCTATTGCAGCACTAATCTGAGGCTTGAGGAATTGTTGTGCGATTGACAATGCCGTTCTAGGAGCGTTTATGGTAGTCGTGGGACGTGTCGGAACCTCTTGCTGAGAGCTCGAAGGTCTAATCGATTTACTCGCAACAATTGGCGCAGGCTGTTTATTCGGCACTGGCTGCACAGATGGGGCAATGTATTCCGGCCTCACTTTCGGAATCGTAGCCCTTTCTCTAAGTAACCAAGAACGATGCTCCTCGAGGTTATGCGAAGTCATATCATCGGCAGACGTGTTGTCGCACACATGGCGTATGCTTCAGTCGTGGTGGCGTCGGTCAAGTGGCAAAATAAATAATATTTTTAAGTTATTAGAGAGCGGAGCAATTGCACTTTGGAAACCCGGAGGTGTTGAGAGCTGAAGGCCGAGTCGTTGGCACGTTTGTCGTTGTGATAGAGTAAAGTGGCAGTCGCTTGTCGCGTCAAGTACCCGCCGTGTGGTGGTGAAAGACGCGTCGTCATGTGAGCTCGACGTGCCAAGCATTACCTCTTTGGTGATCAGCAAAGTGTGTCAATTGTTTGTTCACAGCTTCGTCAGGAAATGTAAACGAGCGACGAAATATTTAGGCTTAGTTTGTATGTATTGCTGATTGCAGAGAAACATTACCTTGGCAGAGTCGTTGTGTTATCTATTTTCAAAGCATAACGTGCTCTATCAGCAAAATTAATGCACTGATTTGTGGTGTTCACAGCATAAAAATTAGCACTACTTCCGCCTATTAAATGCTAAGTTGGTAGTAAATGGCCACGCTCTTTCCGATTACACGTTACTCGTTCAGCTAACTAAGGTAAAGCTCAAGATAATAACTCTTACGGGGATTTGAGTGGCAAGATTGTATAGCATTTGTATAGTCAAATCCCGGCGTCTTTAAAGCCAGGACAGCAGCCTCACTCCGTAAAGTCAGGGGTGGGTTTCTTGTCCTCTATCTTTGCAGCTGGCCTCCAGGAGGACTCTGACAATCTTTTCATCTCTAGTAGTCTTTTCTTGAGAAGCCGTGCTTCTTCTCTTGGGTCTCTCTCGGCAGGTTCAGTTCTTACCTATGAACACAAAGTTAGCAGTGTTCTCTAAAAGATCGGTTCCTGTCTGAGTGGCATTCTATCCGTACATGTATATCTAGTTTTAATGAAAACGAAACTGAAGTGCTTAGTGGTCTGATAACTTCGGTGAACCCACCTCTTGTTTCGGCTCCGGGATTTTCGTATCGGTATTCTTCATGGAGTTTTCTGGCGAAAGGCTGCGAGTGCGGCTCCTGCTACGCCTATTAATGGGACTTCTGGAGCGTGAATCTGGCCTGCGAGGGCTTGGCGAATGTCTGCGGACTGGGCTTCTTGACCTTGACCTAGAATCGTATCTTCCTCCGCGTCTTGGCACATCCTTCTCGTCCTTCAGCATGCTATCTCTATGACTTCTTGGGGCGTATCTTGGAAGGGATCCACGTCTCATTCTTGGACTTCTGCTTCTGCTTCTGCTTCTGCTTCTGCTGCGGGTGTCTCTTCTCCTTCTTCGGCGCGGCGATGGACTATGGCTTCTTGAGGGACTGCGACTGTTACTCCTGCTCAACCTACCATCGCCCAGCTTCTTTCCTCTTCCACTCGATTTCACCAGATCCCTATCTCCTCTGCGCGGGCGTGGAGATAACGACCGCGAATGCGAATGAGATCTGGATCTTGAGGAACTACGTCTGCGGCGAGACTTTGGTGCTGGCGACCTGCTCAAACTGCACGAAGAGGACGTTGAGCGCCGGCGTTTCCTTGTGACAGGACCACGGGATCGAGACCGAGAGCGGGACAAAAGTGACCTGCTGCGTCTTCTGTTCCTTTCAACACGAGATGGTGATCGGGATATGGAAAGTGCTGACAAACGACGTCTTGTCACAGATCGGCTTCTTGAGCGGCGCCGGCGTGGTTCTGGGGATCTGGAGCGAGACAAAGACCGCGATATCGAGCGTCCGGCCGGTGAAGGCGATCTGCGTCTTTGACCACGACTTCTTCTGTCTCCGCCGCGCCCCCGAGGAACATAGGAGTCCTTCATCCTCATTGGCGAGCGCGAGCGTCTTGGTCCTCCACGGTCATCGAAAGCTCTATCTCTACTACCTCGTGCGAAGTCCCCTCTCCCACGGCCACTGCCACGGCTGCCAAAGTTGTCGTCCCTGCGGCCACCTCCGCGCCAACTGTCGACCTGTCCTCTGCCGTATCCTCCTCTTCCCCCACGATCGAATCGCTCTCTGTCGTCCACATTACGTTCGTACGTATCACGCCTAAAGGAGTCTCCTTCTGCCTCTTGCTGCGCTGCCATTTCCTTTCTAGCCGCTGTCTGTGCCGCCATCTGTGCTGCGAGCTCCTGAATCCACTCCGCCGGAATGCCCTTCGGATGATTCTGAGCACTGAGAAGGTTCCTCCAGAGCTCGAGACAGAACTTCAATGCGTCCTTATCGGCGGAGAAGAAGCCCTTGATCATGAGATATACCTTCTTAATGTCCGGGTTGCGCTTGTTCTTGAAGTACTCAGTGTTCTCAAGGTATTCCATGAGCAATGGACGGGCGATCTCGTCTTGATCGTCTTTGATGCCTCTGAGCTCCTCCATGCGTTTTGTGATCCAGCTGTTAAAAGAAGTTAGCGAAGCATTAATAAAAGAGCAAACATTGATCTTACTTCTCGAAACTCGCTGCGGTCAAGCTGACCTTGTTCATGTCGACTGCTTCATTGAATTCAGCTGGCCATGCCTTTCTACGCTCCATGTCGGCATACATTTTCCGCATTGCGGGATCCAGTTCAATCGGCATCTTGGCTGATCTATGCTCTGGCGAGCTGTTGGAGGATGATTATGAATGTTGCGTTTCTGCCAGATGTGGTGAGGGTTGAAGTGTCGCGTTACCGCGTCCGTGCTTGGATTTCGTCAGTGTTCTGCCGAAGGGCCCAAGCACAATTTGGCTCACCGCCCGAGACCTCACTTAACCTCCCTCTTCTCCTTCCTCTATCCTCAACAAACGCGCGGCTATCGCCTTCGCAACAAAACATGAAAGAAGGCAAGTACGATTGATGTTAGCCGGAGGGCTGGTTTCATCATTGATGAGGCCATCTAGGTATAGTACCGCATCTTTCCTCACCGTCGTGCCTCCTTTTCCGCCTCGAATTATAAACATCTTTAGCGTTTTTATCCTCATTGACCTTGTCATGCTCTAAGATGGGTTGGCTCCGTATCCGCCCATCTCCCTCTTCTAGCGGCTCCCTACATATAATACATCCTTCACACCCTCATTCCAGCCGTGGACCGTCCTCTCTTGATGAACAACTTACGTATTACGATTTCCCGACCTCCAGAAGGAGTTTCTCCGAAGGCAACGGCAGAGCCAGAGCCGTCGACTTGGTTTCGATAGGAGCAGTCTCGCCACGTCGAGCAACCTCTCGATCACGTTCGCCATCAGAGGTGCCACATTCAGAAGAAGCTCTACTTGACCGTGTTACTCCTTCATCGTCTCCTCCACCACTCGGAGCACATGAGCAATCCCGAACCCTCGGAGGAGTCAATTCCACGCCTGCCAAAAGCGCAATTGTGTTCTTCGAGCAGAAAGCGCTGAGATCTCTGGCTGACCAAAAACTGACTTCTGCTCGGACCACTCCAGCAACTCCCACCACACCGAGCATACGCCGCCATGGAACACGGTCGGTACCACTCGGCACTGATAGTGAAGACAGTGATAGCATGGCGTCTCTGGTATCCATGCTGAAAGACTCAAACGGGCAGTCTCCAGAGACAATGACAAGCCGCATGAGCTCCATTCCTCTGCACGATGAGCAGAAACCATGCCTCCAAAATACAGTAGACGAGTCGCATACGTGGATGGCACGTTCACTGAGTTATGCTGTACAAGCGTCCGACTATTTTAAGACCAGCAGCGACTCCGACAGCTCTTTACAAGCACTAAACACGAACCTCAGACTCGCGCCCAGGAAACTTAGTCCTCCCGCAACTGGGAAGCATGGCTTCCACCTTCCATTCAGAAACTCGAATCACTCTAGGAGCCGCAGTCGCACAACTTCTGAGATGGAAACCATCCTAACACCCCCCTTGCCTTGCTTCTTAACGCCTAATAACGAGTTCGATAACCATCCAGCTGTGCAGAACCTCAGCGCAGCACTAGGCCTTTCTGGATTTGTCGACGGTGCCAATTCTACGTCACAAAGCTTCAGTGCTCCCAGAGACAACCGAGCACAAACACACAACCCAACAAATCCAGGCACCCACAAAGGAGAAGTTTCACTTACTACAAGATTCCCACAACCTGTCGCGTTAAGCAGCGGCTTGCCGATGTCTCGGCGATCCTTGAGCAGATCCAGCTCATCTTCTTCGTTCTTCACGCGTCCTCCGGGTCGCATATCGCTGGGTGACATGCCAGCGCCTACTTTGGATCCTCTTACTGAGGGCCAAGTAACACCACAGCAGTCACCAAGTCATGCACAGTTAGATGTCGCCGCATATCAATGGGACATTCCTCGTACCGGCTCGCCAGCCTCAGTCGCATCCTCGAGCCACCGTCACAGCATGGAAAGGAATTATCAAAGGATGCCGATTAAGATGGATTCAGCGGCACATTATCCTCGTCCCATGAGCCCGCCATGGGAGCGGCCCAACACTTCTACTCCTACTGGAAACAACATGGTACACATTCCACCTACAACAGTTACTGCAATCACATCCGATTCTGACAGTGATAGTCTGTTGCGAAAACGAGCACCGAGTATTGCTCAAGCGCCAGGTGCGAATCTTCCGCCTATCGGGGAAATCTCTGCTCATGACGGACATCAATCGACTGTGGGAAACCACCCGGAAAATCCCCACCAGGCCCCAATAAATCCCAAATCCAAGAGCGAAGATAGCTCGACCTTTGTGACCGCAGGCGGCACGGACACAGATACACCCAAAGAATCTACTAAGCAGCCCAAGACTGACGCGAAGGAGAAGGATAAGAGGCATGAACACAGAGACTCCGTCTCTCATCCCGAAAATGGTGAAAAAGATAAGTCAAAGCACAGCGGCAAGGCACACAAGCTCATTCGCTACGGTCGCCGTCTCCTCCTTCGTAGCAGCGTCCTCAAAATACTCGTTGGAAGACAACTCTCTGGGCCGGTGCAGGATAGTCTGAAAGCTGTCACGAATTTGCGAGCTGGGACTGAGTTGCCGGTTGGTATCATTACGCCTGTTGATGTTAGCGTGGTTGCGCCTGTGATTGTTAAGGAGGGAAAGAGAGAGGATAGAGGGAAGGAGGTGTTCTTTTGTCCCACGGGTGTTGAAAAAGGAGTTGGTAAGCCGACGCTGGGGAAGATGGTGCAAGAGAAAGATAAGCAGGGTTTCTTGGTTGTGAGTACGTTAGTAACGACGAGCTCTCGTCCAATTCCGGGGCTGAGGGACAAGGATGGGGAGAGTGTATGCAGTCAGAACGCCGGATGCAGTCATAGCGTGGAGTGGAAACAAGCTGTCGAGTTGCAGAGGAGGAAGAGTTGTGAGGTACCTGCTGCTTTTGGAATCTAGATTGTGGCACAGAGGAGTTGAATGGAGTGTAGATTGAATGAATATGATTCCATGGATTAGCATATCTTCCAACACTTGGGGGTGTGAATCCATAACATTGATACGTCCGACATTAAGCGTATCTACTTCAAAGCTCCTCGTTAGTGCAACGTAAAACAAAGACTCAAATGCTAGTTTACTATCAAAAATAGTATCTTTGCCGTCATCTGTGCAGATAGTCGTTCGCGCAATTAAAGAGTTTTCTAACTACCAGCCGGCTTACGTGGTATTGATGAGGGTGTCGTGCTCGATGGCCCCGGTAAAACTGGAATGCTACCTGACGTCGCGGTAGTTGTAGGGCTCGGGATACTAGCAGTTGATGTATGAGGGGATGCCATTGGAGGTAGAGTTGGTGTTGGGCATGGTGATGGCCGAAAAGGTGCTGCTCCTGTTGACGCGGCTGGCTGTGGAGAAGAAGAAGTCAAAGATGCAGGAGACGAACTGTGACCTTGTAAACTGGTTGTGAATGAGGGTGCTAATGAGGGCGTGCCGACTTAAGGATATAGCGGATTAAGAAGACAGCGAGGATCACTAAGCTTAAAGAGACAACCGCAGACTATTTTCCAACAGCATAAGGACTCTCGCTCATTAAATCGATATTCTTCCATAAATAGGCCTCCAGGAGAACTGTGGTGCTGACTCTGATAGATGCTCCGCCAACCCAGGGCAGCAAGCGCAGAGCGGTTCTGTACCAGTTCTTGTATAACGGATTGGTTCACTGATGCAGGGCTGGATTATGTCGTTCTTCAACTTCAAAAAACCGATTGAGTTTCTCTTCGCTATACATGTGCTCAAACTGCGAGAAAAACGCCACGAAGAGGACACAAGGCAGTAGTACAACTGCACTTATAAACCGAAACCCATCCCAAGCTTTCCCTGCTTCATCAAGGTACATCTCATCGGGACCATGGATTTTCGAACTCGCTGAAGTTGGGCAAGAAATTATGCAGTTTCAGTCCTCGATTGTCTCAAACCTGCGGTTTGGACGTTTTAATTCGATGATTGTGCCATTAGATCCTTGGCAGATGGGTTGTGGAATAAACGACCCCTTCCAGTTAAATATCCAGCTTCCTTCTGGCATTAATCAGGCTAGTGCTCAAAAACGATCATTATGCTCACAGGTTGATCAGTGGGCGCGCTTTAGAGCTGTTGGGGGGTTTCGTATCAATCACCGGCATAGAGAACACAAGGCCGATTGTTGTGATGTATAAAATAGTGTAGACGTCCATATCGTAAACCTCGGGGCTTCGGCCAGTGTCGTAAAGAATGACTAGGACGTGGAATGCTGCCGTGCCGCTGTATATCATGGCATTGGATCCTGTATCTCGAACAAGTCATTCGTTGCATTGATAGAAAATTGTGAAGACAAGACAAAAGTAGTACACATAGCACGGCCGTGCCTATATTTCCCACTGATTCGGACAATGCAGAACGTATCATTTGGCAGGGTATTGGACTCAAGTGTTAGGATATTCGAATTCGGGAAAACTATCCTTATTGTTTGTTTGCGTATCAAAGCCAAGGAAGTTTACTCGGGAAGAGTCGGTATCGACAAGTTTGCTCGTACGATGTCGAGGTCAGAATGTTTGCTTCCATTTATGGTAGCAAACATCGTGACGGATTTCCCGCTCCCCCAGCACCTCTGAATATCGGTATATATATACCACTCCATACCTAGCGAAAGTAAGCAGTAAGGAACAAAAGTAGTACGACTTTAAAGTGCTTGATTCATATACATAAATTGATTGCCGAATCTCAAATTCTAACTTCAAGGCCTTCCCATCGCTCTCCAAGGTTATCAATAATAGGGATTGCTACAACCGAGCGAAGCAGGACAAAAAGATGGGAGGTGGCAACAAACAGTCGCCTGTCTCGGAGAAAACCTATGCTGTTTGAGGCGCTGGGTAGAAACTAATTAGCAACAAAGAAAATTCAGAAGGATCTTTTTTCTATAGGAATGAGATCGAAAGTTGAGACTGTTTTTTAACTGAAGCCTTGCGGCGCCCGATACAGACTTGACTAGGTTCGTGGTACATATCTGTTTCAGCCACCCAGCTGCCGAAAATGGATCATGCTCTACCACATACATAAACGACACAACACCACCTACCACTTAGCAGTTCGGGAGTCAAGCGCCAGCATCGTGTGTTATATAAGGATGTCTTAAATCTCAACTGTTCTGCTTATCAGCCAAGCGATGTTGCTTCGCCGATGACGCGGGTCACTTGCAATGGCCGAACGGCGAGGGCCCCACGTCGTGCAATAACCTTTTGTTCCGTTAACCAGTTGGCGCAGATACTTGGGACATAACGATGTTCGCTCGCATCTAAGCGTGATTTTGGATTTGCTTAGAGTGATAATGATGGTACATTGTATACGGCATCTACGAATATCCAAGTGTCACGCCACTGCAACCGTGGCTGACAATCTAAAAATGCGCTTACCAGCTAACGACAGACCTAATCGAGAGTCTCCCATTTATAACTAGCCGGGGCAGCCGCCCACCCTAACCTCGTAGCTCCACCATTCATGACCGCCACGCTAGCCTCCAACCCACTAAGCACACAATCATTCAAACCGACCCCGTCCTCGTTCCAAGCGGCGCCTGCCATCGTAACTCTATTCCCAAATAACGTCGCCATCCCCGTATCCATCAACCCCAGCCTATTAATATGCCCCACGGTAAACTGTGGGATACAATTCCGCTGCAGCACGACCCTGTTCGCCTCGGGCTCCTCTTCAATCCTCAAGTGCCGTGCCACAACTCGTTTCGCCATTTCCAGGCCCTCGGCTTCAGAGGGGTATTCGGAAGCGGAGAGGTGCGACCAGTAATGGCCTCCCAACATGACTGTGAGTTTTGTACCTATGTGGGCCGAGTTGCCATCCACGTCTCGGTCTAGGGTCTCGGCGTCAGAGTCGATGACTACTCCGAGTGCCATTTCCGGATTCTGTTCGTAAGGGATGGAACGGGGGATCAGGTATCCGAAACCTTGGACTGGAAGAGTTGCGGAGGGGTAGTACAGGTTTACTACCATGACGGTCGCAGATGTCATGGCTGAGAGGGGATCGTGGAGGTAGGGGCCTATTTGGGTGCCGGCCTGGTATATGGCGTGCGTTGGGATGGAAGGGAATTGGTGACGATTGGCACCCTGGGACATGGCCTGAGGGTCCAGTTCTGTACTGGGTGGTGGCAGAATGGACTTAAGAACGTGAGGCGAAAGGGTGGAGATTACGTGGCTGAAGGTGCGGGTTGGCTGGTTGCTGGTAGTTTTTATCTGGAGAGTGTTAGCAATGCCACACTATTCCTCGACGTATATGGAACGTTTGACAGCACGAAATGTAAAACTGAATCCGGAATACGCGTGATGTGGATGAGGAAAAACAGGAAAGAACTTGGCTATAAGCCGAATAGTTTGTACCTTTACGCCGTCCATCTTCGGACCCGGAGTCATGCTCAGCACACTCTCCTCAGTTCTGAGGTCAACATTCTTTCCCGGCGCATTGCGAAGCTCTTCCACCAGCTTTTCTGTCAAGGTCTGCATGCCACCTTTGAACGAGTATACACTCGCCTGCTTCATCTCATCCCATCTGGCAATAGTGCTTTTGCGTCTTTTCAATTCTCTTAACAACATAGCAGATTGAGGCGTCATGAAGGCGACGGCCTTCCCAGTCTCCTTCATATGTTTCAACATCGCGATATGAGATTTACTGAGACTCCCATGTACCTCTTCTCTGGCTTTAAAGCTAGACAAGAGCATCTGTGCGCTAAGCTGGTTAATGTCACCCGCATAAATGCCATGCAGCACCGCACTAGCGATATTGTCCCCAAGATCCCTCGTGCCGAATCTGCGCTCCAGAAAGTCACCAACACTCTCGTCGAACCTAAAAGTAGCAGCCGGTCTTCGATGCTCACCCACAAGCGCCTTGAACAGCCCCTTAAATGCCGGCTCCGTCAACAAGGTCCAAAGAATCTCGTACAGATCCTGGCCCGGGCCGGGCATCTTCACGAGATGATCCGGATAGTAGATAAACTTGTTCTGGGCCGCCGGGCTGCTTTTTGGCGTTATCACAATCTCGTCGTCCAGTCCCAGAATCCTTGCAAGTTGCAACGTCACCATGCCATTGGGCGTATGTGGGCGAAGTGTGCGCGGCCCAGCCTCAAATACCACGGTCCCCTTCTCGACCTGAACATCTTCGCTGGCTATCCAGCCACCGAGGTGAGGCGTCGCTTCGAAGACGGTGATTGGCAGCGTGGGGTCCGCGCGCATTAGGTCGTGTGCTGCGACGAGCCCAGAGATACCGCCACCGAGGATGGCGACGGAGGTTGGTTTCGCTTCATTGTATACTGGAAATAATCTTCGTGCTGAGCCGCCGAAGGGAGTCATCACATCTCTGTGAGAATCAGTATCTGCAGATAAAGATGCCTGGCTCAGCCTGCGAAGTGGCGCACCGCGAGCATTAGAGAGACTTGTCGGAAGCGAGGATTTGACTGGAGGTATTGGGCGGCGGGAGTAAAGAGACGTGGTGGGGAGGCAGCGCGAGGCATGTCGGTTGTAGCATTGGTTGAGCAGGGCACCCAAGTTGTGTTCCGCCGCTCGGGGACGACGGATTGATAACATTTCACAGGTGTTGGCCGCGGTGGTGTCACGGACTGGCGGTTGTTGACTTGACAGCTACCTGGGAGGTTCATAATGTAGAAGTGTACCGCGGTCGGCGAGGCTGCCTCTATGAGCGCGTCATGGAGGCAAGGCTGGCAATCTTTACTTGAGGTTGCACATATTCGGATCACACTGTCTTGTAAGTAGAATCTGCCTCCTATTTATTTTTTTAAAAATAGAGTTCTTTTACTCAAGTTTAGAAACGTGGTCACATTTTTTGAGCAGTTGGGCGTTGTGTCTGTTCTGCCGCTCAACCTGCTTTGGCGGTGCCGCCATTGACAACTCCGAGATGGCGGCGTTGGACCCTTTCCAAGAGCTAAACTGGTTGAACAATGCACGTTTACTACGAGCACACCTGGTACGAGTGTAAGCTTTAATGAAAGCTCTGTACTTGACGCACAACCAGTGAGAAGTCTACGCTTTGTCCTCTACCTCTTTTCTTCAAAATCCTTCCGGTTCTTTTCTATGCAGCAGTTAAATGTTGCGTCCTTTGTAGAGATAGGAACTGGGTTGTGCACACCCGCCCTAACAAAGTCTTCCTCCGAGTATTCACGCATAACATCGAGGAGGGCAAGATTACTCTTCAGTTGGAATAACGCATTTCTCGCTACTCTCAGGATCTGCAGAAGTTCGACACATTTGGTGCCGTAGAACGGCGGACGAAACTGGCCATGCAGCCAAGAAGTAACGCATCATATAGAGCCGTAGTTTCTCTTATGGTTATTGCTGGCAATGGCACCAATGTTGCTGAGAGGTAGGATCGTACAGGTCGATAGCGGCGGGGACGTATTCTAACGAGGGTTGGTTTTCAATGAAAGCAGCAAAGACACCAAACCTCATATGCGAAGGTGGATGATCATGTTTTGGTGCTTGGAAAGAAGGGTATTGTTCGTGGGTGAGACTTATATACATATTCGAGGCGGGGTCTTGTGAAATTTCCTTTTAAGTCAGCTTACATGAAGCTTACTTGTATGTGAAAGAAAATGACAGAAAGACAAGGTAACTTGTTCAAAGATGTCATCCTCATGTAGCCGCCTGTGAAAGTCAATTAGAGGCTGACCAGCAAGCTGCAGTCTTTTCACTTGGCCAAAAAAGTGAGTGGGTTTTCATACGTTTCGTTGGTGGCCCAATTTGTATGCTTGGTAAAGAAAATTTACGTGGGCCAAAAACATAGGTGGGTTGCGTTCAGAATTTCTTTCATTCGAGAGCTAGTATGGAATCCGAATTGCTTTCCTATGGTATCACAGTATCACAGATCCCCCTTCCTAAAACAGTGCCAGCGAGCACACTGGCCCTTGGCCGGCCTCCTATATGGCAAAAGCCCTCTTGCCCATCCAACCTCATCACCTAAACCTTCTCGTTGGGGGTCTCCCAGAACGCAACGTGCACACCAGCTCCCGGCTGCAACACAATCTCTGCCTTCAGCACTGGGCTCCCCTGCGGGCCCTCCGGCATGAAAGACTCCAACCTATCGAATCTCTGCAGTAACCTAACGATAGTATAACCCATATTCGTTAACGCAAACTGCTGTCCAACACACAGTCTCGGGCCACCGTTGAAAGGGATATACTGCCACGGCTTAGGCTGCCACGTCTGCCACCTATCTGGATAAAAATTCTCTGCATCGAGTTTAGGGTCATATGACGGGTTGGGTGCGCCGTTAATCTCTTTCTGGCACTCGATAGGGTACAAGTCGGCACGACGCTGCATAACAAGCGGTGAGTAGCCGATCGGCGTATCCTTCAGCACAGCGAATGGGCTCAATCCATCCGGACCACCGCCACGGGGAAGCGTAGTGTCGTGCAATGCCAAGCGAACGTTGAACGGCACCACCGGGTAAATTCGAAGTGTCTCGTTCATGACGTGTTGGAGGTACTTCATGTTTTTTAGGTCGTCGTAGGATGGTGCTTGGTCTTTGCCGAGGGTGTCGATGATTTCCTTGCGCAGCTTCTTGAATGCTTCTGGGTGGCGAGCCAACTCGTAGAAGGTCCAGGAGAGGGTTGAGGCGGTGGTGTCGCGGCCGGCGAGTAAAACAGCGACGAGTTGATCGCGCAGCATTTGGCGGTCGCGGGTGAAGCCGGCGAGGGCGTGCAGGAATGTGTAGCCTTGGGTGGACTTGGTCTTTGATTCGAGTTCTGCGGGAGTCATTTGGAGGGCGGTTGTGATGTATGGCTCGCAGAAGTCGTTGAGGACTTTGAGGTTGCGGCGGAAGGCGCGCCGAGGTATGAGCCAGTTCATTGCGCTGTGGGTTGTTAGCTTTTGCAGTTGAGGAAGCTGAATGAAGAGATGAAGCCTACCCAGCACGAGCAATCAGATTCTGCACCCTCTGTACCTCAGAGAACGCCTCGGCAAACTCCTGTTTCACAACATGAAGCGATCCAACCGAGCTACCAAGCAAGAACTCAGTAGCAGAATCAAGCGTATATCTGAAGAAGTTATCCGAAACATCAAAGACTCTTCCACAAGCCACATTATCAGTCGCAACACCCGGTGCCCCCTTAACACCACCATTGGCAATATTCTGCATCAAAAACTGGACATGCTTCTCAAAAGTGTGCAAGTCGCTGACTCTATCCTTCACAAACTGTGGGCGAATCAGTTGCCTCGACGCATGCCAAAGGTCACCATCAGTAGCAAAGATCGAGTCGCCGAGAAACTCCTTCCAGTCGGCATGGAAGGGCTCGCCTTTGCCGTAATCTGCGAATTGGGAAGCAAGGATGGCCTTAATGTTCTCGACGTCGGCGGTCAATACCATGCGCTGGCCTGCTGGGCGGGTTTCCAAGGTCCAGCCACCTTTGCCGTCCCGGACAAAGAAGTCGCGCCAGCCTTCCATATTTTGGTAGTTTATAGTATTGATTATTGTGCGGACTATCATGTCGAGGGCTGGGAATTGGTTAGCAGCTTTTGCAAGAGGTGATATAGGGGACATAGGAGTTAGGGAACAAACCGAATGGTGCATAGGTTGTGGCATATCTGGTATGGCCACCAAGTGCTTGGATACGGCGCTCCTCAGTGATGCGCTTTGCGATCACGTAAAGGATGTAGGAAGCGAAGGCGCCAACGAGGATGGCTTGCACGGAGGCATGCTCGAAGAGCTCAGTGAGGATAGACATGCTTGCTGTTTTCCTCCTCTTCTATCCAAAAATGCTGCTTAAACCTCTGAGAGAGGTGTTAACGACGGCGGTAAGCAGTCGTCAAGGAGTTACACGATGTAGTTGTAGCAGTTTGCGGGGGTAGGCGCAGTATATCGTGAGATTACCCGCTTATCTATTGTGTCGACGTTGGGATATGCAGGCGACGGTCTTAGCTCAACAAGAGGAGGCCTGCGCCGAATTCACGGCAGACATCACTTATACACACTCAGTCGGCACAAAGTCGCGCCTTTCAAACTCCGTGGCCGTGATTCTTGGCCGTTGAGCCCGGCATCCACCTGCGCCCAGCTTCAACCTGCCATCATTGCAAAGGCGGCATGTTCGAGTTCCGCCAGTAAGAAAAAGCGCATTGAGGACAAGAGTGTGGGGAAGACAGGGACAAGAAGATGACTTGGCCGTTTATGGTTGAGGAGATGAAACAGATTGGACAGGACGCTGCTGGACTCGGTAACCTACGGCCGGAAACCTGGGGATTCGACATGTGGAGGTGCCAGTGAGATGGCAATGGAGAAAGAGGGGCACCAGGGGCTCGGAGGTTCACATGAAAGAGGAAGACCGTCCTTTTGGGGCCATCCATCTTTCAGTGCTGTCGATGTATTGAACCCCCATGCTTCGATCTTCAATCCTCACTTGAGGTTAAGCCGCCGTGCAAGAGATTAAACGAAGGTTGATAGGAACGAAGGTGACGTTCGAACTGGAGGCTGGATATAAAAGCTGTCAGATGTTTAAGCTGCACATGGCACAATGGCGTCTGTTGGGGGACATGGTCACCCTATTCGGCTGTTGTACGGGTAAGACGCACAGTCAGCACTGTATCAATTTCCCTGGGTTCGATACTCAGGCCCATTGTGCCTGCTTCAGAGGTATCTGAGAACAGTATGCTTACTCGAACTAAATTAAAACCCTCAAAGCTCAACCTGAAACTCCCATTCAATCATGAATTATGAGGCACCTTGGCCCTCTCAGTTCTGGCTTGTGAACGATTAGTAAGCCAATAGACATCGACGACCTCGTATCCAAATCCTCATTACAGAACCTTAGCGAGAACAGGTTCATAACCACCGACTCTCCGCTCTGACAACCCTGTCAAGACATGTCAACCCCGCATTATTGGCATTGTGTGGGGAAAACAGCCTAATGAGGGGCCGCTGCCAAATGTGCCAAAAGCGGAAGCGGTCAGCGCTAGAAAGGTCCTCGACATTCTTCAAAACGTTCGCTGAAGGTTGCCAGGAAGTGGAGAAAAATGCCTAAGTACATCCATAGATATGACCTGTTTCCTCGGAAAGAAGCGGCAGCTAAGTGTTAGTTCCGGTGCCAGTTCCAGCGACCTAACGTGTGCAGTAGTTAAGTGCAGTATTTAAGTCTGACATGCTCGAAAAGCTGCTGTAGTGAGCACAGGCCGTGCTACTTTGCTCGCTAATACTCAAGAAAACATCCTCAAGAAAACATTCTTTAAGGCCATGGAGGGGAATAGCAAGGGTCTTGGTAGATAAGGTTTGTCGTATATTGCTACGTGCCTTTCGTGTACATTCACAGAAAAACTCCTTTTCAACTTTGAATTCGTCATTGATGCTCTCCCATTTCAGTGGTTTTTATCGACCTTAGTAGCGACCGCTTGGATCAAGTCTCCAGAAACTCCTTTCATTCTCTCATCTAAAACCCATGACTTCCTCCTGACAATACTAAGACTAAGAATACCTTCACAAAGGTCTTGGTGCCTCGACGTCAAGATCACACTCCGCACCTCCGTACTGAGTACAGTATATCATCTGGACAGGCCCCGCCTGAATACCTCTAGCCACCAGTCTCTCCCTCCATTCACTTAATCTTGGCGCAGCTTCCACCTGACTCCTATTTTTTCCCTCTCCATCCGTCCTTCCACTCCACAACACTTCTCCAGCTGCTCCGCCCCTGGGCCATATCATGGTGTCCAAATTCACCGCATCCGTCTGCTCAGCCCAAATATGCATCTCACCACCGAGGACTAGGGCTTGCTGTTCCAGGGAGAGATTGCTGACTGGGTCGTAGGAGTACATCAGGCGCCAGCTCTTGAGGGGGTTGCAATAGTCGAGGAAGGGGTAGAATTGTGTGAACGCGGGCCCGTTTTCAAAGTTGAGCCACTGGCCGCGGCCACAGTCCAGGTACTGTCTTTTGTTAGCAGTCTTCTCTTCACCTACAAGCAAGGCAGAGACGGTGGTGGAGGGAAGGGGGTGGTTGGAGGAAGAGTTTACCCAGTAGTTGTAGTTGCCGAAGAGTGCTTTGTACCCAAGCGCTGTAGCGTTCGCAAGCGCCTCGTCCGTCTGCCAGGTCTGGATCACGACGTCTTTCTTGAGGGACAAATCCCAATCAAGCAGCATCTCTTCCCAGACTATAGGCGTCATGCCTGCTTTGCGCACCGCATCGTGGTTGAAGTCCACAAATTTTTGGAGCAACGGCCTGATGACTTCGATGTCGTTTGAGCCAACCGTTTCGTCAAGCTTGAAGTCGTTTTTGTTCACCTCGTCTCCACCAGTATGGAAATAAGCCGAATACGGGCTCAATCGCGGCAGGACGTCGGTCCAAAGCTTGTCCAGGAAGTCATACACCTTACTGCTATTCAACTTCAGCGCACCACACGGCGGCTCCGCACAGTAATAATCCCACGGCTCCGCTCTAAACGCCGTAATGAGTTCCGGATGACTGTAAGCAATACTGGAAGTATGACCCGGCATATCAAATTCGATAAACAGCTCAATCCCCCTCATGGTCGCGTAGACCTGGAAATCCTCCACATCCTGCGGACTATAGCTCAATCCCCTCGCATAGGCGCCTTCGCGGCTCAGCTCAGGCAGGGATGGGATATCCATAGGCCAGCTCTGCGCATCTGTCATGTGGACATGCAGACGGTTAAACTTGTTCCAGGCCAAGGCGTCGATTTGGCGGAATACCTGTTCCTTCGGGAACCAATTCCTGGCTAAGTCGAGATTGAGGCCACGATGCTGAAAGCGGGGAGCGTCGCGGATGGAGATTGGCGCTTGGTTGCAGTACACGCCTATGCCATGTTCAGAGTGTAGATACCAGAGCTGAGTGAAAGTGTCCAAGCCTCGAAGAACACCGGTTGAGCTTACGGCGGTGAGCTTTGCGGTGCCGTCCGTGCCGAGGGTGAAGTTGTAGGATTCGTCCACGGTGCCGGCAAGTGGCTTGAAGGTATCGGGTGTATCGGCAGTTGTCTGTGTGATCTCCAGAGTCTTGAGAGTTATCTTCTTTGTGCCTCTGGGCTTCGGTTCGAATTTGTCCATCTCGTTCCTAGGATGGAATTTCCAGGGAACAAACTTGTCCCTCCGAATAGTCTTTACCGCCCGCTCGAAAGCCGCTTCGACTATTCCCTCGCTGCTGAACCCTTTTCCGCCATGGCCGCCGCCGTGACAGAAGCTGCCATGGCAGTCTGTGCGCTTGTGCAACTGTTGTGAGATAACTCAGTTTCTGATTCATAACGGAGGGATGCATGGCAAAAGGGGTGGAATATGTGGGTTTGCAGCGTACATTGCGACCGTTGTAAGTTACTTTGATGTTCTGGTCTAGCCAAACGACTGAGGAGCCGTTTGTCAACGATTGGGGGGCTGGCCAGATGGCTGCCACGAGGTGAAGGAGGAGTGAGAGGGTGAGAAGCTTCATAATAAAGACCCAGGTTGAAGCTTTACAAAGAGCTGTTGTGGTACAGTGCTTGTGATGTGGAGATTGAGATACAAGGACAGTTTTGAGAGCTGTAGTGAACGGAACAAAAGAGAGACACCGAGCAGATTTGTTATATATCTGCTCCAGTTCTTTTCTCGACTCTGCGCAAGGTTATTCTGTCGGACAAGATGTGACGACGGACGGCCGTCCTACTACACAGAGTGGGACAGTAACATGTGTCCTGCAGCAATGACGTGCAAGCAGCCACGAGACGGCCAGTTACTGTTACCTCCGAATGCCTTCAAATAAGCGCAAGATCTAGAGTCTCAAAAAAGTGCAAAATGCAGTGGTGGGACAAAATGTGGTGTCGTGCTGGGTAACCGATAATAGACCTCGAGCTGAAGATGTCCGCTTGGAGGGTTGGATGTAGGATAAATATCTAATGGGGTTAAAGAGCCGAGGGCTGCAGAACCTACACAGGGGCCGGGGATGTTCAATAATGGGACGTTTATCCTGATTGGGCTTCCACATCGCCCATTCCGTGCTTGTCTAAGGGGTCGTAAAGGAACGAGAGTTGCGCTGGCAAGAGAGAAGGTAGGGGGAAATATTTGAAAATGAAGCAATGTTGAAAGAAGAACAGCGGCGTCAATGTAAACAACGGCATCACAGTTTCATGGGCGTCTTCTCTCGAAAACTTAATTGGCTGACTTCGGTCCGCATGTCGGCTCCTTCCGAGCGTTCACGCGGTGCACGGCTTACAAGGGTCTGAAGTGCAGGTTCAACAGATGATTCGTGTGCTTCCAACCTATGAAAATGTCAAGAAGGTCTCACAAACTGTGTTCATTGTTCTGGTGCAGCTGTGTGAAACGACTCGGTGACCACTACTGCAGGTAGGCTGCTCCCATAAGCGAGAAATGCGGTCGAACAAGGTGACTATTTCAACGTCGTTGTCCACCGGGGCGGCCGTGGAGCAGCCCCCACTCCAGACTACTCCTTGCTCTTTCACTCCCTTTCACACCAGAGTAATCACTCGGTCCTTAAAGATAATCATCGCCAAGCACGTGAAAAATATGCCAAGAAAAAGGCGCTTGGTATCAACTTATGTATTGCTCATTTCATTAACTAAGATAACAAAAAATATCATAGCAATCATCACTTCCATCTGTCCATATCCAAGCATGGCGCTCAGACGTTGTGTCATTTCATACATATCTATATATTCCATCCTTCCCTCAAAAACCACTTAGTAATGGTATCTGAAGTTCTGGTTCATCTTATCCGTCATATCCAAGAACGCAGTCCTAGCCGACTCCTCCCTGCTCACCAACTTAACAGCATCACGCTGCTTATTGCTCCTAGCAAGGTAAAACCTAAGCACCACTAACAGCGCAAAGGTAACGCTCATAAACGCAATAATAAGCTTGAACGCCGTAGGATAATGATCACTCTCCTCCTGCGTCAAGATGGTCACCGGCGCAATACCGTTAGAGATACAGTAAGAGGCCCAGACCAAACCAGCAGTGATAGCCTTCTTGGTGTGGCCGGCGGTGTTGGCAGTCATGATGGATAAGACCATGACATAGGTGGTGGAGAAGGTCGACATCATGTAGAAACCCCAGAGTGGGACGGCCTTGGGGTATCTTGGTCCCCATTCGCCTGAAGTCCAGATCATGACTGCGCCGGCGATTGGTGGCAGGGCGGCGAACATCGCGAGGTAGGTACGCATGTTTGGGATGTAGATGGAGATCAGGCCGGCGGAGATGAGGAAGACGAAAACCCAGGCACCGGCACCACCAAGAAGGAGGACAGTGCGGAGTGGTGGGAACTGTTAATTGGTTAGCCGCGTTCTCTCGGATGGTTGTGGGAATTAGGAAGTCGGCAGTGAACTTACGCCGAAGGATTTGACAATAATGGAACCGAAACCGGTGACAGCACCATTGGTGAAGTTGGACAAGAAAGTGATGGCAATAAACAACCAGGTCTTTGGGTCGAGGAACGCCTCTTTGATCTGCGCGCTCTTGACGGTCTTGTTCTCAATACCGGTCTGCTCGTAACGCATGCGCTCCACGGCAATGATTCTCTGCTCGGGGCTCAAGAAGTAGGCGGTCATTGGGGAATCTGGGAGAATGAACCAACAGGCAATGCCCCAGACAGAGGAGACGGCGCCGATAATCATGAACTGGTATTGCCATGGAGCCAAGTTGCCGTCGATCTGTCCAATGGCGTAGAGGATGAGTGTCCCGACGAGCGTGCCCATTCCGACGGCAGAGTACCAGATGGCGTAACGCATGGGCTGCTCGCTGGACTTATACCACATAGCAGTGATGAGGGAGAAAGCTGGCGCGATACCGGCTTCGGCGAAGCCGAGGAAGAAGCGCTGGACCATCAGGCCTGGGTAATTCTTCACGGCGACAGTGCAGACGGTGACACCGCCCCAGAGGAAGATGACGGTTGCGACGTACTTGCCGAGTGGGAAGCGCTGCGACATGTATACACCTGGGACGAGACCGATGAGGTATCCCCAGTAGAAGATCAGCGAGGCATAGGAGTATCTCGAGTTGTCGATAACTGGTGCTCTGTTCTCAAAGGTGACAACGGTAAGCTCGAGATCATTGAGAATACCGAAAAGCGCGGCGCCGGTCAAACACGCCTTGTCCATGTACTGGAAGGCGAATGTGATGAAGAGCACAGGAATCAAGAACCAGTCGACGCGGCGAAGGACGGCCTTCTCGGCTGCTGGGGAAATGCTGGAAGGACGGTTGTTGTCGACGAAACGAGCAGCGGCATCAACATCACTGTTGGTCTCCCCATTCTTGCCCTCGAGATCCCTATCGTACTCTGCATCGTTCGCTGACAGGGATTCATCAGAACGCTTGCTATCAGTATGGGCTGGGACGACAGCAGGATCCTGGCCAATCTTCTCGTTGTGCGCCATCGTTTGCGCTGTCTAAAGGGTATCCGGGTTTTAGAAGGATGCAAACGAGCTATCTCTGGTAGGTGATGGGATGGATAATGGAATGAGAAGCTCTCTAGTAGGTATCACAGAGAAGTCTGAAGGCAAAAAAAGATTGATAACGGGCGTGCTCGTGTTTATATGTGGCTATCTCCACACAGCCCAGACCTAAACTAAACGGCTTCTCCACACAAAATCAAGCGCATGGCCCCCGACAAGGCCCCCATGCTAGAGATAGAAAGCACTGGCGAGCGATGGCAAGGCGAGGCACATGGTCGCTGAATTGGCATGAGATGAACTCCACCAGGCGGGAGACATTCCAGGAGGGGCGGTCAAGGGCCGTCTTGGGAATTCGCGATGCCTAATCGCGACAGCGGGATGGCAGCTGAGCATCTTCGGATCATGGACATCGAGAAGAGCGCGCGATTGACTAGCAAACAAGGGGGTAGTACGATTAAGAAGTCGACATCGCAACAAATCATTTTTGCAGCGATGTAGCATGCTATCAGCAGCATGGCTCGATTCCACCTGCATTCTGCTGCAGGTGCCACGGGGCGCAGACTGTTCTGTCTATCGTTGCGACGGCCCAGCAAGCAATTTCGTCTTAGTGGGCTCGGCGATGCTTGAGGGGCCACTCACTACCCCAGGTTTTAACCCGCCAAGCCGTTAGTCCCACCACTGCCCACGAGCCAAAACTAATTGACCCACTGAAACCCCGGACTTGACCTGTCACGAGCTAAAATGGAGGTCCCCAGACGACGAAAGTGGCTTAGTCGTGTATTTTGACATTTATTGTGCTATGTGCAACAAGGATGGGCCATGAGTCGTTTGATGGTATCAGCCTTGGCGCGCCTTGGAACGGACCTTAGCATCCTCTTCTGGAATGGCGACTGCCACACCTAAGACGAGTCCAGAAGCAGTTATGTGCTGTCATGGGGTGAAAGTATCCAATTATACGAGCTGAATTCAGCTGGAGGCGTTTGCACTCGGTCGAGTTACAAAGTCGTGAGGTAATGTAGAGATCTTGTGGAGCTGACAGGCCTGTCTGAGGTGTATTGAAGTGTTTGTGCTCGAGTACTTGTGAGGTGAAGTCGAGCGAAAACAAGTCCTTCAACGGTGCCGCTGTATCCAATATCCGTGCAGAGCAGAAGCGAGGAATGCGGAGAAGCTCAGATTGAAACGGCCAATCTCAAGGTTAGATCGAATGTTCTACCCAGCCTGAGACAGATATTGAACTGTCAACCGAGGCATTTTTCGAAGTTGCAGTCCGTCCACGCAGGAACATCGGTGACAAGTAGATCCAACAATGCACCCGGACTTCGCGGCTTTATTCGAGACGTGCGCAGTTTTAATCGAACTTCTTGGCGGGGCGAGACCTCTACTTCGCCTAGGGAGAACTGTAAGACTGTGTCAGCCACTGAGTTGATCGTTCCTCAAACTGCCGCAAAGATGTGCAACTCCCTATCCACCCAGTTATGGTCTTTTGAGTGTGACTGACAGCACCACTTTCTCCATTTTCTCCATATTCCCCACCATCCGGCACGCGGCGTACCAAGAGCTTGAAAAGCCCGAATTGGTTGGTCTAATTCATTTCGAGCACCCTTTATTGGTTGTCGTTCGGAAAAGCGCGTTTAGCGCACCGCTGAGCAGAATCAGCCGATGATCCAAAAGGGTGGCATTGTCGATTTCGAGACCTTATCTCCGTTCACAAAGTGCCGAGCACTCTGGATGCCTTTCCTTGTTCGTGTTGTAATGAAATTACTACAGTTTTGCGATAATTTATCGGCGAGTTCATATACTTGAAGTCCCTTTGGACAATATTAGGAAGAAGTACGAAAACAAAAAAACGATGAAGTTCGTGTTCGAGGTGACAATAGGGACTCTAGAGTAGAATGAGGTTCCAGAGAATCCGGGCGGACAATGGTGGATCTGGTAATGATCGCCGAAAATAAGTCGGAAACAGTGGTTTTATTTTTAGGCTACTGCGATGGGATCGCGACCTGGGTCGCGATCTTGCTGGCCCAAACCTGGACATCTGGAGTCGGACTTTTGAAAGCCATCTTTGCGCCGCCCTTCAGGGGTGTCCTTGACTCCTGGGACGACGGCTGCGGAGAACTCCAACTTTACCTTAAATGATGGAGAAATGACAATGACGAGAGATAACGTGTAGCAAATAACGGAATATCAACACAACTGAAACAAAGATTGCATCATATAAGGAATGCAAGCCAGGAAATACATAGAAAACAAAGAATGACTCGATGGCTTAACGAGGCAGAAACTTAAACAATTGGAGATGAGCTGCTTTCCACTTGGACATGCACAGCTGCAACGTTCGTACGACTGCGCCTACAATCGCCTTCTTCCGAATTCGCAGTCCAATGAGTACTCTTGAAGATCGTGGCATATCTTGGCCTTCTTGTCTGCAGATGCTCATAAATCTCCGGGATACTCGTAATGCCTTGAGCTTTCATGTGACTACATGTGGTATGCTCGCTGATGATCTGGTCATGTTGAGGGCAGAAGTTATGTCTCATCCCTCGACCACTACAGTCATGGAATAAGCACTACTTTCAACCACGGCGGCCAAGTAACGACGTTAAAAGCTATATTCGATCTGACAGGTGAATCCGAGGTTCGCCTAAAATCCAGCACTGCTGGTAGCGGTTTGATTACTTCCGCAATCCTCGTGAGTAGTGTCATCGACTTGGGTTGGAAGAGTCCTTGCTCTCGTTGAAGAGTCCTGAGACTCTGATGATCTAATCGAGATATCTCCGGAAACGCGGCAGGACGTAATTCCGCCACGAAAGCCTACCGTCACGTGTGAGCAGCGAACTAGGCAGTTCGCGGTAGAAACCCAGGCTGATTCAAGATCTCGACCCAACACCATACAAAACATACAAAAACATCTACAAACCATCTCTGACACCAGTCTCTGTTGCTCATTCTCTACGATTCAGAGAACCATAGACACAGCATCAGCATTTAAACTCAAGAACTTAAAGGCGACGCTAAAGAGCTTACCAACCGATTACAACCTCATCGCGTGCACACAATCTTTCTTCCCAGCGCGCCACATTTACCACAATGTCTCTCGGACAGCTCACCGCCGAGAACCAGGAGGTTCTGAGCAGCAAGATCGGAATTGAGCTTCAGAATAGAAACTGGGGCGGAGACGATGCAGACAACATTACACAGTACCTTTGTCTCTGCGTGCTCCAGAATAAGACGCCAGATGAGCTTGCACTCGACCTCTCATCAGAAGGCCTGATCTCGGAAGACGATGTGCGGCCGAACTTCGAAGCCGCAAAGGGCTTTGCTGAGTCGCTAGTTCACTTGGCGCAAGGCTTGCTGTGGCAGCAGAACAACCCAGGCGCGCAAGCACCGGCTCAGAATGGAGCAGCGCAAGGAAAGCAGGCACAGATTGGAACAGATGAGGACCAGGTTATGGGAGATATCACACCGACTGTGGGCAGCATGTATGTGTTACCATGCTGAATGAATATGGAAACTTGAAACTAACAAAGAGTAGACCTACGGGACCAAAGGGATGGGACCCAGAGGCAGCAGCCAGGCGAAAGTTCGGCAACGACATCAAGGGCGCAATTGCCTCCTCGAAATCAGCGCGTGGCAACGTTCACAGCCGCGGCGGCATAACTAAGAACCAGAATAGCAGAGGTGGCCTCGCCTCGCGCGCGCACTTTCCAGCCGGTCCACAAGGAATGCCGAACTTCAACGACAACAGAGTAATGAACCAGATGCGCCCAATACGAGGACAAGGGAATATGAGAGGGCGGGGACAACTGCAGCAACCGCAATTCAACGGCAGAGGCGGCTTCAACCAGCACCAGCAACATTTCCCACAACAATACGGTCATCAGCAGCAGGGATATCCGCCGCAGATGAACGGTGCACACTACAACCCAAACTTCTTCCCCGAATTCGCACAAGCGCCACCAGTGAAGGTGAACCCACTCGACATCCCTCTCACACCTGCTCGCGAGCCAGCATCAGGAAAGCAGACCTGCAAGTTTGACAAGAGGTGCAAGAACGCGGATTGTGTATACGCGCACTCCGGCCCAATGACGCCAAACGGCATCACGATCGATACCGCCGATCACTGTCCTCTGGGCGTGCACTGCCAGAACAAGAAGTGCACCGCCTCTCACCCATCGCCTGCAGTCAAGGGACAAGAAGACTGCAAATTCGACCCCTGCACCAACCCGCACTGCCAGTACAAGCACGGCCCCGTATGCTCGAACCCGATCGGAGAGTGCGATAAGCCGGATTGTAAGCTCAGACATGTTCAGAAGACGGCCAAGAAGATCAAGTGCACGAATAATCCGTGTCCGTATGGTGCGAGTTGTCGTTTCTCGCATGAGGATGGTGCGGGAGGGACGTTTGAGCATAAGCAGTGGATTAACCCAGCGCTGAAGCAGCAGCATGGTCAACATGTTAGTGAGAGGAAGTTTGTGGCTGATGAGGGGAAGGAGGAGTTGATTAGACCGGAAGGGGGGGACCAGGGAATGGGTGGCCAGCAGAACGGGCAGACGAAAACACAGGCGGAAGATGCCATTGAGTAAGGAGGTGTGGAAGGATGATGGAATTGGCAGAAGGATGCCGCAGTCGTAGCTGTTAAGATGCAAGCGGCATGGGCGACGCGCAAAACCAGACTTGGGTTATGCAAAGGATAATATGTCTGGCAAGGACTTGTGGCGTTTTTTGAGTGCGGATTTGTATCATGTTAGGGCACAGCGTTGGCTGTTTTGAGGAAATGCGAATAGAATGTATCAATTTGAATCCTCGGGTCAAGAGAGACTCGAGGATGGAGCTCAGCATATCTCCTTTCCTCCGCGCTTTTGGTGTACTAGATGCTCGTGCCCGTTGTGATTGGAACTAATATGCTACATATAGATTCGTTCAAGCACTACTACTATAGCACGGGAAGCTGGGATCTCCAAAGCCCTCCGTACGGAAGGATGAGATATCAGGCAAACATGTTGCCGCGATCATCGCTCCTTCCACGGGTACTCGGTGTGGGTTCCAGGAGGAGTGGTATTGTGTCTGCTGCGATAGGAGGGGGTAACGGTGCTACAAGTCACAAAAAGGTCTTTCGGATCAACTATTCCTCGATGATGGATGACTACTTATAAGGAGAGTAACCGTATCTCTCCAGTACATACCTACTTAGGTACACAGGAAGTGGCTTAACGATGCAATTCCTAACAGTGCCGACAAAAAACTATTACCAGCGACACCAACTTATCTTGGCGGAAGTTGGTCATGTGAAAGGTCTAAATAGGAGTTAAACTATTAACCAATGATTACTATATCGCATGAATGTGCCCAGTTTGATGATCGATTAAACACCCTAAAAAAAACAGCCAAACGCATGAGATTTGCCATTCCCGTATCACAGTACCACTCTCCTTGCCGCCATCATTACAAAACTAAAAATTTAAACAAGCCCCACGTTGCCAGGCTCAACCACAACCAACAAGCACACCCCACCTCCAGCACCACAGTGCCACATTAACAGCCATTCCAGAAATATATCCCTTCCCTACCAAACTCCATGGCCGCCTCACATCAGAAACCTTACTTTCTACTGTGCTCTTAGCTCTTGACAGCAAGAACCCCAACAAACGACAAAGCCACGAACGACTTTCCGACATATCGCCATACTCGGAAGCAACATATCCATGATTTCGACCGGCTTAGCGCAACAGTGACCTTTATACAGTACTAGAGGGCTCGTGACTGACTTCGTGTGAAGGGTAAAGGTGAAGGTTAAATTGGTTGTAAATGTAGCCACGAACCAGAAACACAACACACAGACACCAGGCAGGTCAGATCATATCAGAAATACAGACGAATTGAACTACCAATGAGTTCCTCACGTACATAACTCGAAAGTATGCGAAAACGTTATGCGAGTACGTTAAAGTGCTGTAATACTCCCGCCAGGCCCATCCACATCCCTACCCGCACTCCACCACAACTTCGCACCACAGCACCAAAACTCCGCAAAATCCACAAAACATCAACCACCCGACTCCCCAATTCAGGGGGTAATGGTTGTAACAATTGACCTACGCAGGGATCGAACCTGCAATCTCTTGATTCGTAGTCAAGCGCCTTGCCATTGGGCCAGCAGGCCTGTTATGCATACGTGGCGCGCTAACAAATTATATATTAATAACAATTTTAATTCCCCCCCCCCTTTTACCGTTAAATCTGGTATATTAGATAGTACATTGTAGCCCAGTTGGACGGCCGAGAAGGGATGGGGACACATTCTTATAGCTTAGGCACATATACTATAACTGAATTCTGGCGCAACGGTTTTAGGGGTCTATATTGATGCATTAGTGGCAAAGAGCGTAGTTCTGGACATCCTTTACAGCTACAACAGTACAGTATAATATACTGCAGCTCGATAAATCAGAAAATTTTCTGTCTTATTTCGTTTGAAAAACATTCTTATAGGTGGCTACAAGCTTCTATTCCAGACAACCTTATAGGCCAAATTTGACGATAAGTCGTAAAAAGGGACGACAATGGCGGCGATGATGACGAGGACGGGAATAATAGTAAAGTGTTTTATTAAGCCATGTTATAGCATCCTAACTCCTGTGCTGGTCCATCATATCCTCAACGAAACACAACCCGCGCTATTAGCATCGCTCGACACTATTCCTTCCCTTACACATCCATTGTCCGCCACTTTACAGCTCACCCACAATAGCCTGGCTAGCGTTACTTCTGGTCTGGCGGCTAGTAGCAGCTGTATGTCTTCCATCGACTCCAGTAGTCTCCACGCCCGTCCCAGTACCAGCAACTGCGGCTTCGACAGTTGGAGCAGTCTTCGCCTTAGCAGCCTCCGTCTTAGCATCCACCTTTTTCTCAGGCCCATCAACCTTCTTCTTGAGATCCTTCTTTGGAACCGCAGTCGCGCTCGACAGGAGTCCAATGAGAACACCAAGGACGGTCAACGCACCGATAGCCAATCCAATAGCGATCTCTGGAACAAACTTCATGGCTTCGATAGGGTTAGTCTTGGCAATAGTGACGAACAAGTTGAGCTTCTCCTTAACATAGTGCATCGGGTCGTCTTTAAAGCTCAGATCGAACGGGCTCTTATCCTTCTGCTCCTCCTTCGGCTTCATAAGCGCCTCAATCACCTTCTCAGCCGCATGCTTTGGAACAAAGCTCTCCTTCGCCAGCTTCTCAGCATCCTCGATAGAGTGGCCGATGTAAATGTTATCAAACAAGATATCGTTCTGCATAGTCCAGATCTCAAAACCAATGGCGCCCATCGGCTCAAGGGTGGATGGATGCTTGTCCTCGAAAAAATCGGGGTTTGGGATCTTGCGTGGCGCCCACGGGCCCTTGTAGTCTGGGTTGTCAACTAAGGGTGCGGTCCACTTGCCCTTGTACGCCGGGTTCTGCTTCATCGGCTTCTCCCACGGCCCACAGCCCGAAACTTCAAAGCACTTCGGGTTCTCAACCTGTGGCGCAACCCAATCTCCATCCTCCTCATCATCCCAGTCCTCCGGCTTCTGCGCCTCTGGGTCTGGGATAGTGAGTGGCTCGTCCTCGAGCCACTCAGCTGGCTTGGTGGCCTTCTCGTCGATAATCTCGAATGGAGCGTCCTCGTCCCAGTCTGCTGGCTTAGTAGCCTTTGGATCTGGGATTCTAGCGGCATCCTCCCAGTCCTCTGGCTTCGAATCATTTATATCCTCGATCTCAGCTGGTGGGTTGAAAGGGGGGGTGAAGTCCTCCAAGAGGTTGCCCTCCTTGACAACCTCGCCGTTCTGCTTGATGGTGAAAGTGTTGTCTGGCTTGACGATCAAGGTGTACAGCTCGGTGGTCTTTGAGATGCGAGCCGTTGGTGGAGAGGACAGGTGCTTCTCCTCGTATTCGCCGGTCTTTGGATTCTTGTGGTTGATAATGAAGTGCACTTTGTTGGTGTGGCCGCACTTGTCTGGGCCGAACATGATAACGTATGGGGAGGCGTTGGAGAACTCTTCGAGGTGGAGTTCGGCGTTGTCGCGGAGGAGCTTCATGTAGGCGCCGCCGCACTCGAGGCCGTCTGTGTCGTGTTAGCATAGCTCAGCATAGTTGAGTGGAGGTTGTGAAAATGACGTACTTTGAAGCTTGACCTCGTATTGCACAACAAGAGTCTTATCCTTGTTGTCAACTGGCTTCTCGAACTTGGCAGAGATGGCGTGGTGAGCAGCAGCGTTCTTAATAACGAGTCCCTTATCACCCTCCATGCCCTTCAAGACGTGTGGCTCTTCGACAGCCCACTCGCCGACGTATGCCCACTCCTCGTCCTTGTTGGAACCCTTCATGTCCTTTTTGGCGTGAGATGGCTTCCATCTCTTCCCCCAATCGTCGGTGAACTGCTCGAGAAAATCGGCCTTGAGGTTGGTTGGCTGTCATCGTGTTAGTTGTGTTTGAGGTGAAGTTTGGAACTCAGATGGAGCTTCGATGGAGCTTACAGTGAAAGTTGGCAGAGCTGCGCTGGCAACACTCGAGACGGACTCGACGGCTTGCTTGGCCGCGTCAGTGGCAGCAGCAACGACACTCTGAGCCGAGGCAGAGGCAGAGGATGCAGCATCGCTCATGACTTTCTGGGCGCCATGGTCGCCATGAGCCTGGACGGCTCCCGCAAGGATGGCTCCAGTAACAACAGTAGCTGCGTTGATACGCATCTTAGCTTCTCGAGGGATTCAATTAAAGTAGAAATGCAAGTTTGCTACAAGAATTCAAGTGAGGATTGGTTAATCCTTTCAGTCGACTTTGAGATAACTTGAGGTATTTAAGTTGCTTGTTGCTGAGTTGTGATACAAAGGTCCAGATTGGCAAAGGACACCTTGGTAATTATGAGGGGAGCAACCCGGCACGGTTACACGCCGTCGCCGGATTATTATAGCGTCCGAGTCTCAGCTCCAGCGTACTTGAACTTCAAGGAAGAACAATCACGATACTTGTGGAACACTCTAGAACTACAGTTTAATGAGCTCGGCTAATCTTGGCATGATACATATACTCCTTTCCAGCCTCGCTAAGGGAGAAGGCCACCCTGGCTCTCGCTTCTGCAGAGTACAGTACCTGAAGCTCAATAAAGAGTTAAACTCGAAATGACATAGTGTTCGGGCAGCTTACCTCTCGGCAAGGCTACGAGGCTGCGTCTCAATCGTTATAGCGCTGGGAATTGTCCTGGAGGCGCCGCGGTTGTTCACATAGAATTTGCTTCTCACTTTCTCACCTCCTCATCTTTGCATATCCTACTTCTCTTCCTTTTCATCAGACAAGATGGCTATCATCGAAGGTAATCAGGAGGCGGCCAATACCAACGACCACCTCGTCCAGTCCTCCGACCCAAACCACCCAGCGAACCTCATCCCGTCCTTATGCGAGAAGTTCTGGCACTTGGGCTGGGTTACTGGAACTGGAGGAGGGGCATCTATTCGGGATGAGTACGAATTTACCTCCATTATACTTCGCAATATCTTCAGTCAACAGCTACTAATCTCACTTCAGCGACCTCGTCTACCTCGCTCCTTCCGGCGTCCAAAAAGAGATGATGAAGTCCCAAGACATATACGTCCTCTCACTGAAAGCGCAAACCGATCCAAAGCAAAGAGTCTACCTCCGCTCTCCGCCAGTATTCAAACCCTCCCAATGCACGCCCCTCTTCCTGGCCGCCTTCAACAAGCGCAACGCCGGTTGCTGCATCCACACGCACTCCCAATGGGCGATCCTCATCACCCTTTTACTCGAGTCTGGCCAAGGTTCCAATCCCACCGAGAGAAACGTGTTCGAGATCAACAACATCGAACAGATTAAGGGCTTTGGCAAGGGCTATACGAAGCAGGGGAATCTGGGGTATCATGATACGTTGAGGATTCCGGTGATTGAGAATACGGCGCATGAAGAGGATCTCACCGAGGCACTGGAGGAAGCTATGGATAGGTTTCCGGATACTTACGCAGTATTGGTGCGTAGGCACGGAATTTACGTATGGGGAGAAAACGTCCACAAGGCTAAGACGCAGTGTGAGAGGTATGTTGCTCAGCCCAGATGGTGAAAGAGAACACGAGAGGGGGATGCTAATGTGCGATAGTTTGGATTATCTCTTCCAGCTTGCGATTGAGATGAAGAAGTTGAGCTTGCCGTGGATTAGCCATGTGGAGCCGGTCGTCACCAAGCAACAGAAGGCCACGGAGTACGGTGCTTAAAGCGAGATATACCACGAATGAATGCGTTATGAAGTTACTGATGTTTTCTTTTAAACACGAGTGTATGATTTGTCGCATGCTCTTCTTTTTATCATCGAAACTTGGCCCTCGGATGAATTTTTATATTCATACGTCTTGAATCTTTGCTTCTGCACCTTTTGTATTTTCGCGCTTGCTTTCTTGTTATGTTAATCTCTTTCGAACTGGTTATAAAGGATTGCAGGCACGGGTATAAAGGCCCGGCACAATCTTTATTGCCATCGAGCTTCAGTTCTCTGCAACCCATCTGCAGACTACCTCTTCTACCTCTCTCGCCTCTAGGCCCAACGGGTCGGGAGAGATGTATTAGCATTGCCGTGGATTGGTAGCGGCATTCCGTTTCCAACTTGCATATACAGGTCAAGAGCAAATACTCGGCGACCACATTTCCGGTTTTGCAGAGTCGTGCAAACGGCAAACCCATGGCAGCGCCTTTATTTTCCTGCAAAATACCCACAAATGAGTGTCCCCGAGAAGCTGTAGCTGCACTGACGCTTTTGTCAAAGCGAGATGTTTACATCGCCTGCCTGGCAGGCCTCATTGCGTCGTGTTCGTGACCAGAAATCAATGGTATGCGGTGAAGACGGGCAATTCGCCGGTAGATAAACCTCGATGTTGCGGATAGTGCTGCGCCCACCACTGTATTCGAGGCGATGCTGGAAACTTATTGATTTGCCACTTCGATGTACGAGACAATAATTGCGTGTCACAGTGGCTCGTCTGAGCACTGCAGAAACATCGCTCGTATCAAACGAACTTGACCATCAAAATAGGCCCATCACGATGAAAGTGGAAATCGACCTGCACGTCAGCCGTCAAGGGCCGCCAAATCTCCACTTCGGGGCAGTTTGACACATTCCGTTTGGCCTCCTTGGGTGTTGGCATAGCAACCGACCATTCCCGAGGCTTCGTTCGCCCAACCACGTCCTTTCCGGGTATTTACCTGCACGACGCGTCAAAGCATGGCTTGGCTACGCTTCTGCGAACTCGTTTGTGAAACGGAGCAGGCCCTGGACGGTTCTCCGTCCTACCCCAATCTCCTTTGAAAAACACATTGCTGGTACGGCTTCCTATTGTTCAACCTCGATCTTCAATTCTTTACCAACGACTTTCGTTTTGAGATTTAGACTTTCGTTAAGCTAGTACCCATCTTCAACTACTCGCACCATATACCTTCGATACCCATAAAGTAATCAAGATGCGCTTCTCAACCACCATCCTCGCTGGCCTCCTCGCCGCCGTCTCGGTCTCCGCCCAGGACGCAGCAGCCAACAGCACCGCCGTCATCACCTCCACCGACATAGTCATCGTTTCCTCCACCACCTCTCTCCCAGTCTCTGGCACTTACGTCGCTTCTCCAGCTGAGCAGAGCCGTGATGTCTGTTTGGCAGACTGTGCGTCCACTTCCCTCCCCTCCCATTCTCACTTCCCAGCTGCATCGGGGGACTATACTAACGAATTATAGGCGACCCAGCAGACAATGACTGCCGCGCCGCCTGCCTCCCCCTCGCCGATGCCCAGAACCCAACCGCAACCTGCCAAGCCAAGTGCTACAAAGGCATCGGCAACGCCCAGGACAACAATGCGTATGAGGGCTGCTACAAGGAGTGCATCCGTACTGCTGCCGTTGCGACCCAGACCCCTACATCCGCGCCTGTCACCACCAAGACCCAGTCTAAGGGGGAGGCGACGGAGACGATTGAGACTACCGCGACCACTGGTGAGCAACTTCTGCTTTTTCTCCATTTCTGGGGCGACGAGATAGTGTAACTATGATGGAGACTAATGGGAAGTAGGTGCAGAGGAGACTGGTGCCGATCAGACTTCTGGTACCGCAACTGAGTCTGCTGCTCCTGACGCCACTGGCGCTGCTGCTACCCTCAAGATTGCCGGCTCTGCCGCCGCCCTCTTCGGAGCCGCTGCTTTCGTGCTCGCCTTGTAAGGGCCTTGTAAGTTCCCTTCTGAGGCTTACTCTGGTCTCTGTTAATCCGCTATCAGATTCCGATATGGGATTTGATAATCGGGTTGTCATGCCAAATCTTTATCGTTGACCTTAGCATGCGTTTCTTTCGGAGGGCATAATGGTAGTTTGACACTTGTAATCGTTAGATCTGTCGTGCATTTAATGGCGAATAAGATTGGTTGTGTTCGCACTTAGCATAACAAAAGCTCTCTCTTCAGCACACTCGATTCTTTTAAGTGCATACTGTGATAGTTGGCCTGTGCTACACTTCCCTCTGTGCTGGCCTGCTAATCATCAAGACAAAAATAGGGCAGGTCGATAGGGATGTACGATCGCACTGGTGATCTAAGAACTTTAAAACTGTGTGTTTTTTTTCGCGTATCTAATACGAGAACTAATCAGGAAACGCTGTATTGTGGCATGATTTGGTAAAGACTTTTTATCAAGAAGTATAAAGGCATAGCGGCGCATAACAAACAACCTTCCTCTGGTGTGGACAAATAAGCAAGATATTCTGTGGCTCATGATTACCGCGCCTGCCCGGTTGTTATCGGAGGTTGATTCGTTGCGAGGTCTCATTAAGTCCCAATCTTGGTTTAGTCTGCACGATACGTATGTTAGGGAAGTGGGTGTGGGTGTATGCTGTCACCGTTTGTATGTCAAGCTGTTGGCGCTAGTTATGCGTGTTGTTAGTATGCAACCGTAGGGGTTTGCTGCACGATGCCGGGTAAGGTAATCGTGCGACTGAGGGACAGTTTGTGATGACAGTTAGGAAGATAAGCAAGGAAATGCTCACACGAGCTTCTTGAGGTAATTGCTTGGTATGGAAGGCGTAAGACAGGGCTATGGAGCTGTTTATATACAGTGGGGTAATAGAAGTTAGGGCTTACATCGATCGAGCTATGCAGATAAAACCTGTTGAACGGGAGACTGCTCCCGCAGCCTTCCGACAGTCCCGCTTCCTCGGACACGACAAATGGACAACAAACGAGAAGGCAAACGCCCTCGAGGGGAGCGACCGCACGCCGCCCCCAACGGATCCATGGCGACGCGCACCTACAAGTAGGTAGAAGATCGCAGAATTAGGATAGCAAGCAAATAAGACTTTTTCCACCTGTGATTAACTTATTCCGTTGCTCCCTGCCGTCTAGCATAATTTCCAGAGCGGCCTAATTGCAACAAAACCTGTCTACCTTTTACAAGTCCAGGTCTGCCGCTACCACGTTTTCTATAAAAGCTACCAAGCCGCCATGGTAAAGCTTCTCGTTATTTAGGAGGCAATCACTGAGGGATTTAAAGGCTATGCGCGTTGAAACTTTTAGTACGCGAGAAGAGGTTTAACGGTAGAGGATGCCAATAATGATAATATACTTGAATCGATGATGGAAATGTCTTGTTCAGCTGTTTGCTACAGCAAACTTCGGTTTAGTAATTTCACTGATAGCCCATTTAGTGGCGTCCATTGGAGGCAGCCAGAATATATATGCCATTTGGATGTCTAGTCCCAAGATTCTTGAGGCAAGTACTGACACTGAGGCTGGGGTCGTTCACAAGGTGAACTATAGTGTGTTTCAATATTGGGCTTAGCTGCGCTATCAGGCTGCTCCTAATGCCGTCCTGGCTATACCCACCACTACCAACCAATTGCTACTGTCGACACTCTAATGACAAGCAGTTTCCTTTGTAGCCTCCGTCCTCCCTCCAAAAGCCAGATAACCCACGAATGCTCCGATAGCTACTGCGCCCATGACGTAGCCGTTGTAGGTCATGAATATCAACCTGTCTTGATTAGTCCTTTCTCCTTTCAATTTTCTTATCCAAATCTTGTCCTATGCCTCTCTTCACTATATCTAACCGATTCTCTCGACATTTCTTTGAAGACGGTGGGAACGGTGAAGGGAACATGTAGCAGGGGAGAAATCTGGAAGGGAAGAAGGCTCACATAATGATAAACGCATAGAATGTCTGGGCTGCGTAGAGTAGAGATTTTATGACGTGCGCACGACGACTGACTCCTGTTTTGATTCGCCCTACTTCAACGAGAGTGGACGTCTCAGTAAGCGGTCCGGCTAGAATGCTTAGCTCTTGTCCTTTCACCCTTCACCTTTACCACAATACTAACTCGGAGCAAAGTGAAGGGAAGTAGGTAAGAGCATAGCAAAGAAGTGGCGTTGGTAGGGCGACTCACTCGTAAGTATTTCCTCACGCATATCAGCACTAGCACTGAACCGATGCGTGAATGACCTCAAAGCCTCATAACCCGCCACGAAGAAGACTATGGCCACCAGGGAGGCGAGGAGAGAGAAGGTAGAGCGGATGTGCCAGGAGCGGAAGACGATGCACAGGTTTGTGGTGTCCCAGTTGAATTGCATCTATATGTTGTCAGTGAGGAATACTGTAGTGGAAGGAGGTGAGAGAAGGATGTAAGGATAGGGAAAAAATATTTCATACATTCATCGAGCACACATCATCGCCCATGTCTGGCATTCCGTCCATATCGCCGCCATGATGTGGCATTGAGTGATCATTCTCGGAGTGGTCCATTGCTTCTTTTCCTTCTTTATCTGTTTACCGAGGAACGCCTGGAGACAATAAGTCAAGTATTTACAGCTCTCAAAGTATGAACAAGAACTTGAGTGGAGAATCGTCCTGTATATGAAGTCATGGTGTTGTCAGCAGCTCATACTCCCATCATATATGCACACCAGCCACACCGCTATCTAATCTGCTCAATCTCCCTCACATCAGCCTCCTCTGCCTCAGCGTAGCCTTTACCAGCCACATCTCGGCTCCAGCCCCCCACGAAAAGCTCAAGCTACCCCGCGCGCTCATCGATCCCGAGCCCCCCACCTTCACAGGCCAGCACAAGCAGCCAAGACTACCTAAATCTAAACTCGAGTCATTTTACCATGGGGGAAGAGAACTTTCTCAAGGGCTTTATACACGCGATAGTTATTGTTGGCACGTTCGCGCTGGCTTTTGCTGCATACAGGAATGCTACTGGCGGGAACGGACTTCATCTGCGTAACTAAGTCTGTGAAGTGTTGGGAAAATGCTGGGAACCCCGCTAAATATCCCCAAGTGGTGAGCCTCTCAAGCCAAGTTATGATCTAGATCCTACCGGGTCACAGGAAATTGAAGCATGCTATGGGGCAGATATAGACTAACCGATTAAATAGGCTTGAAGCTAACTCTCATCTCCTTCAACCACCAATCAATAACTTTTGTGTTGAGAATGGGGAGGTTACTGTCATGGTAGGCTTTAAATCCACCCATTTCGGTTCCCACGGTCTCTCATGCAAACTCCCAATCGCATGGCCTTGCTAACCGGTTTTCATCAGATCGTAGGAGGCCCAAATGCACGAACAGATTACCACATAAACGAGACCCCTGAGTGGTTTTACCAATACAAAGGCGCAATGCTGCTCAAGGTAGTTGACCAAGAACAATTCAAAAACATCGTAATTACAGAGGGCTCCATGTTTCTCCTTCCAGCCAACACACCACACAACCCTGTGAGGTTCGCAAACACCGTCGGCATCGTCCTAGAACAGAAGAGACCCGCCGACAGCCTCGATAAGCTGAGGTGGTACTGTCAAGCCTGCCACAAAGTAGTCGAGGAGGCAGCATTTCATTGTACAGACCTAGGGACACAAATAAAAGAGGCAGTGGTAGCTTTCGAAGAGGATTTGGACAGGAGGGTGTGTAAGCACTGCGGGACGTTCGCGAAGACGAGGCCGGATGACGGGGAGGTGGTGGATCCTAATCTGCATCCTGGAGCATACTTCTAGCTCACCAATTCAACCACCACAAGTATCTCAAATCTGGTATACTGCTCTACATGCTCGCTATATCGTACCGATAATACAAGCCCGCCCTACTTTAAGACCCTTAGGTCTCCTTGAACTCATAAGAAGAGGTAGACTCCTCAACCACAACCTCGATCTTCCCCTCCTCAATCTCCTTTCCATCTACTACAATACCCGCGCGCATCACATCGCCTGGGACAACGGAACCAACGCCCTTTGGTGTGCCGGTTAGGATAATATCCCCCTTTTGCAGCGCCATAACCTTGGAGATATCCGACAATATCCTCGGAATCTGGAAAAGCATAAGGTTGGTGTTATCCCTCTGTCTGTGCTCATTGTTGACAGTCAAGTAAACTTCAACATTATGCGGATCTTGGATCCTCTCCTTAGGAATGACATTCGACAACGGCAAAAAGGTATCGAATCCCTTCGCAATGCTCCACGGCAACCCCTTCTTCTTGGCCTCGTTCTGGAGGTTGCGCGCCGTCATATCGATGCCAATAGCATAGCTGTCAATGGCGTCCAAGGCTTCTTGGGAAGAGGTAGGAGTGTCGTGTTCAAAGTCCTTGAGCTCCTTGCCCATGATGAGTGCGAGCTCGACTTCGTAGTGGAGATCAATACCCCGCGGGCGGACGACAGGGCCGGAATTTGGGAGGAGGATACTGGAGGTTGGCTTGAGGAAGAAGAAGGGCTGTTTTGGCTTTGCGCTGGAGAGCTCGGCTATATGGTCGCTGTAGATCAATTGGTGTTAGCTAATGCGCAGTAATGTATAGTATAACTCCAAAGGGAGCTCCGATTGAGCTCAGAACTCGGCGTTTAACCGGTTAGAAAGGACGGGGTGCTTACGCATAGTTACGTCCAATACAAACAACCTTCGGTGCCTTTGGAAGGCTGGCCAATGTCGCGAGGCTTCTCTTCATGATGGTAGCCATTTTGTATGTATAACTTTACAATTGATGCTTCAATTGTAGGTCCAAAAGATAGAGAGGCGGGGGCAGCCAAGATATTTATGGCGGGCAGGCCAACCCGCCGCGTGCCCAACGTGTCAAGCGCTAGCTGACACTTTGTGGGGAGGATGATCTCCGGGCGGAAAAAAACAGCTCCGGACCTGGGTCTAGATGACGTTTAGCTTGCCGGGTTGCTGGTTTGGTGGAACAGCTTACTTTGAGCTTCATTTTAGAGTATACAGGAAGTTCTTTTTGAGACAATAGCTACGGTCAAGAGCCATATACTACTCTGGCAGCAGTCTTCGCACCACCTTTGTGTTTGAGGAGTTACACTTACGGAATGACTTCGTCAATCAATGCCACAAAGCCAACGGCAACTGGTATTCCACGCCTCACAGTCGCTCAGGTCTTAGCTGATCTGAGCACGCTGAACCTCGCCGTAAGCTCCCATATGCCCTATCCTCGTATACCATGTATAACTCATGCATCGTAGGAACCTGCAGCCGCCACGAACCTCATCACCGCTCATTCGCCACTCCTCACTTCAACAGTCCCACGCAGAGTCTCTAGAGCCCCACTCTCCATACCAGATGCACCATGGGTCGCCAAGGAGAAGATGAAGGCCGTCGCAACGCCAGCCGGTACGCCCTCCACAGAATCCCATCCTACTTATTCAACGTCTGAACTCGTAGCAGACGGCGGCGACATAGTGGCACCAGACATCGACATGACTCGCGCCTGCGACCTCCTCCGACTCTACGATATGAGACAGCAGCTTGAGGAAGGAGGGGAGATGGGGAGAGAGAATAGAGCAGTTAAGGATCTGGGGAATCTGGCTGGAGGTGGGGGGATTAGGGGGTTGGAGATGGCGAGGAGGGGGGTTGCGGAGGTGGACAGGCGGTTCTCGCAAAGGAGGAATGAGATGATGGGGACGGATGATGGTGGTGAGGCAAGTCGGATGACAACTGAGGCATCTGCTACGAGGTAGGGGCGGTATATACGGAGTTGGGCGTTCGGAGGGAGGTTGGTAAGGTGGCTTGGGGGATGGACTAGACAGCGTGTTGTCGAGATCTACCCGAACACAGACAGACTAGTGCCAACACACCAAAACACTGGCACAAGTACAAAGTTGGCGCCCGTAGCTATTATTTCTGTGGATCAAATCAAATTTCCACGACGTCAATCGAGGCATGGAATTAACCCAAGTGGCCTAATTGCTCGAGTGCAGGGAAGAGGCTCTACATTCATTGCCATTGTATGTTCTCTCCCTACCATCGTTCACAGACAATGCTTCCGTCGGCTACCAATTCGACGTTGATGACAGCACGGACGCAAAGGGAGTCACTCTCACCCAGGCTTCTGAAGGCCCTTCCATATCCTCCATCACCGGCTGGCCGGTTTTCCCCAATCATTAAGACGCAGGATATCAATTTTGGTTGCGATCTTCAAATCAAAGTTGCCAAGGTAGTCACATCTACCGGACAACCAGGACTCTTGTGCTTTACCTACGTGCATTCATTACCAGGTTAAATGTGTTGAGGCTATGTGGCGGAAAGGTATATAACAGTGTTCTCCGGCTTCCTTCTTTGTTTTCTATTTTTCACGAAAAATTAAGAGATGTGGCATGCCTTATGGGTCTCGAAGTCTTTTCAAATCAGTTATTACATCTTTAAGCTCCTCCTTGCTTAGTACGGTATGGCATGTTACAGCAATACAAAACAAGTATTGGATCAAGCCCGATGCTGTGCCTCCAAAGCTTTGGCGAGCATCTGCAAAGCTCCTTACGGAAGAACAACAACTTTTGAGAGAGTGCTATATATTTGTGCTCTTTCCTGTCAGTTGTCTTCTATTCACCAGTTACAAATCGAGGATTCAAACTTGTTCATGGCGTTGAAAGCCTTTATACTCGGACTCGGAATAGCCAGTTGTCGTTGACAACCCAGGGTCAAGATCTCAAGCGGTGATAGTGCTATTTGGGGTGCAATCTCTGGTACTAGCGCTGACAGCAAAGCCATGTTGCTGTTGCCAATATTAAGTATCCGTGCTATAACGGGTCCAACTATTACAGTACTCGATGCGAGAATACACCAGTATCTAGCAAAGCTTAGAAAGGAATTCTCGTGAAACAGAAGCCCTCCAAGGGTTGCTCAAACGTTGGCGAGTGTCATATTCCTAGGCAAGCTTGTCTGCACCCAACCAACCGAAGGTATATGTTGTTGCGGAGTGCCAATTGCGTGCCTATCGAATGTCCAGAATATTCGTCTAGCACTGTGCGCAGATATATGCCTCTTACACGAAAGTGCTGTGCTGAAGCATTAGATACTGCTCTTGAGGCCATCTGTCATCTAGCTCAAAGCTGACACCACTTCTACGCAAGTTCTATATGACCATGCTTCCACGGCCTCGAAGTCTTTCTTTTACCGAGCCCAGAATTTGGACTGCTGAACCGCTACATGGAGCCTGCGCTGTCTTCATAACCTGCTTAGTCATAGCTCGAGTTGATGGTTTGAAAGGCTGAGACGTGGGAAACCATAACACTTTGTAAAGAGATACAGATCGTTGCTCAGGTGTAGTGGGGACGGATCCCGTGAGCTTGGCTCAAATTCCGACTGCTGCTGTCTCTTAGAAGTTATAGAGGCGACGATGATATATTGCCTGATAGCAGCAAGTCGCCGAGGACATGCGAAGCTGAAGGGGAGCTTGATAATATTGAAATGGGAAACCTTGTTCGGAGACACCCACAAGATAAACCGAGCGATTATCTTAGTAGCAAATTGCTCATAAAATGCGTGCTCTCAGTATTTCTATCTGCTGCTAGGGCATACTTCTCTTGGGCCATGGTAGGACATTATAGTCCCTAAGAGTCCAGACTCCAATCCTGCAGGGTATCCATAACTCATAAAGTATGTTTCAATTGTACAGCTAATCCATTATCAGTCGCCATTCTTATCCTCCCGGATCGACATGGCGACCATGGGTTATCATCATCATCCTTCCCTATAATCCTCAATTCAAGCCATATCCAAGATCCGTGATCCCAGCCATCTAAGGCAGAAAAGAACCCAGGTACAAGAACATCACAAACCCAACAATAACAAGCACTAGCGTAATAGGCGCCGCCAAATTAATCCCTGGCCCCCTCCCCGTAGCCTCCGGCGCATCGCCACTCGTCGTCGCCGCTCCCTGTCTCTCTCTCCCCTTCCCCCGAACCACACTCTGCTCGGCAGGATTCAAAATAGTAGCCACATACCGAGGAGCCAGAGTGCGCGACGCACTAGGGACACTCGTCCACGGCTGTGAAACATCGGTTCCATAAACACCCGGCACCATAGTCGTCGTCGTGCCATCGACTGTCCTCACAAACTCCGGATTATTAATACTCGCCGGCACGTGGTCTTTGCTTGCTGACCAGTACAACGAAACATCCGTCATCCCGGGGGCATGATCAGTAACAATGGTAGGCAACCACTCCGTCGTCGGATTCGCACTCCTACTACTCCTCGTCCCTGGACCATTCAATGTCATCGGACTGATAGTGGGCGTACACATGGCACTGCTCTGGCTGTTATACTTCTCCCTATCCTCCTTTGCCTCTGTTTCGTTCCCGACGTGGAAAGCGTAGCAAGAAAGGCAAGCGAATTGTAGCTCCCAGTAATCCGGACTACGGCAGTAACACTCCAGCTTCTTCTGACGGTCACGGTTGGCTGCAGGCGCGCATTCGACTTCGAACCAGAGGATGCGTTCGCAGGGGTAGGGAGAGGTTGAGAACATTTGCCTGGCGAGTTTGAGATACGCGGTGCCGTTCTCGTCTGAAGCTTCGGAATACTTGATATCTGATGCGTCGCCTATATCTTTCTGTGTGGCGATAAGTGGGGCGCAGATGCGGCGGAGGTAGTTATAGTCGTAGTTGTGTTTTCCAGAGAAGACTTCGTAGAAGGATGTGGTGTTAAGGGTGGTGATGTCTGATGGGTTGTAGGTGAAGTAGGCGTCGGAGTCGGAGGGTTTAGGCGGATGGCCGAGGTTGGGATGAGGGGCCCCCAAGCTGTCTTTAAACATAAGATCCTCATCCTCCTCCGCATGATTGGCGAGAGTGAAGTTCGCGAGTTGGGCGGCGAACATGACAAAGGTGGAGAACTTCATCGTGACGGGAGGAGAGTGTGGTGGGATGAAGATGAAGTTGAAAGATGTAGAAACGACAAAGAGGAAATAAACCTACTCATGATCTCCACTAACCGCGATATAGTGGGTGGATTTGAGGGTCTTGGAGATCGATGCAACTCTCCAAGCCCACTTATTACCCAGGCCTGTCACTCAAAAAGGCAGTAGGGCATAAGGCGTGAGTTCTGGCCATCTTAGCCACCAGCTAGCAGCTCGACCAGGTTTTCCCAACTCAATAGAACTCCACCTGCAGTTTAAAGCTGGAAGGCGACGAACGAAGCTTTTGGAGTGAAGTACGCGATATCATCGGAGTCTCGGCGTTTAAGAGTATCTTTACAGAAGTCGGGCTTGACGGGATCTTGTCGGCCGAATTGGCGATTAGTTAGGGATACTGCGCCGGACGGTGCCATAATGCCGACTAGGAGCTGCTCCGGTTGCTTGGCAGGGACTGGACGTGGTGTAATCTTGGCTATCGTGCAAGTTCCGCTTGAGTAGCTTGGACCTTCGTGATCGCGGGTCAGAGACCTCGGCGCGGGCCGTGGTAAGTGTGTAGCTCGAGCTTCATTAAGTGGTGCCAACGTTTCCAAACCTATGGATCCTGCCAAGTCGCTATCTAAGGCCCTTGAAGTTTGTGCCAGAATGCTTGATACCCCTCGCTTATGCACTACTCGCTTCTCGTACCTCGTACCTCGTACACGAACCCAAGGGTCCGAAAGTCCGAAGTCCGATGAAGCTCAGCTTGGGTGGCTGTGCAGATCATCTGTGCAAAGATAAGATGTGATGATAACATAGATAAGATGAGATGGACATATAGATAAGATTAGATTTTTTTCCGCTTCCCGCCCGCGAATATCGACGTTGCGCGGGGTAGCTAGGGTGGTGGCACCTTGGTGGCTCGATTGGTAGGAGCGACTTTCCAGCTTCCTAATGTGGTGAAAGTGGTCCGAGATCGCTGTGATAGAAAGACGTTGTCTGTTCTTCGCTTATCTCCCTATAATCCAGTATATGGAAGTACTATCAGAATAAATACTTTGTTCTTTTGAAATCTACAAGTTCCTCTGTAACCGATCTTGCCTGTCTCTTCTCGTCGCCGTTCGAGTTAATTGCATCTGCATTGGAAGGAGCAATCTCGCACCAACAGATTTTGTATCAACAAATTAGATCTTCCCCTCTTTTCAAACCTCAGGAGCACTTCAACACCACCTCAGCTTATTTCACCAACCATGGGAGAACAAGTTCCACCAGTTCAAGCTCCTCTTAGCGCAAGCACGGGAGGCGGACCAATAGACTACAACGATGCCGACGACTTCAACATCTTGATAACCGGTTTTGCAGTACGTACATATTCTCTCCCAACTGCAAGCTACCAGACTTCACTACTAACACCTTCGCCAGCCCTTCAAATCCCAGTTCCCAGTCAATCCCTCCTGGGAAATCGCCTCCTCCCTTCCCCCATCCCTCCTTTACCGCGACGCCCTCCTCCCAACCTCAAAATACCGCACAATCAATTTCTTAACCCACCAAGAACCCATCCGCGTGAGTTATGACACAGTGCGTACGCTTGTGCCCCAGTTATACTCCGGTCGAAGAATCGACTACACCCTGCACATCGGCATGGCAGCGGGGCGTCACTACTACTCGTTGGAACACTCTGCGCACAAACACGGATACACAATGGGCGACGTCGACGGGAAGCTATGCAGTATTGCTGATGATGGGAGGAAATTCGATATTCCACCCTCTCCTGTGTCCAGCTCCCGATCTTCCGCCGTTGGCGACGAGACAGCCGGAGCAGTGAAAGAAAGAGATGAGAGAGAGGATAGAGAGACATACCTAATGTGGGGCCAGGGACCACAAACACACGAAGATTGGACAAGTGTGCCGGGACATATTAAGCCGGATGTTAATCTTGAGGCTGTGATGGAGGAGTGGAAGAAGTCGCTGCCGGAACAAGATTTGAGGAGGAGTTGGGATGGGGGACGGTATCTGTGTGAATGGGCCTTTTATACGAGCTTGGCGCATTGCTATCTGCAGAAAAGGAATGGGGATGTGGCGTTTCTGCATGTACCGGCTGCGTGCCAGGAATGGGATATTAGGAGGGGTGTGAATATCGTTGAGGCGCTGGTGGTGGCGTTGGCGAAGGAGTATTATGAGAGAGGTGGCAGAGGTGGGAGACCTTTTATAGAGGAGAGGGCGGTTATTGGGGGAAGGAAGTTGTCCGGCAATAATGATAAGCCTTATGTTGGTGGTGGGTCTGTGAGGGAGAGGGGATGGCGATAATCTTGGCTGGCGTCAGGCTGTAAGCAGGAGAGGGTTGACATATCTTGGGATTACTGCCATTACCCAACCTAGCTCTAGTTACATTAATGCCTTCACGATCAAAGCATGCTGTTTGTGGTGAACAAACTTGGCCACTAAAACTTTGTCAATTGGTTTGCCTCATTTACACGAGCTTGGCGTCATTACGGCATTTTCCTAGAGCCTCCAGAAGGATGAATCAAACTGTTGTGTTTACATTTACAGCAAGGTCTTGACCTGCTGGGTGTGTATTCACAATCTAGTCGTGTCTAGACGTGGGGTATCATCTTGATCGAGACCTCGTCGTTCGAAGATCAGATCTACTAGTTGCGTATGCCATAACCGTGTGCAAACAGCAGACGCACACATTACATGCTTGAAAGGGAAATAAACTTGGAAGTCCAAAGCGTGGCAATATGCATAAAAATAAATCTCGGACCCTATGCGAGAGCTCGACTTTTGGCTGGACGCCCGGTTGGCTGGGCGGAAGGGATGAGTGGGAGCGGCCGCTGGGTGGTAGAAGGCAAGTAGTCAGGTAGTGGTTGATGAATAAGAGAGGTCGTAGAGGAGATGAAGTTGTCATAGCAGGCAGTTTAAATGAGCGTTGTATATTGTAGTAGTGGGAAGGGCCTGGTTTCTTACTGATTTAACTATGGATCCCAGCTTCAAAGTCAATCTTTGTCGTCACCAGTTGATAATCAGTTATGCTATCGGAATTTCAATTTCAGGGTCGATTTTTAGGTCTGGTATTACCCTGGATACCAGAAAATGAGAGCCGCACTTGGGAAGCCGATAAATGACGGCCTCTATCTGACACTATGTGCCTAGGATCTCAGGAATTTCCTATGTTTACTGTTACCTGCCCGAGCTCGGGTATTCTTCGAATATCAACGGGTACTACATTAATTGGAATAGTAGACTGCTTCGGATAGAAGATCGAACACCGTTATAAGATTGCGTCCCAACACGAGGGGATTTCGAAAAATCCCGCCTAGAAATGCCCTTTCAATAAGATAGCATCTTATGTACTAAATTCGGTGGGAGAAGACGTCAAACAATGGACCACTTGCCCTCTTATAAGGTCCTTTTGTCGTAGAAGGATGTTTACCACGGAGTGAAAAGTTGCCCCTTTGGCCTAGAAGGTAGCATCTTTTATTCCAACTAATGCAGTAGGTAGATTCACCCCTGCTTGCCTGAGATTAGCATGGTATTCTGTTACTTCCGCTCAACACTGACGTCTTAGCTCCCACATCGGTTAGGGGGTCTGATTGCTAACCGGTGACGAGGCGCGTTTCGGAAGGCACCATGTTCAAACGCAATTCACAACGAACAAGGAACACAAGTTTTCGGTATCAACGATAATTAAATCCCCCCAGATATCTAAGGGCCAGACAAATTAAATACCCACTACTCCAAATAACCCCGTTATCACCACCGCCGTAATCCCAAACACCTCGCTAAAACTACCCATATCATATCGTAAGGTCATTTTCGTATGTCCATCGTGGAATCGTTGTGATCATGTGATATTGTCGTGAAATCGCTATTGAGACCGAAAAAAGGAGACTAACGCTTCCGCGTAGAGCTATCGCCATCCTCACCCTGCTGGCGCTTGCGCTTGCGCTCGGCCATCTTCTTGCCCACGTCGGCGTACACCGACTCATAGAAAGCAGCCTCGCCTTCTGGGGTCATCATCTGACTTGGTGCTGACAGTGAGACTAGAGAGTCGACAGCAGATGGATCTGGGCCAGCAATCTCGATTGTGACAGCAGCTTCCATCGCCCTATTGATTGCTTCCAACTCTACCATGTTGGCAGAATCGTCGTTGGCCACTGGATCGATGGCAGCAGAGAAACGACCACGCTTCTCAACCTCACCAATGCTTGGCAATTCGCCACCAAAGTTCAACCCACCTCCGATCGCTGAATCATTCACAGACACCCCAGACCCGTCGAAGATATTGCGGGCCATGAGGCTGGGACGACGGTGAATTGGCTGTCTGCGCACACCATCCTCGTTCTGCGTCTGACTGGAAGCCTGACGCTTGCGCGACTTGCTGAAAAATGAACCACCTGCGATCTCCGCTGGAGGAGCCAAGCGAGGTGGAGGAGAATCGGATCTGGCCAGGTGTGGATTCGGGACGTAATCTCTATCCGCAACCCAAGGACGGATCTGGTTCACGCGAACAGGAGCTGACGGCGGAGGGCCGACAGGTGGAACATCCGGAATGATTGGCGCCACCGGAACTGGATTCTCCAATTGACGCAAGTGATCATCCAAGAACGCAAAACCAGTTGGCCCTGTTGAGAGTCGAGAGATGGGAATTCTGGCCGGCGACTCAATTTGACGTGGCGGTCCCACATTATGTCCCGGGAAATCCTCCACGAGGTGCCTCAAGTCATATGGAAGCACCGGCCTCTTCCATGGACCATTGGCAAGAAAATTACTCATCCCCTGAGGAAGACGTGGACGCCGTAGCGACTCAGTCTGATCAGCACCGAAGATACGATGTGACCCCTGGTCGCGCGATCCTGTTGCACGCCTGTCCGCACGAACAGTCAGGTTGACACGCGTCCTCTCGATCAGATCAGGGCCACGGCGGTCAACCAGCAGAACGAGACGAGCACGAGTTGCTGTCATGTCATGCGCCCAACCTCCATTCGCCGGCCCTGACATGCGATTAAAGTTTGGCAAGTCCGACATTGGCAAGCCCTTGGATCTCTGTGGCAGAGTCATAGCTTTACCGCGATCGCCCAACTCCCACGCATCTCTACCCATCTTTGACACAATGTTGATTACACCGCCCGGAATGCGAGCATGTCTTGCGAAAGGAGCGTTCCTCGGATCATTCTCATAATGCTCGAGCTGGCGCAAGAGGTGGTTGTCCTCCTGTGATGTCCACCGAGGGTCCAGCCACCGCTGCTGGGATCTCATGCTATCTGCTGGCGTCGTTGCCGTAGTACTCTCAGATCTCCAATCGGTGGTGGATTGTGAGGAGACTGTGCTCTGAGGGGGCTGGCCTGGGGCGTCTGGCCTTTGAAAGGGGTTGTAGACGCCGCCGACAGGACCGTGCTTGAACTTACGCGGATACGACGACACCTTCATTCCGGCGAATGCATCGGACACTTGACGGGTGCGAGGAGTCATCGCATCAGCTGGCCCGCGAATGCGATCAGTAGGGGTGACCGGATTTGATGTGCGAGCATCTCTAGCCCTTCCATTTGGCGTGGATGGAATTTCGACGTCCATCTCTTCATCATCCGACAATGGAATCGTCATATCTGCCAGCTCCACGTTCTCATCGATTGAGTCCGGCACGTTGACCTTGGCGCCTGCGACTCCCGATGCGAATGAGTTACTCGAACTTCTGCTGGCGTTCTCACCGAGGACCGCCTTAACCTCTTCACTGACCCTGCGGCGAGTTTTGCCAAATCTGAGCTGTTGACCACCACACTTTGGTGTCGATGATACCTTTGGGAGACGACCTTTGGATGGAGAATCATCTCCGCCATTATCTCTTGGTGGTGGTAACGAAGACATTGTCTTCGATGTCGATATCTCCAGTACTTTTGCCTTGGCCCGAAGAATGTGTCTCAGACCGACACGCCGTTATTTCTCGTTGACTTCGAGGAATGTGTCGAGGCTTGAGCCGTCTGAGTTGGTCGATGTCTCGAATTGGAATTTTGTTCCTTGGTAACGAATGGACTTGTCTTATTTTTGAGTGGCTAAACTCTCCGAAAAGCCAAAGTTTTAAGTGTGTATTCGACGTAATATCGTGCACTATGCGCGGTGTCGTTTACAGGTTGAGAGTTGAAGGAGAAAGGCAAGCAGGAGGATCACGGCGGCGAGGGTATCTATGAAATCACACAGTGCGGCTGTCCATTTCGAGGCTAGCTCCAATGAGGCGCTTAGGCGGCAGCGGTGATAGGCTAAAGCCCTATATAACGGAGAACATGAGGCCCAAATGCGTATAGTTCATTACTATAAGGTAGAACTGGGGCAGCGTGATGTTGCAGGCGACGTCGGGGTCTTGGGCAAGTTGTGACGGGTAGTTTTGAGCACACCAAATGATAAGCACTTTGTAGTGCAGAATGGTAAGAATGTTAAATGGATATTTGAAGAGCTAAGGTGGTAACTCAAGACGCAATGCAAGAGAAATTCAGAAAGGGCGAGGTTTGAGAAGTTGGTTCCCCGCCATCCGCGGGAGCATGGACGCGATCGGCCGGCCACTTTACGCGCTAAAACGCGTCAACTACCGCGTCTGACAGACGTCAAACTGCCAACACGCCTCTTGGCGCGTCTTCTCAAGAGCCAATCAAGGTATTCCAAGCTTAACGTGCTGTGAACATTGTGCCACAGAACATATTAACACGTTACCGCACGGCATTTAGAAGCATGAGTGTGATTCAACGTTCAGTGGACTGAGGCAAAAAACTTTAATTGACACTTCTGCAACCGCTTTAATCGCAGAAACACAGATAACAGTTTATGCTTTCACATTCTACACGCTATGCTAACTAGAGCTTACAAAACTACTTTTCAATCCACGCCTAAACTTCTACGCTCTCTTTGCGGAGATGCTGGTATTGAGGCTTCCCAGAACGTAGACAGCTACGAAGAGCCCTACGACACTACCAAAGATCACAAGTGGCTTGCGAAGACCTGCAAGAAGCGGATAATCGTAAGTAACGATAATCTCACGATCTCTGAGGTCATCAACAAGGTTACGGGCACGGATGTTGAGAGATGTGCGACCAAGAGTATCCATGAAGGTCTTGTGCTTGGTGATAGTGGTCGAAGTGACTGGGACAGTGGTTTGGTACTTGACATTACTGTAATCGCATTAGTACGAGTTTACACAATCAATGGGACACAACAGGCGGAACTTACATAGCACCCTCTGGCAAGATGACTCTCAACTCCACATCCTCATACGCTACACCCTCAGCCTGTTTTGGACCCTCCAGGAATGGCACGTTCAGGACATAAGAGTCGCCAATATCAAGCTTTCTCAAGAAGTCACCAAGGTTGGCACTCCATCCAATTCTGAACGGATAGTTCCAGCCGCCGAATATTGGGTATCTCGGCTTAATCTCCAGGTTTGCCTCCCTCTTATTGCTTCTAAATCTGCTCGTCGACACATTACCAATCACATCGGTGAAGTACGGATACAGAGCACCCACGCGGAGCGGGAAGCGCAACTCCTTTATGGCATGGGTAAATGGCTGAACATGCTGCTGCTGCGCCCATTTGACTCTGTTGAACTGCTGGCTCAGGTTCGCAGCATGGTTGTGCAGGGTATACCTCTCCTCAAACGCTATGTTTCCTCCCCAGTGGCTGACCTCAATATCGCGCTCGAGGCGGGAGACCAGGATAAGTGGCTTGATAAACTCGTAGCGGACGCGAATGGCCTCGGTGGCGCCAGCTGGAACTTCGCCAAATGGTCCGTATTGCAGCTTGGTGCCGGCCTTGATTGGGAGGTCGGCACCGCCGGAGCCTTCATAGCCTGCAATCTTGGTATACTCGACGATGTTGCCAGTTGAGAACTTCACGTCGGTCTTCTGCTTAGCAGAGAGATACGATGATGGCCAGTACGCGGAAAGCTCGTAGATGATATATTGTGGATCGGTCTGGAGGATTGCTGCTGGGAGAGGACGGACGGCGGAGAGAAAAGAGTAGGTGATGCTGAGGGTTTGCTTCTCCTTGGGTGCGAGTGGGATTGGGAGCTTGATCTTGTAGAACTCGGTAGAGCTAACAGGTTAGCAATTGCGCAATCCCGACTAAGTCTAAAAAAGTTTACCTCGAACTTTCGATTGCTACAGGCTCGACTACGAATGGTGGTAGCGACTCGTTCTTCTTATCCTTCGCCTCCAAGATTCCTAATCGCTCGGCCTCAGTCCTGGTGAATGGGAGATAGTATTCGTCTTGCGGTTCTTGCGAGATATTCTCTATTATGACATTGATGGTGTTTCTTGGGTAGCTCTTTTCAAGATTGACTACTCTGACAAGATTGACGTTTCTGAAGACTTGTGGCGGTGTAAACGTTGACGGTAATATGTTTTCGGATGTGAGAGGTTTCTGGACCACTGAGGTGGATAGTGCGCTGTTGGCAAAGGAGAGGACAGCTGTCGCAATTGACAGCACCTTCATGTTGACCATCTTACACAAGCGACCTTATCTATAGTCGCTTATCAGGTCAATTGAGGTATTGGTGCTGCTTTCGTGGGTTTGGCAATTTCACAAATTCTTGGAGCTCAAATGAAGCTTAGTCAGTGTCTTCCAAGGTGTCCTTAGACACATTAGCCGCGATAGCTGAGCTACGCGCTTCTAGGCGGTTATGGCGCCTCCCGGCGTCTCCCGTTAGTGTGGTGGCTTTAAATGGAGAAGGGTGGGGCCCTGAATTGCAGCTCAACTCCGTAATTGGAGCGATTTTTGCTGGCTCTTGCCACATGACGCTGTGTTTGTAGATCAACCTCTCCAACTTGGCTACTAAGACCTAATAAATACTCTTCAATTGTCTCTTTGACTTCAGTTAAACTCTACAAAGTTTTAGGAATTATTCTAGAAAAGCGCTGCCGTAATACCAATCCCTACCACACTAAGAAGCACCCGCTATCACAACAACACAATGGTTGGCCTGGGTCCAAAGCCTCCACCGGAGCGTCATGGTACGTCGAAATGTTTCTTTTTCCCACTACAACCATGGATATGATGCCAAATCAAAAGAGCCAGGAGAGTCTCCTTATATATCCGACTTATTTAGCCATCCGCCAACCTCATACAAGGATCATGCCTTGTTGTGCCCGAACGACGTGTCTTGGCCCGCAACCTCAAGTGAAATGCGGGGTTACGATACATGATCTGGCTCGGCTGATGATCTGGATGACGAGCGTTGAATATATGTCCCGTTGTATCCTTTTTGCTTATTCTGTCCATGAACATACATACCCAATAATCTTGATACCCTTATAAACCGTTGCATTGAATTTATTTGCCACGTTACTTGGATTCTACACACAAACCTCCACACCTACATCAGTTGAAGATAGAGTGGCAGCATGTCGTCAGATACGATCACGAGATCGATACGGCCGATGGTTTTGGATGAGAATGATGTCCCAAAAACAGAAGAAGTGCCCATTGGTACCGTGCTCACTTTTCATATGTAGTTTTAATGGAACCACACTAACCAGTTACGAAGGCTCTTCTACCAACCTGCCAAAAACTTACAAGGACCAAATCAAACGCCTGGAGGATATGTTTACTGTCCCAGCCGAGAAGCTCAAGCAGATCACCGACCACTTTGTTAAGGAATTGACGAAGGGTTTGACAATTGAGGGCGGAAGCATCGTAAGTACTCCAACGTCAAGTATGAGAACCAGATCTGACATGTGACCAGCCAATGAACCCCACATGGGCAATGGGATTCCCGGATGGAAACGAACAAGGAAAGTATCTTGCTCTCGATATGGGTGGTACTAATCTCCGTGTTTGCGAAATCACCCTGACGGAGAAGAAGTCAGAGTTTGATATCATTCAATCCAAGTATAAGATGCCAGAAGAGCTGAAGGTCGGCAATTCGGATGAGCTTTGGGAGTACATTGCCGACTGCCTGCAGCAATTCATTGAGACTCACCACAAGAATGGCGCCGACCATTTGCCACTTGGCTTTACATTCTCGTATCCAGCTACTCAAAACTTCATCGATCATGGCATCCTTCAGCGTTGGACTAAAGGATTCGATATCGACGGAGTAGAGGGTAAGGATGTCGTTCCAATGTTCTTGGACGCCGTTACCAAGCGTAATGTACCAATCAGGCTTGCCGCCTTGATCAACGACACTACTGGTACCCTCATCGCCTCTGCTTATACCGACCCGACCATGCGCATTGGTTGCATCTTCGGTACTGGATGTAATGCTGCATACATGGAGGACTGTGGCTCCATCCCAAAGCTTGCAGACATGAACCTTCCACCAGACACTTTAATGGGCATCAACTGCGAGTGGGGTGCCTTTGACAACGAGCACGTCGTCTTGCCACGCACGCCATATGATGTCACTATCGACAAGGAGTCTCCACGCCCGGACCAGCAGGCTTTCGAAAAGATGATCGCCGGTCTGTATCTCGGCGAGATCTTCAGACTCGTTCTCGTCGATCTGCACGACAATAAGGATGTCCACATTTTCGAGAACCAGGATATTAAGGCTTTGCGCAAAGCATACACCTTGGATGCCTCCTTCCTCTCTGCCATCGAGGAGGATCCATTTGAGAACCTCCAGGAGACAGCTGATATCTTTAAGACCAAGCTTAACCTCGACACCACCCCCCCAGAGCTCGAGCTCATCCGTCGTCTCGCCGAGTTGATTGGTACTCGTGCCGCCCGTCTCTCCGCATGTGGTGTCGCAGCCATCTGCAAGAAGAAGGGTTACAAGTCTTGCCACGTCGGTGCCGATGGATCTGTCTTTAACAAGTATCCACACTTCAAGGCTCGTGGTGCAGTCGCGCTGAGAGAGATCTTGGATTGGGGTGTCAAAAAGCCGGGAGAGAAGGACCCAATAGAGATCTTGGCTGCTGAGGATGGCAGTGGTGTTGGTGCCGCCTTGATTGCTGCTCTGACACTCAAGCGTGTCAAGGAGGGCAACTTGGCTGGTATTCAGCATCCCGGCAACTATAAATAAGCGGTTGGCTAATGTTTGAGGGAGGCAACGGTGAGTTGGGGTTCATTGGCTTTGAGCGTGTGTGCATTGAGCGTTGCTTTTAGTGGGTGGTTGCATCGAATGCTTCTAGTAGATAGACATTGTTACGAATTCATGGTCTCCTTCCATCGCTCTGATGCTTTAAGTTTGAAGTTGGGATGGAAGATGTTAGCAAGTTTGAGGATTTCGCCACTGGCTCTTGCTTCTGCATAGCACTACACTCAAGTGGCTACACTACAGATTCGCCGATAACAGTAACCATGTTTAGGCCTTTGAGACAATCCACTACAACCTTCATCCGTCCGAGTTTCACTGGTTAATGGCCAGAAGAGATGCCGTGCCGACTGCGGCCTGCCAAAGCAACAACCTGGTCCAAAATTGGCCTGCCTCTCAACAAGATCTTTCATTTGAAAGTGCCATTTAGGTCTTCTTTCGAAAAGAACGTCAAAAGCACTCTCTATCAATCTAACAAAATATCCCAGGGTATCAATGCTGATTTCTGTCAAGGAGTAGGTCCTTCCATCGTTGCGCACTATATAAACCCCCTGAACCACAAGCTGTCACCTACTGCCAGACGTGTGCCGGTTTAGTTGGTGGGTTAGGCTCCTATTTACCACTCGAACAAAGTTCTCCAGACTGCAAGAGTTTCAATCTCCCTTGAGAGTAAAAATGTGGATTGAGTAAATCCAAAGTGGTGTTTCGTACAACAGGGTTCCTGAGTTTCCGTGTTTTTTTTGCAATTTTGAGATGCGTCTGGATGGTTTTCCTTGATCATCCGAACGAGCTTTAATATTCGTGTTGTTTTTATGACTTCCCGATCGTGGTGTTTGCGATAATTTTTGTCACGACCACATCCTAGGCGAGGTCAAAGATAGCCGCGTTTGCATGCGCTTGAGTCGAGCTCCTCGTGACTGCCTTTGAGAGCGACCTTGAGCCACACTCATGCCAAGGGTATTCCTGCCTCCTGTCGTACAACGGCGCTTATCCCTTGCATTGCCACATCCTCGTGGCAGACACAACAACGGCTACCTTTCTTGAATGCGAATACTAATAATACTAGGAAACCTAATCGTCATGCCGAAAAGACGTTCAGGCTTCTTTATGCGCCACAATATACCACATGGCTGCTTCGCATTCATCATTCTCGGCTGCGTGATCGCAGCCATCATACTCTTTCGCATGGACTACCAACATCGCCATCCGCCTGAGTACGATTTGAGCACGCGTGATGGCTTTATAAAAGCAGTGCTCGAGAACGACATTGATGGAGACTTCGATCCTAAGCCGATACGGAAGGTGTGCGATGGCATCAAGTGGCAAGGGGAGTTGACGTTTGTATGTGAAGCGCCGCAGGGAGGCGTGGGAAATGTTAGGAATGTGTTCTTGGGGTGTCTAAGATATGCGATTGAGGCTGGTGGTATGTGTATACTCAACTCCAGGCAGAGGTAATAAAAGGGGCAAGATCACGGGGGGCTGACAGGCGCACAGCATCGAACTTCGTGCTACCTAAGATACTCAAGCGCAGCTCTACAGATCTCAGCCAGCTTACAACGACAGATTTTCAGCCTTTCGATTACCTATTCGATCGTGAACACTTCATCGCTAAACTCAACGAGTCTTGCCCTCAGATGACCATCCTGCCAGAGCTGAAGATGAATCTTCAAGGCGAGCCGTTGCCCTTGACGTCGAACAAACTACTCCCAGGCCGTTTTGCAGGTTACGTGCTTACTCATCCACAAGACTGGCGCCGAGCATTCGACTACTGGCTCTCTCAGCAGAAGCCGTCTCCACACGTGGTCAACATTGGTATGTGCCATATCCTCATCGACTTTTCTACTAATTCAGCTGAAATTTTCCACGGGCACACCCCTGCTCAACTTCCCAATCTGGTACGACGGCAGTGACTTCATCAAGCATTTCGGCCGAGTCTTCCGCTTCCGCGAGTCAGCACGTCGTTTCGCAGCAAGTGCGCTCTGGAACATGAAGCAGCGCACCAATGCGACGAGTATCTCGCCTTTCGGCGGCGTGTCGCATAACACATATCTCGGTGCCCATCTCCGCACTGCTGGAGACGCGGAGAAGACGGGCTGGATGGGCTATTCTGAGCAGTCGTTGGCATACCTTTTGCAGGCCACTGAGACGGGGCTGAAAACCATATACGTGACCAGCGAGTCCGAGCCAGCGAAACTGATGAAGACCGATGGAGAGATACTGGACATGCACGTCGTTACCAAAGAAGACCTTCTCGAGCCTGAAGAGCTAAAGGAGCTTGGGACCATGTCGTGGGACCAAAAAGCTTTAGTTGACTACGAGGTATTGCTTAGAGCTGGCAGCTTTGGAGGCATTGATACTTCCTCTTTTAGCTGGAACATTGCGCTTCGTAGACATTTCCTTTTGCGTGCTTCGAGTTGGAAGATGTGGGGGAGTAAGAGTAAAGCGGGATGGAAAAGTGAGAAGGGGGATGTTAATGTGGAGGATGAGCTGAGTCGGCTGATGGGCCAGGCGTGGCGCTTTGATATGTTCCGTGAGGCTATGTGGCCGTGATAATTTAGCAAGAATTACATTTTGACGTCCGTCGAGGGTTTTGGATCGTGATGTCGTGATAAAGTGACTTGATGTTTTTTACTGTAAATGGTTAAGCGAAGCTGAGCCACAACTGTAGTAGCGCGGCGCAAACAGAGCTCTGGACAACACCCAGACTTCGCCGTCGCCAAACCTTCTCACCACAGACTTGTGTGGCCTCGACATTTTTTCGATCTCACCAGAGTTACCACATCACCTCGAATCGACTTCGCATTGACTTAAGTGCAAGTTTACCGCCACCTTTCGACTTCACAATATTCTCTCTCCAGATCATTGTTGCCATCATGACCCTCTTCCTTGTCGTCGGTCTCGTCAACATCGCTGACGCCATCCTCCTTGCTGCCGCCGCCATCGTTGTCGCCGTCGCCTTTTTCGCCATCGAGTCCTGCTGCCGCTGCTTCTCTTGTCGTCAAAGCAACGACGTCGCCATCGACACTCCACGACCATCACCATCACCAAGCACCGCCAGCGATTGCAACAGTGGTAGTGGTGATGACTACAAGTACGCTCCAACCCCCTTCTCCCAGGACGCATACTTGGGCAAATGCAAGACTTTCGATCAGTGGATCGATTTGTCCAGGTTATACGGCCGCCAGAGACCACTAGGCCAGAATGCACCAAACCCACAACATCAGTATAAGTGCACTCCTTTTGAACCAGTCGTCAGGCGCACAACCACTCAACCGCTCGCTAAGCCGCTTCCTCCATTCTCCTACGGCTCATACTCATCCAACTGGGCCAACTACGAAGTTTTTGCCTGCGGGACTGCAGAGCGGAAAGCGCGTGTGCTCATCGAGAGAGAAGAGGAGACTTATTGGGCGGATAGGCATTGGAATGATCGTTGTGATCAGCAATTGCATCTGGGGATCGAGGAGGCCGAGGAGAGAAAAAGCCCCGGAACCCAGCGCAACCAGCTATCGGTTAGAAAGACTCGTTCTGGACGTATATGGCTGGAGTTGAACAATCACAGTAAGTGAATTCATTAGCGCGCTTACACTACAAGTCTAATGTCTATAATCTAGGCTCCTCAACAGTCGCTTCATAAATTACTTCCATGCCTCACCTCGCCTCCGAGCGTAACATTCTTGCTCCACCTCGCGCGCGCATACTGCACCGGCCAATTCACATCGACACCCAACTGATGCGCAACTCTCAGCACCCACTCCGGCTCCTTCAAAAACTGCCTAGCCACCAGTACGACATCGGCCTGCGTCTTACCACCGTGCTCAGTCTCTATATCAAGCGGCTTTCTCACAACAGCAGCGCCTTGGTCCACCTCATTTGGTGGCGATGGCAACTGAACGATGCTGGCGGCTGCCTCAGCAGCGGTGATAAGGCCAACAGCGCCAACCGCCAAGCTCGTGATCCCCTCATCATGAAGATTGGCACGTATGCGGCCCGCAATACCGACCTGGAAGCCATTGTGCATCTCTATCTTCTGATCCTTCGAGTTGCCAGCAGACGAAACATCCAACAAGTCAACACCGTACTCCGGCTTCGCCAAAATCTTAGCGAGCTTGATGGAGTCCTCGACATCCCAGCCTTGGGCACCCATCCATTCGGTCGCGGAGATGCGGACGAACAACGGCATGCTTTCTGGGATGACTTTTCTAATAGCGATACAGGTTTCCAACAACATACGGACGCGGTTGTCGAAGTCTGGACCGCCGTACTTGTCCTTTCTGACATTGGACAATGGACTCAAGAAGGAGGAAAGGAGATATCCGTGAGCGCCGTGGATTTCAATGACATCGATCCCCGCCTTTACCGATCTCTTTGCCGCATCAGCAAAATCCTGAACGGTTTGCTCAATCTCGGAGATAGTCATCTCATGCACCTTCTCCGGGCACCCAGTGCCATACGGCAGATCGGAAGGCGCCCACACATCGTCTGTCCATCCACCGTTGGAGTTTTCACACACCAGCGACGCGCCTCTGCCGACGAGCTTCTCCGCCTCCCATGGTGGGAGAGTAGACGCCTTTCTGCCTGCATGAGCCAGCTGAATACCGATCTTGTGTCCCTGCCCATGGACAAAGTCCGCCACGCGCTTAATCGGCGCAATATGGCTGTCGTCCCACAACCCAACGTCGCCTGGAGAGATACGACCGCGTGGCTGAACGGCAGTGGCTTCGATGATGGTGAGGGAGGCGCCATGGAGAGCAAGGCGGCCGAGGTGGACGAGGTGGAAGTCGGTCATATGGCCGGCATTGGCGCTGTACATGCACATTGGTGCCACCATGATGCGGTTTGGGAGGGTGAGGCCGCGGAAGGTGATGGGTTGAAAGAGGGTTGGGGTGTTAGGGGTTACATTGTATGGGACGCCGGCTGGGGGAGATGGGTGAGGGATTTCGAAGGTGGTGGAGGGTGCCATGGTTGCGGTTCGAGATGTGAGAAGTTGAATATGAATATGGATACCAATTGGGTATGTCGAAGTAGAACTTGACTATGTCTGAGGAGAAGAAAGAGACAATGGCTTGCAGAAGGGAAATAAGGTCTTTAAGGGCCTAACGACGCGCGAAATAGAATACACTCACTAAGCATGTTGATTTGTAATGCTTCAATAATCCATCAAGGTTGTATGCCGAGGATCCATCTTTAGCCGATTTGCCAAGAATGGAAGGTAGAAAGCTTATCCTTTAGTCGCTTAGAGCGCGTCTGTAACTTTACTGGCCAATTGCTGTGTAAAAAATGCATGAAGTAGCGATGGCACCATAGTTCAAAGTGGCGGTAAAGATCTAACAAGCTTGCGATGATCAGACGGTGCTGTGCCTGAGCACTCCGCTGTTCACCGCCTTGAGTCAAACGTCATCTTTATTCTGCCGTGTGTGACCGCCTAGTGAGGCTGGCAGTATCGCAGTTCCCTCAGCCTAACCACCATCACATAAACCACATCCCACGTCAGCTTCTCAAGCAACATATGCTAGACAAAATGGCAGACCCACTAGACACTATAGACGTAGACACCAACACCCAAGAAATTCTCCTCCACGCTTCGCGCCACGATCTCGAGGCCTTGAAGCCTTACCTCCGCATCCTAGGCAACGCACAAGTCCAAGACCCTGAGACTGGAACGACACCTCTCCATGCGGCCATAGCTGGCTGTGGCTCAGCAGACCCAGAGAGCCCAGATTATGAGGCGAAGCCAGACTTAGAGGCCGCTGAGAAGACCATACGTGAGCTCTTCTTTTGCGGCGCAATCTGGAACGACCTTAGCAAGAACGACGAAACGCCTGGTTGCCTGGCATGGAGATTGGGAAGGAAAGAGCTCTACGACGTGATTGTAGAGGCTGGGGTCAGAGCTGAGATCTTGCTGGGTCTTATGGGCGGTTATGATGAGCTCTCGAGCGATGATGAAGACGAGGTGGAGGAGGCCGAGGATACTGAAGCGCCAGAGCTGGTAGACGCCACCAATCCACCTCCAGTTACCGAGAAGGCAAAGTCAGAGGATATGGCAGAAGGAGAGAAGGCACCCTTCGACAAGCAAAAGATGGACGACGTCAACTCAAAAGACTACCTCGCTAGCGACCTCACATTCACGGATACAGCCATACTAGACAGCGACGCAAATGGTGTCATGATGGAATGGGAAACCCAAATCATGGACCTTTCCGCCACCTTCTTATGTCCTGAAGAGACTCCCGACCCACGAGTCTTGAATATCGGTTTCGGTATGGGTATAGTGGATCGCTTTTTCCAGCAGAGAGAGCCGGCTACACACCATATCATCGAAGCACATCCAGCAGTCCTAAAATCCATCGAAAGCAACCCAGATCACGACTTCGGCTCCAAATGGGAAGCAAGCAAGGAGGGAGGAAGATATAAGATCCATGCCGGCCGCTGGCAAGACGTTGTGCCGAAGCTGCTTGAGGCCGGCGAGCAATACGATGCCATCTACTTCGACACCTTTGGCGAGGACTACTCAGCGCTCAAATCGTTCTTCCAGGACCATGTTCCTGGGCTTTTGAGTCCTGAGGGGAGATTTGGGTTCTTTAATGGCTTGGGGGCGGATAGGAGGGTGTGTTATGATGTGTATACGAAGGTGGTGGAGATGGATACATGTGATGCGGGGTTGGATACGCAGTGGGCGGAAGTGGAGGTTCCGATTATGAGTGGGTTAGAGAAGGCTGGTGAGGGTGAATGGAAAGACGTCAGAAGGAGGTACTGGACATTGGACACTTATAGGTTGCCTATTTGCACGTTTATGCAATAGTTAAAAGGGCGATATACGGGGAGAATACCAACAAGTTCAAGATGTTCATCCCTTCCACTGTTACAACTGGCTATGCGGATGGACGATATCAGTGATTGAATATCCCACACACCTTAGCCCACGTACAAGCCTCGTCAGCTCTAGCCACAACTGCCAGCTTCAACATAACCAAGCAAGCACTCCGGAGGATATTTGGATCAAGAGGCACGAACTGTAGGCCTCTTCAAGGATCGGTCGGTTGCCATAAGGCCAAGTTCGATCATCCAGTTATCTCGGGTTTACACTGTTGCCTGGACGAATGTAATCTAGAACGCAAGCACGGTTAAAGGAACATGTATACAGCAAGGGGTTTCCTCAAAGCGACGCTTAAATCTAAATTGAGACTACGGCAATGGCAGCTAACTGGTTCGAAATATTACTTCTCATTTCAAGCATCTCGGCGCCCTGTGTTTCGCCGTCCTTAGCTCTCTGTCGAAATATTTGGTTGTTTATATGCCGGCGCACTCGTGATCTCGGTCCGTGCTTTTCCCAAGAGATGGCGGCCAACCGCGCGATTTTCAAAGGAAGTACGGAGTATGCACCCCAGCGCTCCTCGTGCTGCTACTTTTCAATAAAAGCATTCCGGCTAAAGTGTATAATAAGTTCAGAGCCGGCTTAGTACGAATCCAGACGGCGACAGCGCCTCGATTCCCCGTATCTCGCCGCGTTTTTACAGTGACAAGGTACATTTCCTGGATGCCTAAGTACGTTATGGCTAGCTTGGCTTATCTGGACATCCAGGAAGCAAAACAACATTAGAACAGTATAAGATGATGGGGTGGTCGCATTCACGAATAGCATTTAGTGCACAATTCCAATTCATCTTTATGGTGAAGGCATACTACTCCAACCACTTCTACACTCCCGCGCACATAACAGCGAACCTCATTATGATGCCTCAACTATCCAGAGCGGCCTTAATGGCACTCACGCCCTTCCTCTCTCTCACACTCAGCAGTCAGGGAACAAGAATCCTCAGAAGAACTCGATCAGCCCTGACCCGCCTCGACGTGTTACCCTCTCCCTGTCAAGATGAACCGCCGCGAGCTTTCAGCCAACGAATAGCGCGAAGCTTAAGGTAAACAAAAAACTAAAATTCGAGCTACTCCGTCACTGTCATACTTCCCCCCTTCCAGGGGGATATCCTCTTCTGTAAAACGTAGCAGAAACCCCCTACCCCTGCGAACAAGCATCCTAAACTCGGCGACCTCTGCTACCCAAATGCCACAGCTCCCGCCGACCTCCTAACCGAGCAACAATGCATCTGCGCCGGCACCTGCTTCTCCGCCGTCGAGTATTGCGAAATGAGGCTTGAGCCAATGGAGCAATTTGCGGAATACACGAAGGTGAAAGAGGAAGAAACGGAGGAGTTGATGGAAGGGGAGGATGAGCTCTAGGTGTCAACGGACGTGCGAAGCCTGAGTAACACCAATGTCTTTTACTAGGACGGCCCAGCCACGCCAGTCCCAGGGAAGTACGAGACGGAGGCGACGAGTAGACCGACGGTTTTCACGGCCGAGGCCACGCGGGGACAGGATGGGGAGGGCTTTACGCCCACGTATGAGGCCTATCCCACACAGCCGCCGAATTCTACGGCGAGCTCGGCGCTAGAGAGAGACCGCGCCTCCGTCCCAAGCAGCCTAGTCCGCAACGGCACCCTAATCGACGGCTCTGAACTCTCCACGACCAGCGGACAGCCAAATTCGCTGGTCAGGACGACGATAGAGACTGATGTTGTTAGCCTGCCGAGTAGTCTTGTGACGAATCCCCCAACGGCGGAGAGTGATGGTGGCGCAGGTGGCGCGTCGAGGGCTACGGGGATGGTTGGGATAGCTGTGGGCGACTTGATGATGCTGTCGATCGTCTGGGGCGAGTATGGGAGCTGTAGTCGGTAAGGATTGAGGTTACTGTGCTCCGCGTAATTTTAATAGACTATCGAGAGTTATCTGGGACTTTGTGGCCTGCTGTTACGAGCGTTAGCACGCATTGGGAAGATTACGCTTATGCTCTCCTGGTTAAGAGGTCGTTGTCGTCAAGGGCTGGCCGGCCACTTGTCCCTTCGTTCTGCCGTCGCTCTGTGCCGCCAAGACACCTGTAATTCTTATCAAATGGCTCTCAATAAAATGTGTGATACGGAGCCTGACTACAATCCCATTCTGGCCACTACCAGGCTCATGCATCAGCTCACACTTTGGCCACAAGATATACCTGCAGAAGTACTTTGTAACTCTTTGTATTGGCTAAGTCCCATCCATTACAACTCCCTCTCGGCACTCTTCAGCGTCTCCCCAACAACCACCTCTCCCATCCTACGGCTCACAAACCAGAACACAACAGCCAGAGCAACGATCAAGAGTGGTAAGCCTGGGGATAGTCAATCCTTCGAAGCCGCCTTTGGTGGGTACTTCTTGCCATCGACCTCAACTGTTTCCTGTCAGCACTGCTCTCTCTCATCTCCCCATATGCATCTCCAGTTATGTGTTCCGTTGTCTCAGCCTCTGATCTGAGCATGGGAATGAATAGGTAGGGGAAGTGGAGGAAAAAAGAGACGTCGAGAAAGGGTGTGTGAAGGGCTGTGTTGGTGGTTATGGGATAGCCGATCGCTGATCCTCAGAAGAAAGCCGATTCAGGATTGAGAGGGACATAAAACGGCATACCCTTTGGTCCACACTGGCATCTCTCCGCCTCAGCAATCTGATCCATAACAGATGGGATATGGGAGCCGCTGTTTCTCGTTAGCCCTATTCTTCCTCAATCTGCCCTCCCCTCCCCAGCTCCGAAGGACCTTTCGACGAGGGATTGGGCTTACCATCCCCACCAAGTAGCCTTGCCACACTCCTTGCAGGTAGCTTTCAAGCACATCTTGTAATAGTAATCGGTAATCGGTATATAACGGATTGATTGATTAGTAGTTGGGGAAGGATTAGGAAGAAGAGGAAAGAGAGAGGTGAGGTCTGAGAATACGTCGACGTAACCCTTATCGGCTACCTTGCCACGGAACGCGGGGCAGTGTGGGGAGCTTGGTCAGATGGGACTCTAGACCACTCTCGAAAAGAGCAAATTATAAACCACTTCCCAACTGGAAATTGGTTTTCAGATAATTCCAAGACCATGTGGCTTGACGACTTTTAGCCGTATACAGTAATATAACTAGTAAATGTTGATGAAAAGACACATTTTCTGTCAACCAATTGGTGTTCAGAAGTATTGATTCATAATTTCATTTCAACCTTCCTTAAAGCCACTTTCCGATGTGCGGGTTCCAATCGTGCTCAGCACTCCCACACTCTTCATACTTTAAACCACCAACCTCCTTCTTCCTCTTCCCTTCTGTATTAGCCTCTCCTCTCAATACCTACCACGCCTGTCCCAAAGTCCCTGCATCTCTACCCTTCCATGCACGCCAATCAATCGATCCGAGTCTCTGTTTCTCTGACGGCCTATTTCTTCAACTTCCCCAACCCTTCACCCTGCCTCTTCACAACACTGCGGTCTAGGATCTCTACCTTCCTAGACATCAACTTCCTCAACTCCTCCGAGATAACCTTCCCATTCGGTACTTTCGGTCCTTCATCATCTTCCGTCAATCCCATCCCCTTGTACGGCGACGCCTCCTCGTTCCCACTTGCTACGTCTTTACCCTTATCCTGGGAGTGGGCCGAGGTAGAAGACGACGCGTGCACCGCCGCAGGTCTCTGCAGCACCTTCGGCGCCGGGAAGTGACCTTTCCTATCAATCGTCTCGACGGTGCGTTGGAAGCGGCGGAAGAGGGCTTCCGCTCTGATGAGAATCGGCTCAAGCTCCATCGTGTTAGATAGCTCGTTGACTGGGGGGTGTTAGCTTCCTGGCCTCTACAAGGTAGACAAGAAGGGTGGACGAGAGGTAGGAAACGTGGAAGCACTTACTGTATTTCAACACCTCGTCAAAATGCTTCAAATGCTCCATGATAACATCTCTGTGTTTCTCCAGGATAGCAAGCGCAACGAAGAGGTGAAAACCGCTGCTGAGATAGTCGGTCCACAACACCTCCCAAAGGTGCAAAATATCCATCCACTCAAACTCCCTCTTATACCACACCAACAGCATTCTAAAGAAGAAGAAAAAGTTGGTCGAATCCGCACTCTGGAGATGTAAATACAGCTTCGGATCCATAAACTGCACCAGATGATCCAGCGTCAAGAGTTGGCCACGCATGCCACTTTGATCGATCAGGAAGTTCCGCTCCATGCGCTGCATGAAATGCACGAACCCCCAAAAGGCTAGTGCGTCGTCTTGCAATACAGCGTAGATAGGCGCCAGCAAATCCGACATGCCCTGGACGTAGCCTAGGTCTTGGTTATACTCATTATACGTCAACAGCATGTCCTTCAACTGCTCCATGTGGACATTCGTGCCGGCATCAGCATACGGCGAGTTCGGGTCGGGATGCGGCGTGTCTTCGCCCGCAAAAATTAAAATATGGCGATCCGTCCTATGAACATCCTTCTCGATCCTATTCCTCTGCTCCCGCCACCATTCACCTTCGGGTGTCGAGCCACCGAGGTCGATGAGTTTGTCCCACCATGAGGACTTGAGACGGACATATTCGTCGCGGAGGGAGGCCATCGTGGCTTGCCGTTCGGAGAGCGAGGTGTCCCAGTCTAGGACGCCGAGGAGGAAGAGCCATGCTTCTTTTCGGACACCATCTTCGGAGTCGAGACCGCCGTGGAATATCCGCTCTTTGACCTCGTCGACCGTAACCGTCAGCCGTCCGGTGCGGGAGTCGAAGAAGGATTTCCACTCTTTCATCGTTACAGTCTTTCGGAGCTCTTTTGTGACGAGGTTGTTCATTTCCGCATCCAGTAACTCAAACTTTCCTACGTCCGTCTCCTCCATCTCCAAAACATCTCTAGCTGTGAATATCCGATTACGCCTATCCCTCTCCCCCTGCTCCTGTACTCCCATCGCCCACCTCGCCAAGTAGACTCTCGCAGAATCAAATTCATCCTGCACAGTCCTAACCTGCGGGTCCTGCAACACCCTCCTAACCTGCGGCGGTATGCGCTGGTCCTGCAACAGATTCTGCTGTGCCTGTTCCGCCGTGCGTCTCGCCAACTGCGTAACCTTACTGAACTGATTCATGATATTCCATCCCGCCTCCTTCACAAATTTAGCCACGGGATCCTCCCTTGGGCTCGCCGCCCTATTCTGCCCGGCGCCTGATGCTCCCGCGGCGCCGCCGATACGCATTCCATCAGAACTTCCTCTAGTGGCTTGAGAAGTGGTTGTTGCGCCCCCAAACGCCGCCTTATCCTCAGCACTCGGTTCCACCAAATAAATGTTCGGCTCCGCACCACTCCTCTCAACCTCCACATATTGTTTCACCCACCGCAATACCTCCTCACCACCCCACCACATCTCACCTCCAGCCCCAAAGGGATCTCCCTCCCTTGCCAACCTCTTCCTCTTCGCTATCGTGCTTTGACATTCACTGTCATGAAAGAACAGCGCCGGAAAACCCTCCCCCGCTCGCGTGTTTATGATGATGCTGCCAAACCACCAGCCTATGCTCGGCGGGCGGATGAGCAGACTGTAGATGGCGGAGAGGGGGATAGCGAAGGCCGAACTACCCAGGGAGCCGCGGTGCGTGGTTACGGTGGGAGGTGTTGAGACTAAGAAGGTTTGTTTCGGAGTATCGGATTCGCCGCATGCGATGTCAACCTTGATGTATTTGTCGCGGTCGTCGCCGAGGGAGTGTTCGGGGATCCATGCTAGCAAAAGTGACGAAGCAAACTCCAGTCTTTGGGATATGGTTGAGGATGAGGAAGTTGGGCGTTCTGTGCTGCTTTTCTGTTCCAGCAGTGCAATATAGCCGGGTATGTTATCCCTCGCACTTGGTGTGGGATGTATGTAGACCTGTTCACTCGTCAGCTTCATTCTTCAGTCGTGGTCAAGCATAAGCGCATTCATCCACCATGGCTCGCCAATGAGCTTGCTGCCCGGTTAGCAGAATAGGTTAAGTTTACCTTGCTTTTGCAATACAACAGCTTCACGCCTCTCCCAGCACTGCTATGCGCTATCCGACTATATCCATGTTCCTCCTCATCACTGATATCGTAGAAAGAGTCGGGTGATGGTGCGCCTCCAGTGGCGTATCTATCCGACGTCATCTCGCACACTCTATATATCCCTCCCTTATGAGCTTTATTCAGGCAGTTAGCTTGTCTTTAATAGGATCTGAGTAGCGTATAGGCAGAGAATATCATGCAGAGCTCAACTTGTCAAATAATTGTGATATATGGTAGAAAGTTATAGGATGATGATGTTGGGGTGAGCACCTTGAGGATACGGAAGCTCAGGTGTGGCTGATGGTGGCGGGACAGTCGTCAGCTGCGCGCGTGGTTTGACGAGGCCTCACACGAAACACGTGATTGCCATGTACTCTAGCTTGCGTATAAGTCGTAGTCATTCTTACGAATAGCTACGTACTCCATATGAACAGATACAGGACCCCTCTATAAAATCCCCATAAAATCCGAGAATGTTCTTCCATTGGTGCAGGTGGAGCTTTTGAGGTCTCACTGCTAGATTAACCCTCATGAGCTTAAAGTTGTCCTTGTCGACGACGAATCTTCTCCATACAATATGGGTAGACGAAGCCGCAAAACAAATAGAAGCATCATACTAGTAGGCTGAGGAAGTGTGAATGCACCTACCCGTAGTCGTCGAGGCTGCGAGATCTAATCGGCTTGCTAGATGTGATAAGATCGTGATTGCCAACGTGATGTCGCGATCAGTTCGTGTCAGGTATATTTTAGTCTTTGTCCGCTTTGGGGTGTACATCTGGAGGAATGTACATCTGGAGAAGTGTTAGGTACCACCACCTCGATTTACCAGGGATAGACCAAGGAAAGGCGGGGTAGCCGCGCATACGATCTGACGACATGAAGCTTTGCATCAAGGTCTTTGTTCTCGGCGTCTGTTCCTTGCTCCTCAATCGAGGCTGAGTAACAGGGTTGGAGGAACTTTTGGTTTCCTTGTTGGCGCGTCGTGTCTGTTTACCTTTAGCTTTGAAGAGGTTAAGCACCAGTATTCTTGACAAAGCCGCATCTCTCGGACAATTGGGATCGAAACCCATGCAAACTGACGCGATTGAGGTCTTCCTCCTGGCCGCCTGCGCCTTGATCAAGCTTTCAGCACTTTGAGATGGTGCTCGAGCGCAAACAGCAGGGCTTGAAGCTCAAGCTCATGAACGTGATGGTTTTGAGGTCTGTGTTTATCCGGCTTCCAAATCCAGCTATCCTCCGCCGCGAAAGCTTCAAGGAAAACGCGAAACAGGTTGCGCGACAGCTGAGGCGGCTCAGACTCTTCGTGTGGGTGGTTGAAGGAACTTGAAGCTTCATGCACCTCGCTCCTGGTTACTGCATTGGGGGTAGTCCCAAATCGAAGCTAAGCGCTCAGCGACGAAATGGGACGGACTGTAAACAACGACCGAGGAGCTTCCGAAGAGCTTCCGAGTACGAGTACCTCTCAGTGAGAACTTGACAGGAGCTTGAAACTTATCCGTCAACACCGTCTTAGCGAGAGATGATGTCGTCAAAGTCTAACTACTGGGGTAGGAAAGAAACTACTGTAGCAGTGTTGCAATGTCGCACTCGCGTATGGGATCGTCGTCCTTATGAGGCCGATTGAGAGTACGACGCGAAGTCTGGAAGTCTTGGTGTCCGCTTGGGTGTTCGGCTCAGTACTCGTATCAAAAGATTGGATGATCGGAGTTTCTTGGTGTCAGATTTGTGGAAAGGCGACGATCGCAGGGTTGAGAGGACGGAAAGGGAGGAAACAAGGAAGACAGTAGCTGCGGACTTCTTATGGTGATGATGCTCTCGGAGAAAGGATGAGTGAAGTGAGGTTTGGGAGAGGATTGTGAAACAGTGATAACCTTTGGACGCAGAAGAGCCGCTGTTTTGAAGAAGAAAAAAGTGATATTCGAGCAAGGAGACTCTCATATTCGATGAGACCTTTCTTTTCCGACCGATTCGCTGTGAGGATGTCACGGACGCGGCCTCTTTCGGTCGACCATCTTTCAGTATCAGATTGAAATAGTTCCTTGCTTTGACCAACTACGCAGCACGATCCGTTATCGTAAGAGTATCGATAGAGGAAGTCTAGAAACGCGAAACAAGATGTAAAATTTTCCACTGATAATCCCAAGACGTCAAACCGCATGTTTGGATCCATTGATTTGCCCTCGTTGTCGGAGAAACCAATGATAGCCGCGTAGTGTTGGTTTTGACCGGCTTGGCTAGCACTTAGCTTGCACAAGTGGTGCACCTTGATGGGTTTGGCGCCAGCAGCGACAACATGCATCCTGTGCGCCGTCCCTATCCTGCTCAAGCTTGCGTGCATCGCGCACTTGGTGGTTGTGCATGCTGTCATCGCGCAGACGGCGCCGTTGGCGTGGTGAAGGAAATTTGGGTATTGGCTGGTTGACATGGTGAATCGCACGGTGAGAGTCACAAACAGTAGTAGATCAGGTACGGTGCAGATGTAAGGTTGGGGGGCGAAGTGAGTGCAGTTGGACAAAGAAAGAATTTGAGTTTGGATGTAAAGATGCTATTTTGATGATGGGTATTCAGCCTCTACGATACGGTATCTACGATATAGTATCTACGAGCTATCTGTCATGTTTCTATATCCAGAGGAAGTCAAAGATGGAACAAAGAAACCATTCTTTGTTGCGAGTGAAGATTGGTGGGCAGTCTTGACCCTGTGTATCGCTGCTTTCGCTGCTTTCGCTGCTTTCGCTGCTATCTCTGCTATCGTCGCTATCGCTGTCGTTCCGTTACCGTTCTGTTACCGTTCCGCTATGGCCGTGGGAGTGTGAGGAGCTATCAGGGCTGTTGCGCTCACCCAGCAACAAGCGCTGATCAGGACTGAGGCAGAAGGTGGTTGTGCAACGGGAATAAAACCGAGTATAACTCGTTGCTGTGGAGGAGACCGTGTGGTGCGGCGGAGGCACAGGCAAAAATGGTTGTGCCCGAGACCAAGTGGATAAGACACGGAAGAAGGGCTGAGAGGCGAGGGGCTAGAATGTAAGTAGAAGGAGATGGCGAGAGAGATAAAAGAGGGAGAGAGATGAAAGAGGGAAATATATAACAGATGGAGAGATAAAAGAGGGAGATATAAAAAAGATGAGAGGTATAATAGAGGGAGCCAGTCTGCTAGAGTAGTAGTGAGAAGGTATACTAGGATTTGGGATAGTAGGTTGAAGATGGAGGAGAGTACGTTTCAGTTGGTCGTGCGAGATGCGTCGGAGTGTACGCTGTTGTATGCTTTGCTGTGCTGTTGCATGCTGTTGCTGTGCTGTTTGTTGCATGCTGTTGTTGTGCTGTTGCATGCTGTTGTGGCGCATTGCTCAGTGCATCTCTGCTGCTGTAACCCTTCTGTCGGGTGCGACACAGGGCATAAGGAAGCCCGCCCTATGCTATGCAGCTGCATCGGACAAACGAGCCAAGTGTGATGTTAACCGGTTACAACGCCATGCAAGGTACAAGCTGTTACAGCACAGATTGTGTGTGATCAGATGTCACTCCCTGGACTGCCCTGTACCTTGGTCACTGTGCTCAGCCTGTCAGCACTTGATGGGGCATCCCTGGCGCTCTCTGTCCACTAAACTGTCAGCCATCAGCGCAGCCATCAGCGTAGCCACAGCGCACCCTTGCCTTGTACACACGTTATGCCACCCTGGCCATGCCACTCAGCTCAAACCGGTTGCGGCACGCAGAGGTTGGACTTGTACAGAGGTCCCTGGCACATAATCGTCCAGACAACACAACCCCGTTCGACAGGGAAGTGCAGCACCAGGAACATCCCATCCCCATACCCACCCGTCACCACGCCGACTGGTAACTGGGTGCAACAGAGGAACCACCAGGAGGATCCCTCAAAACTCGGACATGCCCTTCTTCTTCTTCTCTTTTGAAAACATCGACAACTAGCACCAACCACTCGACAATTAGCTTCGACAGCCATACGACTTACAGAAGATCACCACTTGAGCAGGTATATTGCTTTCGAAGATCGCAACCTTCCAAGTAGGACTTCATATCGACAATCAACAAGCACAGAGTTCCGGCCGATTGACCATCTCCAAACACTCGACGACAACGCCATAGCAACGGTGGACCGAATTACCGTGATTGGCAAATCATAAACACCACACACCACACACCACACACCACACACGTTACTGTCACGTCGATGTTAGGGCGTTTGAGTACCATCTCTCTCCGTTGTCGATAATCTCGTATAGTCGTTACTGCGGGCACATTGCTACAGTACATAGCTACGGAACACAGCACTCGAACATACAATTCAATTGCATAGCTTTTGCGGTCTGCGAATCGTCTTTGCCGTTGTCTCATGCCAAGCATACACGTTCAGTCATTGATACGCAGCACTACCACCATAAAACTACTGTAGAACCTCCCGACTGCACATAGGCTGCAGTGACCCGACGCTCGTGCGGAGGTCAGATACCACGATCGCTACCATGATGGAAGCATCTTCACCACTTGCTGCTATGCAGCAACCCTCCATGATCTGGAACAAGGACCCCGTCGAGAGGTTTGCACCGATGGCCAGCTTCAACTCGCCTGGAAACTTTGCATTCAACAACATGCACACATCTAGTGCTATGCAGCAGGAATACTTCTCGATGAAGCCGATCCTTGGCTCTTCGCCTACTACCAGCTTAGCTGCCGACTTGTCCCAGAATTTCCATATTCAGCAGAGGTATGTTTGTCCTATCCGCGGCGGTCCCCGAGTCTGCAGTTTGCTAACATGTCGCGCAGTCGTAGTCCGGTCAATCCTACGCCACGCCGATCGCTTTTTGGAAAGACCGCAGGAGGAATGTTTGGACACCGGGGTAGGAGCCAATCGACCTCGAGCTACCAATAGAGTGTGACGCTAATGCAGGAACAGAAGCTACCACTCCGCCGATAGCCTCATCGCCTTGCGAGTACTACGAGGCCATGGACATCTCGCCATTACCGCACAAGGCTCCATTCTCCATGCAGATAGAGGTTCATTCTCCATGCCCAAGAGATACCTCGGAGTCTGAGACACAAATCACTTCTTCTCCACCGAAGCAAGAAGAGACACCTAAACTTCCGGAGTAAGTCCATGGTGATATATGTGTCTTGGGAAATTACACTACTGACGTTTTGTCGTAGGAAGAAGAAGGCCAACCTGCTTAGACCTGTTGCGTCGAGGTACAAGGCCTACTCATCCAACTCCATACCACAGCAACTGCCGCCTTTCCGCTTTGGTGCGGGAAGCAGCAAGCTCTCGACCATGTCGTCTCAGTCTACGCTTTCCCTCAGCGAGTGTTTCACCGGCTCTCCGCCGCAGCATGAAAAGCGCGCCTCCTCACTCGACAACCCAACACTGAGAATGATGGCACCACCAAAGTTCAAGCAGTCCTTGAGCATTTCGGTCGTCAGCAATGGCTCCCCATTGGCCCAGCAACGTGAGCAGCGCGAGCAGCGCCGCTCCAACAACCCACTGCTTCGCCCAAGGAAGCAAATCCGCCGCCACTGCAGCATGTTCGAGTCCACCGGCGACGTAATGAACGGACAGAAGCAGCATTCCCCAACTTCGACTTCCAACGCTCTCCATTCTATAATGGACATCGAAGAGCTCCACCAACCTGTACTACCACATTTCTACCCAGAGGGGAATCCAGACAGCATTCCACGCATCACTCGCGGCACCCTAGTCGAGGTCTTGGATGGAAAATACGACTCTAGCTACGATAAGAAGAAGGTTGTCGACTGCCGCTTCGAGTATGAATACAACGGCGGCCACATCGAAGGCGCGCTAAACTATAACGATAAGGACTTATTGGCGGATGAGTTGTTTGAGGTTTCGGCGAGTCCGGAGAAGACGTTGCTGGTCTTCCATTGCGAGTACTCTGCTCATCGTGCGCCGCTGATGGCGCGCCATGTGCGTCAGCAGGATCGTGCTGCGAATGCAGAGCATTATCCTAGGCTGCACTACCCAGAGGTGTACATCCTTGAGGGTGGATACTCTGGCTTCTACACCGGGTTCAAAAGCAGATGCGAGCCGCAAAACTACGTCGAAATGGATGATAAAAACCATGCCTATACGTGTGAACGCGAGATGGGAAAACTGAAGAAGGGTGTCAAGGGCCAGGGCAGAGGCAAGCTGAGCCGTGCTCAGACTTTTGCGTTTGGCGAGCATGGTGTTGAGGAATCGCCGACCGGTCCAAGCCGGACTGGGAGGGGGATGGATTCGATGATGTTGTTGGATTCGAGTCCGCTTACCGCTACCGATCGTGGATCTGCACGTCGTATGGCTTCCTACTAAGTCGCAGCACTTTTCTGATTCCGACTTCACTTTCGACTTTACTTGCCACTTCGCATTCGACCTCACCCGACCACCTCTTTCGACTACATCAAGACTGCGACCACTTTAACTTTCCTTTTCCTTTGCATTGGATAAAGGAGTTTCTTCATCGGCATTTACGAGGCGTTTTGAGGGCTTTGTTCTTGCAGCACTTGAGCGCGTTGCTTTTTTGCTTTGTTTGCATGGCGTTGGGTTTGCATATACAACCTTCTTTGCATTCTCTCGCCACCACTTCACTACACTTTTCTTCCACACATTTCAGAACGACACACTTCCATATCCGCCTTTAACTGCACAATTCGCGCACTCACCACACGAGTACAGTACACTTCGGGCAGGCAACCACATACTGCACGCTACATGTCCATCATGACACAACAGGACACTACACTGCCTTTCTTTACGCTACCAAGACTGCACAAGACCACATTAAACTACTGGCGTTCCCACATACTGGCGTTCAGGACGCCATACATACGACATGATACTTCCTCTTCCCTGGCACCACCGTCAATAAATCTACACTTCTTGGATGTAGATATGACAGGATAGGATACTGGGTAGGGCGGAGGCTAATAGATAAAGCTGAGCCGGAAGGCAAGATGCTTAGGAGGAGCTTTAGGCTCTGGGGAGGAGTAGATCAGATAGATGGAGGTGCGTGTCGGCTCTTAGGGGAGAGGTATAGAGGAGTGACACGAAAGGGAGAGAAGAGTATGAAGATATCATTGAGCGAATGTTTTGTATGGAGTCGTAGGATAAGGAGTGGATGAGAACTTTTAAATACTTGCTTCTTTTATATGCGTTTGTGCTTCGAGAAAACACGATCTGGATGGTTCCTGCACAGATCCACTTTTCTTCCATTTACCACCCTTTTCACTGCCCTCACCCTCTCCCAACACACTTTCACCTCTTTCAAGTCTCGCAGCTTGCATGCGGGGTGCTTACCAGGTGCTATCGCAAGCCCCCATTGCAAGCCTCGTCCTTCAATTCCCCCCATTCAGGCACTGACATTCTCCTCACTCTGATGCTGCAGTCTTAGCACTGAAGCACAACGAAAGTCGCACGAACTGGAAGCCCTCACCAAAAATAAAAATCCGTCTTCATACTAGTAGCAATAACCCTGCTGCCACTCAACCGCACATCCAATTCGAAGTTTTTTTGTTTTTGTTTTTTACCGAGTCCTCAAAATTAGGGTCGCCAGCTGGTTGTCACCAAACCGGTTAATAGCAATGCGGACCACTAACCCAGATCCTCCTTGACTTCGGAGCAAATGAGCAAGGCAGCGTGGACCGAGTGATAACAAATCTCGTAGTAACAAGTCACAAGCATATCAAGATCAACAACAATGTCGTCTAAAATTCCATTAACAAGGTAGTGACTAGATGAGCACTAGTAACCAGTTTTTGCGCGCCGCAGTGACAACGCATGATATCATCAATCATCCCAATACTATCCTCAAAATCCATTACCCATCTCCTTCACCTCAACTCAACATATTTATGCCTGGTAGTTAGAAGCAGAGACGTTTCCACCACGTCCAGTCCAGTTAACGTGGATCTGGTTGCCCTCCGGGTACTTCTCAGAAGCAAACTCCGGCTTGATCTTGAAGGTGTGAGCACCAAAGTAATCACGCTGAGCCTGGAGAAGGTTGGCTGGAAGGTCCTTAGTACGGTAACCATCGAACCAAGAGAGCGCAGTGGAGAAACATGGGGTTGGAAGACCCATCTGGGCAGCCTTGGCCACGACGTCTCTCCATCCCGGCTGAGCCTTGTGGATCGCGTTCTTGAAGAAGTCGGCGAAGAGCAAGTTCTCAAGATCTGGGTTGGCGCGGTACGCCTCGGTGATGTCCTTTAGGAAGACGGAGCGGATGATGCAGCCGCCTCTCCACATGAGCGCGATGGATGGCTTGTTGAGCTTCCAGCCGTACTCCTTGGCAGCCTCCTGCATCAACATGAAGCCTTGAGCGTAGGAGATAATCTTGGAAGCGTAAAGAGCCTGCTCGAGGTCCTCGAGGAACTGCTCCTTGTTGCCGGTGAACTTCTCGGCGCGGCCGCGGTACTCGAGGAGGGTGGAGGCCTTGGTGCGCTCCTGCTTGACTGAAGACAAGCAGCGAGCGAGGACGGACTCGGCGATCAGGGTGACTGGCATACCGAGATCGAGAGCGTTGATGGCGGTCCACTTTCCGGTTCCCTTCTGGCCGGCAGAGTCAAGGATTTTCTCGACAAGTGGGGTTCCGTCGTCGTCGTTGAAGTACATGATGTCGCGGGTAATCTCGATCAAGAAGGAGTCAAGGACGCCCTTGTTCCACTTGGTGAAGACATCACCGATCTCCTTTCCGCTCATTCCAAGACCACGCTTCATGATGTCGTAGGCCTGTGTTTTGTTAGCATAGCTGTTTACTCGAAGTGAAAGAGTGCGCAAACTCACCTCGCAAATCAGCTGCATGTCACCGTACTCAATACCATTGTGAACCATCTTGACGTAGTGACCAGCACCCTCATCACCAACCCACTCGCAGCATGCCTCGCCGTCAGACTTGGCAGAGATGCTCTGGAAGATATCCTTGATGTACGGCCATGCTTCCTCGTTTCCTCCTGGCATGATGGATGGGCCGTGTCTGGCACCCTCCTCGCCTCCAGAAACACCGGATCCGACGAATCTGATTCCCTTCTCCTGCAAGTACTTGGTGCGGCGGGTGGTATCTGGGTAGTGGGAGTTACCACCGTCAATGATGATGTCGCCCTTCTCCAAGTGTGGAAGGAGAGTCTCAATGAAATCGTCAACCGGCTTTCCGGCCATAACCAAGAGCATGATGCGGCGTGGGGTCTTGAGCTTAGCGCAGAACTCCTCGACCGAGTGAGCACCCTGGACGGACTTTCCTGCACGTATATTAGCTTCAATTGCAAATATGGCCTCGCTGACGACTTAGAGCTCGTATTCTTGGCGGTCTCGGAGCATACCCTTGGCCTCGTTCTCGAGGAAGTGGTCAACTTTGCTGACGGTACGGTTGAAGGCAACAACGTTGAATCCATGGTCGGCAGCGTTCAAGATCAAGTTCTGTCCCATGACAGCGAGACCGATGAGGCCGAAATCTCCACTGGGGTTGCGCGCAGGCTCACCAACATTGATGCTGGCGAGACGTGCGCTAAAGTCAGCCAAAGTCCAAAAGTCAACATGTTGGTCTTCTGATCATAAAATTGACAGGTAGGAAGATCGCGAGGTCATTGAACTGGCACTGAAGCTCGCCGCTGCCATTCTGACGTTGCAACAGCGAGACAGCAAACAGAAGCTGTTGAGATGACGAAACCGATAGCGGGGCATATGAGGGGAACTGTAACTTACGTTGGTCCGGACATTGTGAAGTGTGTATTTTATATATGCGAGTTATGTGTGGTTCAATGTTGTATTAGATAGACAATCTGCTTCGATCTGCCTATTCAGTTTTTTTTGAAGTGGTATGAAGAGGAAGGTTGTGGTTTGAGATGGAAGTCGAACAAAAAGAGTTGGGAGCGGAAGAGGTGTGACACAACTCAGGAAATCCCGCGCCGTCATTCCAGCGATCAGAGACCCCACCACTATTTCCAAGCTTACGGCATCATACCACGTGCCGATATCGCCTTAACTGCCGTAAACTAATGCAAACTAGTGCAATTGACTGATTGCTTTCGATAAGGATCTCTATTCTTTTCAATGCTTGACTATTTCAAACACATAAGTACGCCAAAGCTTTAAACAGCTTGCTAACTGCTCTCCCTCTGCCTGAGCAATTCACCGAATAAACGCCGCGCTAAACGAGCAACACCATCACCACCAAACCCACATCTAGCCAAGGATCTTGAGGCCATTCTTTGTCTTTTGTCCAGCCTTCTGCACCCCTCCATCCTTTACTCCATGGCCACCTGCTCCGTTGCCCTTGTTGTCATGGTCCTTCTTCTGATATCTTCCCTTTCCATGCTTGCCTCTGCGGTCATCCTTCGGAACAACAGGCTTGATTTCCGTAGTTGCCCTCTTAATCAGTACCGGATGACTGCCGATATACTTTCCGTTCATCTCTCTAGCGGCCTGAAAGAATTCATCTCCGTCGCTGAAGCTGACAAAGCCAAAGCCCTTGCTCTTTGTTGTCCTCTTATCTCTAACCACTCTAGCCTTCTGCACTGATGGCCATCTGCTGAACGCCTTCAACAAACTCTCGTCTGTAACCTCTCCTGCCAAGTTACCAACAAAGATGCGGAAGTGAGAAGGATCCCATTCCAGTAAAGATGGATCTGACCATTGTGTACCACCGCCTGATCTGATAACAGTCACTTCCTTCTTGTCTCCCTTGCCCTTGCCCCCGGCTGCTGGCTTTCCATCAACTGGTGTCGTCGCTTCAGATGCTCCGCCCAGTGGTGCACTGTTAACGCTTGTGGCAGGAGCGTTCGGATTTGTAGCGTAAGTCGGTCTTCCAGCATACTGACTCGTCGCTCCACCGTCTTTCGAGTACGCAGTCTGCCAATGCGCAATCTGTGCGGCTAACTCTGGATCCTCCGCGGCATTATCGTATCTAGGTGCGCCAGCTACTGGTGCTTGGCCTGGCAGTGGGAATGGGTTCCTGATTTGCGGAACTACTGGCTGGGCTCCGTAGGTATCATAGCCTTGGGCGCCATATGCTGGCTGTGCTGGGTATGCTGGGTATGCTGGAGCGGCTACATATGCTGGTGCGGCGCCATATGCTGCTGGTGCTGCTGGCGCGCCAAGGGAACGTGGAGCGAAGCCGCTGGATTGGTATGCGCCTGGTGCGCCATAGCCTGGCGCTGCAGGTGGGTTGTACGCTGGAACAGCGGATGGAGGAGGACGAGTCGGGAGAGTCGATGGCTTCGACTTAGGCTTTGAGTAGGAGCTAAGGCCTGGTGGGGGCGGATAGGACATGATGAATGACTGTGTCTGTATATTCTGTGGCAACGATAAACGTACCTCTTGCGCCTGAAGGTGCAATGGACTGTGGATAGATCTTCGTGCGCTGCGGAGATTGTTTGGTGGTAGGACGAAAGAGAAGTATATGCTACTACTAGGGACAGCAAGTCGTATTAAATAATGATGAATGCGATTCTATTTGGTTGATGACTGTGTTGAGATGCTGTCGCGACTTTGAATTGGTGTTATCGTCCCTGGCGAGGCTGGCGGGAAGCCTTGAAGCTGCCATAAGCTAACCAATTCTGTTTTGCTGCTCATGGTGCCCACACGTGATAAGAATCAAAGTGGCCTGTGCTTTGATGCGGCTTTCGCGAATTCGTGAGCTTCACGTCGCGCTTCCGCTGTCCATCAAGGTTGAGCTTGTTGCGCCCAGACGAATTACACAGGCACCATCACTCAATCAATTCAATCATCACTTAGCGTGGTGACCTCAAAGCATCCGATAGATAAGCGACGACGCCACACCTTTTATCATAATGCAGAGCCCAGCGCAAGGCATTGCGCCTGATCTTGTAGGTTTACCTTGGCCAAGCCAGGATTAGCATATTTAATGCGCTTCACTCACATTTGATTATGAACAAGGACCTTCCTAATATTGAATAGTTGCCACATTTACACTGCATCTCCACCTACCGCTATCCTCAATTCCAAAACCTTCACCACAACAAGATAGCAGAATGGCTCCTCGAAGCACCAAAAATTGCCCAGTCGCGCGCACCATTCTACTGGACTTACCTCGACCGCCCACTAGATGGCATGATCATCCAAACCTGGCAGCCAGAAGCCCAGCTCGGTACCTCTTTCGCCAGCGATGGTTACGCCTGGGTCGGCCCAGAGCTCAGCCATGTTATGCAGATTGAGGGTGTCGGCGAGCTTCACATCTACCAGCAGAGCGCCGGCTACGCCCCAGGCGAGCCGATCGCAGCACACGCCAGAAGACGTTACAGACTTGTGTCCAGAAACCCGGCGCAACATGCTAACCCAGACCTCTGGCTCATCCATTACTATACTGCTGATCCCAACGACCGCATCGCAACGAATGTTGTCCCACCAGACCCACGCACTCAGCAGACGATGCAAGTTCGCGCTTATCTCAACAGCCAAGGACAGATCACAGTCAAGGAGTTCATGCTCGCCGACCGCAGCAAGTGGCCACAGATCTCGTTCCCAGGCCGTGGACCACAGAGAAGCCCAGCGTACTTCAGCCCGATGCAACAGCGCACTCCAGTGAACATGGCTTATCAGACACAGACCATGACTCCTGGGCCCTCTGCTAAGCGCGCAAGAACTCATGCTAGCCAGCCACCGCAACCCGCAGCCCCAGTTGAGGTGTTTGACGATGAGGAGGATACGTCCAGAGGAGATATGTTTGACCATATGACGCCACGCGAGGTTGCGCAGAGCAGATTCATCCAGAACCAGGAGTGGATGGAGGAAGTTTTGTCTCCTATCCCTACAGGCAATCTTGTCGCAGTCGACCTTGGTCTCGGCCTCGGCGGATCCTTGAAGCCAGTTACCGACGGCATCTTCGAGACTTACAACTCCTCCAAGCATGCGTCCGACCCATCAAAGGAGGTCATCGGCCATCTGGAGAAGAGCAAGGCAGAGGAATTTAAGAAGCGCGCGCTCGAGAAGATCGAGGCTGAGAATAAAGAAATCGAACGCATGAAGCGCCGCCATGCTCGCCAGATGGCTAAGCTCCTGAAGAACGCTGCCCTAGTCGAGGCTGAGAAGGCGTTGAGAGATGCTGTAAATGACCCATCTGATACTGGAGCAGAGTACTGGCGTCTGGAGGGCAAACTCTCTTCAAACGACGATGAGGAGGAGCAAGCCGAGGATGCAGCCAAGAAGACCGCCAGCGCAAAGGTGGACGAAATTGTCGCTAAGCTCGAGGCATCTCTTGGTCTGCACACCGCTGCCGTCAAGGAGTTGCGCCGTATCCAGGACGGAGGCCTGGAGGAGAAAGCACCTGAGCCACCTCAAATCTTCGAGCCACTCACTTCCTCCACCTCGGCACTCAATCGTGGCAGTATCAGCCGTCCAGCCAGTGCCCAAAGTGGCCTGCTGAGCAACGACCACGACCTCGACATGGGCACTGCCGGTGGCTTGCTTGATCAGTTCCACACTGGATACTCCGCTGCTACTTCACCGGGCCAGGCATACACACCACACATGACCGGCATGTCGGCGCCGCCATCCAATGCCGCAAGCCCAATGCCAATGGGTGCTTCCATGTCTCAACAAACCCACCAGCAGAATCAGCAACAGAACGATGTCGAAATGGGCGGCACCGGCACCATTTCGGATACCACCACCAAGTTTGAGAGCGGAGACTGGGTCATGGTCGCACGCGAAGGCGCTTCTCCATCCCAACCAGCTGTGGCGCCATCTCAGCCAGCACAGAACACTCAGCAGGGCATGCAGCAGAGCCAGACCCCAGCAGCAAAGCCAGCGCCCATTCTCCCACCAGGTTACGGACCAGGAGGCGTACGCACACCTGTCCCAGCGCCAACTGCTCGCCCGACACCACCGCCTCAGACCCAGGCTCAGAGGTATAACGGTCAGCAAGGACAGGTGCAGGGCCAGGCTCAGATGCAAGGACAGGGTCAAGCACCAATGCAGCCGCATCCGCAGCCGCAAATGCCAAAGCCAAGCCTTACTCCAATCTTGCCACCGGGCCATCAGCCGTCTCCACAGCCGCAGCAGTCGCAGATGCAGCAACCTCAGGTGGGACAGGGACTGGGACAGATGAACAGCCAGCAGCAGCAGCAGGAGCCAACGCAGATGAACCAATCACAGCAGTCGATGCAACAGCAAGCCCAGCCAGAAGTGAAAATACAATCTCCAGGGCTCGGCGGTGCGGCGCAATCGCCAGCCGTCCCATCACCAGCTCCTCAGCACGAGACAAACACCTCCACGCCAAACTTCAACATGAACTCAGAGCCGGTTGACTTCTCAGGCTTGGAGGACCTGGATACCGGTGGGTTCGAGGGGGACATGGATCTTGTGGATGATAGTGCGTTTGGAGAAGCTTTCCATGGTGTCGAGCCGAGGAGCCATGACGAACAGCACGACGGTGATAGTATGTAAGAGTAGTCGAAACATGAACCGAAGGATCAAGTATTTAGCAAGTTAGATTCACAATGGCAATTAAATGATATTTCAAAATTCTTTTTATTCTATTTTCCAAGTCTAGTGTCCCCATTCGGCCCAAGTCCCAATTACAGTCTTCACAAATCTCCATCCACCGCCAAAAGACGTAAATCCTTCTCAACGATAAAATTCGGAAGCGCGATCAATGTTAAAGGCTGCGGAGATGAGGGCTAAGTGGCTGAAAGCCTGGGGTGTGTTCCCAAGTTGTTCGCCGGTCCTCGCGATCTCCTCGCTAAACATCCCTAGGTGATTGGAATATTGGAGAATATTCTCAAAAACCGCAACAGCCTTATCGAAATATCTCTTTTCATAGACTCCCGCACGCGTCATAGCCTCCACCGCCCAGAATGTACACATGGAAAAGGCCCCCTCATGCCCTCCCACGCCGTCCTCACTCTTCTCCGTGTTGTAACGATACACGAGACTTGTGCTGGTAAGACCGCCCTTCTCCGGAGTTAACAGGATCTTGTCGAGGGTTCGAGTGAACCTTGGGTCGTTTGGAGTAATGAAAAAGACGAGGGGAGCGATCAAAATAGAGGCATCAAGCTCATCCGTGCTGTTGTAGCTTTGGATGAACGTCTGGTGTTCCTGGGAGTAGCCCTTAGTCATGACTTCTTCGTAGATCGCGTCTCGTGCAGCGAGCCAAGCGACCCTGTTCGGGCAGGGAAGGTTGCGTTTCTCGGCAAGACGGAGGCCACGGTCGAAGGCCACCCACATCATGATTTTTGAGTAAGTGAAATGTTGCTTGTTGTTGCGAACCTCCCAAATTGACATGTCTTGCAATGTCAGTATGTTGGCGCAAGCAAAAGAAGGAAGAGGATATATCTTACCTGGCTTCTTCCAGATAGTGAGGACGTAGTCCAGTATCTCACGGATGGATACCCATTGGTCCCAGGTTACTGGCTTACCATACTTGTTGTATAAGTAGATGCCATCCATGAGTTCACCGTAAATATCAAACTGCTGGTGGTAGGCGGCGCCGTTGCCGATGCGGACCGGGGCACTGTTGCGGTAGCCAGTGAGGTGGGTGAGCTCAATCTCTGGGATGTCGGTCTCGCCATGGATGGTGAACATAATTGGAAGAGCGCCATCTGGACCTCTGGACGATCTAAAGCGTGCGGAGATAAAGCTCATGTAGGCATCTGCCTCCTCGGTGAATCCCATGCGAAGGAAGATGTATATGACGAAGCTCGAGTCACGAACCCAGCAGAAGCGGTAATCCCAGTTACTAGGCGTCGTTAGTTATACGCGTTCAGTAAACATGATGTCCAGAGTGAGTAGTATGTAGTTCTGCAAGATAAGAAAAAGGAAGCCTACCGAGCACCTCCGATAGCTTCTGGAATAGAGAACGTTGGCGCGGCGACGATGGCACCGGTCGGCTCGTATGTGAGAAGCTTGAGGATCATCAGGCTTCGACTGACAACTTCGCGCCAACGACCCTTATATTTAGACTTGCCCAGCCAGTTTGCCCAGAACTTCATCGTATCATTTTGCTGAACATCAAGCACTGCAGTGGTCACGTCTGGAGTGACGTGGTCTGGGATGTCATCACGTAGAACAAAGCTTATCGCCTGACCTTCCTCGAGATGGACACGGGCGACGACACCTTCGGACAGCATTTGCTCGTGTTTGACCATCTCGAAGTTAACTGTTGGACAGTTCTCTGTGGAATCATCTCCCTTGTCGATGGTAACGTCGACCTGGAGATGGAGATCCTTCGCGTGGAACGATACGGCCTTGGATTGTCCGTGTTCTGGGTTGTGGAGTTCGACCGTGTGATGCTGGCGGGCGTAGTCGAAGGCGGGGAAGATTTCGACCTCTGCGCAAGAATTAGCCAAACCATACCCAAAAAGCTGCTTGATGGGGAAAAGATACCAAAATCGATGCTCCCGCGGATGCACTCCACACGCCGGACGTACCACTTCTTAAGCTCGTCCTGGACCACAATTTGCTCCCGAGTGTTTGTCTTCTTACATTTGATTAGGACTTCGGAGTTCTTCGGTCTTGGAAAAAAATCCAGAAGCTCCATGGCACCCTCCTCGCCAATGAACTGTAATAAATTAGCAACGTTTGATAATCCGAGGGTCCTAGCTCTTGCTCACCTTGGTCTGCAGAATAGAGGAAGATGGCAGATACTGCTGCTTTGTCGTATAGCTGCCGGCGGCTTTTGGGTGAATGCCAAAGTAGCCACCACGCTGAGCGTCAAGCAAGCGAGCGAAGATGGATGGGCTATCATGAGCTCCCCTAACTACGAGTTAGCAGGTTCCTATATTCTTTTTTGCAACAAACACTAACCAGCACAGGAAATCACAAGAGCCATCGATGCCAACCATGGCCGTGGTTCTCAAGTTGCCGATCAAGCCATAATCTTCGATTGGGAGGTATCCTATAACACGTTAGGTCACCATGAAGCTGGAATGGGGCCACAAACGGTGGTTTTCACCCAAATCTTGCCGTCTCTTGTTCATGGTAGGTCCAGAGCTCGTCGAACGCTCGGAACCTGCCTCAGGACGGAGTCCCTCAACTCTACAGCCCTCCTGTCTCATCTCCTCGGCATCAAGGCCAGAATGATCCATTGCGAGTGAAGATAATTTGGTGGAAATAAGGCTTTTGATGTTTCTTAAACAATTGAGAAGGATTTTGGTATGTAGAGCGCCAAAAAGTGTAGTGTGGCGAGGTAGGAGTGGTTGTCGAGTGATTCGAAGTGGTCGCAGTTCAGATATTCTGTCGGAGCTATCAGACGAAGTGAATGCACAATTGACTTTGACGATGAAAACAGAAGAAGTGAGTTTTCGTGGAAGACAGGTGGTTATAAGTAGACAATCGAGACGAGTTGACTTGAAAGGAAGGAAGGTGATTTTGGGAGAGCAGCTCCGTTCAATCGGGGTACCATTGATAATATGTGGCAGGGGCAATGATGACGACGCGAGCCATCAAGGCTACAAATAATAGCGGAATCCGAAATCTGAAGAGATAGTACCTGATCGACAAGAGGCTTTCGTATCCTTTCACGGCAGACCAAATCGGGATGAACACTATGCGTATACATCTTAAATTTTTAATATCAGAATACTCATCTTCTCTTGCAGAAGGAAAGAGTGCACACCGCTGCATCTTTTCGGGGTTTCCGATACAGATGTGTTGCAGCCGTGCGGCACTCTTCATCTCACTGCGACTTCCCTGCCGAGTCGTTCGGCATTGGTTGGTCATGGGGTGGATCGGTCGGCCGTGCGATCGACATGACCCTTCGCCTAGTTAGAACTTATTTGCCAAGATCGAGGCTCTGTTCCTGCCTTTCATTGGACTCCGTCTCATGACGACGCGAGGGCTCTCCCAAGCCACACTCTTCACTTGGCATTCATAATCGCGACGGACCAGGGACCAAAGCTCAGGGCATGCACGACTGTCACTTTTGGCAGCGCCAGGAAGAACAACAACACAACACTATAATCTCACATCACATTCATACACTCTTTAAAAGAAACGTCCATATCCCTGCATTAAGCCACTGCTACCAGCCCTCGATTAAACCGACATATAAACCAGTTGCGACGCCGGGAGTCCAACACCAGCTGAGACAGATTGTGCCGATAACGAGTAGTCACAGCGCGCCAAGGCCTAAGGAGGAGACCACATGGCTTAAGTCGTGCCTATATGACCAGCTGTCCGAGATCTGATATACACTTCATGTCCCGAGGAAGTCGATGATGGAACTTAACACCAACCAATTCAAGCTCGATAACCTCCGATCGAAGCCGCCGCGTCCTACGATTCCCTACGCCCAGTTCCCTCGTCCTACCCTGCAAGACCCAGAAGCAAGCTTCGAGAACCGGAGACGTTCGCACACCGACGATTACGACTCAGACTCGAGCCTAGGGTCGCTGATAAGCTCGGTCTCAAAGTCAGAAGCAGATATGGACACGAGTGGGGGATCTAAGCACAGGAGGAGAAGCCAGCGTTATCCCAAGCAGGATGGATTAGTTGCCAACCAGCCGCGGAAGACCCGGGATGGACAGCAGGATGAAGTGAGGTGGTCGCTAGAGGAGGATGCATGGTCAGAGGACGACTCTAAATCGAATAGCGACAATGAGGGTTACAGTGGTCGCTCGGACGATGGGATGGACGACGAGGAGACGGGGTTGACAGGGGCCAGAGGGAAGGGTGCCCGACGAAAACGAGATATCAGACGCCTGGACAACCGAATAGTAAAGGATTCAGACATTACGGGCGAAGAGAAGAAGGAGGCGGATAAGAATGTCTTAAAGGATATGATCATCAACGGAATATTCATTCTGTTATGGTATGTCCGATCCCAATCGATCTCCCGTAACACAAGCTAACCAGTTGCTAGGTACATATTCTCACTATCGATCTCCATCTACAACAAATGGATGTTCTCGTCGGATCACCTGGACTTCAGATTTCCACTCTACACAACATGTATGCACATGCTTGTGCAGTTCACGCTGGCGTCGTTGGTGCTGTGGCTTTTCCCACGATTCCGTCCTCGAGCAGATTCTATTTCCCACCCAGGCGACACCTATACAGCCGAAGAGCAGAGACGGCACGATTTGGATGCTGCTGAGCACAAGCCGCTCATGACGAAGTGGTTCTACTTCACTCGGCTGGCTCCATGTGGTGTGGCTACCGCCCTCGATATCGGGCTCGGAAATATGTCCCTGCAATTTATCACACTGACCTTTTACAGTAAGTACTTCCTCGTTCTGTGTTAAGCCCCGTTACTAATGCCCACTAGCCATGTGCAAATCCTCCGCTCTAGCTTTCGTCCTCCTCTTCGCCTTCCTCTTCCGCCTCGAAATCCCGTCCGTAAAACTTGTCCTTATAATCGCCACTATGACAGTCGGAGTTATCATGATGGTATCAGGAGAAGTGGCATTCTCACTCCTTGGCTTCATCCTCGTCATCTCCGCCGCGTTCTTCTCCGGCTTCCGCTGGGCACTTACCCAAATCCTCCTTCTTCGCAATCCAGCCACGTCGAATCCATTCTCTTCGATATTCTTCCTCGCGCCGATCATGTTTTGCTCACTCTTCATTATCGCGACTTCTGTGGAGGGACCTGTGGCGCTTTTTGCTGGTCTGGGAGAGCTCATGGAGAAAAAAGGTGCGGTTCTTGGCCCGCTGATCCTCCTCGCTCCCGGCGCCATTGCTTTCTGTATGACAGCTTCGGAATTCGCCTTGCTGCAGCGCACATCGGTTGTCACACTCTCCATCGCAGGCATCTTCAAGGAGGTAATCACGATCGTAACTGCGGGACAGGTTTTCGAGGACACCATGTCGCCAATCAATTTGGCCGGATTGTTCGTGACGATCGCGGCTATTGCTGGATACAATTATGTCAAGATCAGGAAGATGCGACACGAGGCTCAAGTTCAGGCTCATTTAGCGCATACGGGCATTGATAACCAGGAAGGAACGAGCAGAGCCGCAGCTGACTCGGAAGCCGATCGCAGGGTTGGCACAAAGGGAAAGGGCGCAGTTGAGAATGAGGGGTTGCTCGCTAGCAATTGAAGGAGCCGGGGAAATAGCCCACAGGCGTCGAGTCCGAGGTAGCTGCCTTGTTTAGATATGAGTATAGCATAGCATTGTTGCATTGTAGCGCGGCATACTAGTAGAGTAGTAAAGCATTCATTACTCATTTCATTGTTAAATCTCCTCTTTCTACCGTCCTTTGTGTGCTTACTTACCAGTGACAAAAATGTTGCTTTAAGGTTTTTTTTGGATGCAACCACTGTGATAAATAGACTTGATGCTGAAAAAGGCCAAAACCATGCTCCCGTACGGATTTGAACCGTAGACCTCGGCATTACTAGTGCCGCGCTCTACCAACTGAGCTACGAGAGCCAATTTTGTGACTGTGCGGGGTCGCCCTTTACTAGATCGATGTATTTAAATTTTTAAAGCGGAGAAAACAACAAAATACTCATGGCTAATTGGCTACGGTAGGACCCTGTTCGTCCACTAATGCACAAATGGCCGGCTTGACAGGCGGTGAGAATATCACCCATGACGGTCACGTCGGCAGAAAAAAGGCCTGAACTTTCTGATAAGCGCGATTGGGCCTCTCCATTATCGCAAACCACCAAAACCTCACAACTTTCACACCGCAACACAATTATACCCACATCAATATAAGATGGCAGGGTTCAAACGCAAGCGCGTCGAAAGGCTTGACGGCAACACCGTCCCCATCTCCAACAAACGCGGACGCACCGACGACATCACCGAAGCGAAGAAGGCGGCTGCTGAGAAGAAGGCAGAGGCGGAGCGACAGGAGGAGATTGATAATCCGATAGGAGCGCATTTTGTAGATAATCCGAAGGGGAGGGAACTTAAGCATGAGGTGGGACTGTATAATAAGCTGGCGAGTGAGGATGTGGATGAGAGGCTTGAAGCCGCCGGGAAGATTATTGAGGGGTTGTTTGGCGGGGAGGGAGTTAGTGGGGAGTGCTTGACGAGGCATCTTGAGAGGAGACTGTTTAGAGGGTTGGCCAGTGGGAGGAAGGGCGCGAGGTTGGGGTACAGTGTTGTGTTGGCGGAGATCCTCAGCCAATTGTTCGGCGAGAATGAGGGTGAGACGAGATACCCGTGGTTGAGTTTTGAGAAGATGTTGGATATTCTTAAATCAAAGACGAAGCCGGAGGGAGATTTGAGTGGACAGGAAGAGAAGGATCATGCTTTGGGCTTGTTGTTTGGTCTGCAATCTTTCGTTCGCGCAAAGGTGCTGTTTGAGGATAAGGGTAAGAGGTGGAATGCGGTCTTTGAGGAGCTGATGCGCCTCTGTGGCAAGAAGCCTTGGTTGAGAGAGGAGGTCGGACATGTGGTTGTGGAGGCATTGGCACAGATGAACCAGGAGCAGGCTGAGGAGACTCTGGAGAAGATCTTGCAGGCTAAGCTTGCAGCTACGCCGGAGGGTGTCGCTATTTGGATCACCGCCAGACGCCTGTTCCCGGATATGAAGTTCCCAGAAAAGCCATGGGGCAGCAGCGGAAACCCGCTTGAGCACCTTAAGACCCTCGGAAAGGCATTGAAGGAGAGTTCGAGTGGTGAAACAGAGGTACAGGCCCGCGCAACTGGGAACTGGAACCCGAACCTCCATTTCGTATGGGGCATCATCTGCGACCAGTACGTGCGTGGTGCTATGGCAGGCGACGAGAATGTGGCAGAGGAATTTGAGAAGTTCTGGAAGGTTTCCGTGGACGAGAACCTCTTTTCCGCTTCAGCATCCAGAGAGCGCAAGTTCTGGGGACTGTTGCTTTTCCAGAAGATGTTGCAAGATACACCAAACTACCCAGAGCTGATGACCAGCATTTTCAGCGCCAACCTCGTCAGATGTTTGATCAACCATATGAGCAAGGAGGATAGATTCTTGCATAGGGCTGCGGAGAAGAGTATCCGCACCCTCCAGCAAGTCGCGGAGGCAAGCCCACATACCATCCCGGTCATCTTGCCAAAGCTGGTCAGCGGAAGTGGGTTCTACAACTTCGACCAGATCACCAAGACCAAGACCGTGGAGAAGATGCTCGGCTGGGCGAACGGCAGAGATGCGGAGGCAGTGGTGGAGATTATTATGAAGCCAGTTATGTGGATCGAGGGTGATGAGGTTAAGGATACTGAATCCCGTCGTCAGGGATTCGCGGACTACCTTTTGTCTATGATCCGCAAGGTCAACTTGGCGGATGAGAAGACAGATGCAGGCTGGATTAAGAGCACTGCTTTGCCGATTCTGGCTAAGCTGAGTTACTCGAAGAAGGGATTTAAGTGCAAGCCGGAGTTGTCGGATAAAAGCAGGAATATGTTCCGCACGCGCCTTACTTCCGCCTTCGCGCACTTGATCTCTGATTCAAAGGGCTTCAGTTACCCCTGCGAGCTTTTGCAGTCCGTTAAGGCTGATGCGGTGGACATGGAGGACGAGGTTGCAGAGGCTAAGGACAAGGCGCTTGCCGCGATGGAGAAGCTGCTTAAGAAGTCTAAGAAGGCTGAGCCGAAGGAGAAAGTCTCTCTTGAAGCTTTGGCACTCCTCTACGCCCTTGTCGTCTTCCAGCTGCTTAACGGTGAGGCGGATGCTGCGTCTGTTCTTGACGAGCTAAAGATGTGTTACGACAAGCTTATCCGCGGTAAGGAAGATGAGGAGGGTCAGGACGTCTCCATGATCTTGGTTGAGATCTTGCTTTCGCTCCTTTCTAGGCCATCTTTGCTATTGAGAAAGGTGGCCCAACACGTCTTCACTGCTTTCAGTGGTGAGATCACAGCTGATGGTCTTAGTCTTATGACTGATGTCCTTTCCGCATCGGAGTCGACGAAGGGTCAACAAGAACTCTTTGACCAAAACGACGATGAGGAGGAGGAGGAAGAGCATGATCATGAGCACGACTCTGATGATGAGCTGGACTCTGATGTTGAGATGGTGCAGCTTGACAACGCACCAGATGACGATGCTGAGTCCTCAGACGACGATAAGGAGGACGACGACGAGGAAGTAGAGGAAGACGAAAACGCCACCGCTCTTGACGCTGCACTCGCCGCCGCTCTTGGCACGCACCGTTTGGATCAAGACGGCACTGCTGAGGAGTCGGATTCCGACGCCGACATGTCCGACTCCGAGATGCTTGACCTCGACGCAAAGCTCGTAGAGATCTTCAAGCAACGCAAAAAGACACCAAACAAGAAGAAGGAGAAGAAGGACGCGCGTGAAACAGTCGTGAACTTCAAGAATCGCATCCTCGACCTCCTCGAGATCTACGTCAAGAAGCAAGCCGCCAAGCCGGAAGCATTTGAGCTTATCCTCCCGTTGCTGGACTGCATGAAAACTACCGGCACGAAGCAAGTCGGCGAGAAGGCTCATGGTGTCCTCACCGCCTTTAGCAAGGCATACAAGGCCGCCACCGTCGAGAATCCGGGGGGCAAAATCCTTACTGAGCGTTTGGAGCTGTTGAAGGCTCTGCATGAGCTCGCGTCGACTGATGTTCAGGGGTCTAATGCTTTTGCGAAGGCGACGTCGAGTGCCAGTTTGTTGGTGGCGAGCAGTATGTATAAGGCGGAAAAGAAGCTTATTAAGAAGATTGCGGGTGTGTATCGGGACAGTCAGGTTAGTTGGGTGATGGGGGAGAAGAGGTTGAATGCGTGCTTGTTCCATGATTGGACGAATTGGTGCCAGAGCTATGCGCAGGCTGCCCTAGTGGACGCGAGGAAGGAGGAGAAGAAGGAGTAAGCAAAGGATATAGAACAATGGAGGTGATGTCGTAAAGGTGTGTGGATAGATGGATTTGACAAGATACCAAAAATTAAGAATGAGATTTGATCGTTATTTTGCATACCTAACTTATGTCCGTCTGCCACGCCCTATATCCCAGATGAATTGCAAACTTTAGTTTCCCCAACGTCCTATCGTCAGCGTGATGGCAATAGGCGGCCAGTAGTATTGACGATAAGCTGCCTAGCAAATGTTGACTTTTGCCAGTGAGGGTATAGTGTCAAAGTCTATTTGATTCATAGGTGGCCGATATTTAACAGTGCACAAGGACCTTCAAGCATTTTCTATTTAACATATAAAAATCAAAAAGAGGCCACAAAGAGGGGTGTTGCGCTCTTATACAGCTTTTCGAAATTAAAACTTGCACTTGAGGAATATTTCTAGCTTGTAGTTTCCGAGTTTGGCAATACACTGTAATGAGGGCAAGAGATGAGGGCAGGTACAAAGCCACAACCCTATTCCTTGTCAACTTCGGTCAATTACTGCCAATGAAAGGATACAAACTCAAAAAGAGAGCACTCTCCTAAGAGAGACTCGGGTATTGAGCCCGAGGCGGGGCTCGAACCCGCGACCTTGAGATTGATCTTTATTAAGAGTCACACGCTCTACCGATTGAGCTACCCAGGCGTGGGTGTTGTTGTTTTTGGTGGTATTTGACATATTATCAACGCAAAATATGAGAAGAATCGATGGATCCTGGAAGGGAAAGAGCGACTGGTTGACAAGATTGTATTTTTAAGGCGGTGCTACTAAGTAGTAGCTACAGAAACATCATGACTTCCAATGACCAACGAAACATGGGTGCATGTGCTTTTTTCGAGGATAGAGGAATTTAAATTAGTTAGCACATGCTAAACGGTTGGCAGCCAAATCTTTTCTACGGCAAAATTACCAGAAGAGCTCTCACAGAAGCTTTGAGACAATCGGTTAGTTCGGTGTAAACCGAATAGCAAAAGTTGTTGCCCACCTTTTGTCATCGCTAACTGGCTAGCGGAGCTTGAATCCCTTTTCACTTTATTGTCACAAAATCAGAAAGAAACCTATCGGAATACCAATCTGTCGGCCAGCACTTATACCTGAAGACAGATTGCCGTCCGGAAAAGGGACCTGTTTATGACGAAGGCTTTTTGTTTGCGATCTAGCCAGGAAAAGATTAAAATAGTTTACCACTTCGATGAATACTTTGCACCCGGCTGAACTCTTACATATCCAACGAATATATGAGATAGGAATTCCGAGAAGGAAAGCAAGACCGACAAACTTTTTCCACAATTGTTCCTCAGACGTCATAATGTCCCCTAAGCACTTTGAACCATAACAACAGCATCGATGGTTTAGGTAGTGGAGGTGGATTCATCTTTTTCTTCTCGAAAGTAATTTGTCTTCTAGAATGTGGTATGCTCGGGGTACTGTTATTGTCATAGAAGCCGAAGTCACCTCAAGTGTCAAGGGGGTCGTTGTGGGGTGGAGAGGTGAATCCAGCGGGAAGGTTAGGGGAAAGCTACCCAACTGGGGACCTAAGCTTCGCTCCGCGACATTGGATAAGCTTTCCGCTTGCGCATTCTCCCCTTGATTTCACTTCCTTCCTCCTTCAACGCCTGTCCCTTTCCACTTCCGGTTATACTCCATTTTTTCGATGGCAAATACAGTATCCCCGAGCAATGTAAAATCAATCGTTGCCAAGATATCCCTTAACAGGCATAGCTCAAACTCGATGGCTCCCGTGTTCAATTCACGGTCGATGCATTAGATATTCAATTTCGTCTGCAAAGGTGGAGTTGGAGCTTTTGGATTTTTGGTGGTGTGATTATCTCTGGTTTAGCACTGGCAAACTCACCATTACTGTAGATGGCATATTGTGGCCCTGAATGAAATGACATCTATTCTTTTAAAATGCGCGGTAATGACATGCTAGTGACCCGCAGGTAAATCCATCTGGAAACTCCACCCTACCAACACCATACCTATATTCTGATAATTCCCTCGTTTTTCTCATTCATACGCACCTTCACACCATCCAATACAGCACTCTACTTCCTCCTAGCCGCCAACGCCATCTCCAGCTTCTTAAGCATAATCTGCAATCCCATCCCCTTCTCACAATTCTCCTCGACCCACCTCTCCATCTTCTCCCTCGTTGCCCGCAGTCCCTTAAGACACGGCATCTTCCCCCCTTCCTCAATCCCCGTATGACTCGTCGGATTAAGCAACAAATCAAAACACTCCCCCCATATCTCGGTTTGCCAGTAACGCTTAAGGCTTTCTTTGAGTTTCCATTTCTTCCCTCCTGTCCCCGTACCGGGAAGCACACCGCGGCTGTCGGCTACGGTCTCGATGTACTTCCCAAACAACATGCTGTGCAGAATACCAGCGAGGCCAAAGTAGTCGATTTGATGAGTCCATGGCCGCAGGTCCCTCATCTCTGGGCAATCAGTAGGGCCTGTCTTCCAGTCCGCGATGAAGCCAACGTCGGGACGGAAGGCTTTCATGTCGATGCCGCGACCGAAGTCTATAAGTGCCACTCCTTTCTCGGCCCATCCCGCCGTGCCGTCCGGGTTGTATCTCGAGGCCCATGATTTGTCGTCAGCGAGTTGGGAGAGGCGGACTAAAATGTTGTCTGCCTTGAGATCTCCATGCAAGATGTCATGCTTGTGTAAAGCCTCGACGGTGCGGAGGAGTTCGATGGAGAAGAACATGGCGAGGATCTCATCCATGACTCCACCCGCCTGTTGTGAATCCGCTCTGGCAATATTCACCAGATCAAGGAGCGTGCCTTGGTCGCGGAATTCCTCAATGAGGAAGCACTCATCTTTGTAGAGGTGAAACTCGTATGCGGCTACGATAGACTCAGCAGCACGCGAGACACCGAGACGTCTCTTGGCCTGGCGCATGATGTAGAATTCCCATGGAGAAGGCGGGTCTTCCATTTTGAGTGCTTCGAGCTTGCGGCGGTGGTTGGCGTCGAATCCTCCATATCTCATTTTCGGAACGTCATCTTCATCATCGTCGTCCACGGCAATATTCTCGATCAGATAGACTGGTGCGAATGCTCCGGCTCCGAGCTCACGTTTGACTTTGTATTCCCCGTCTGCGCCTGGGAAGCTGAGGACAGGAGGTTGGGCGAGATTTGTGAGTGTCTTGTCTGCCGAGTTCTTGGCCAGCTTTGCAACCGCTTTGGAGTAGCGTTTGAGCTCTGCGGCTTTGCCGATAGTCTCTCTCGAATGATCAAAGAAGCCTTCATAGGTCTGAACTGGTGGCTGGATGGCAGCGAAGACTTGTGCACGAGTGTAGTCGTCTACAGGATTGCATTGTGCATCCTTGATGATCGGTCCCTTCAGCTCCACATCTTTAGCGAATGGCGCATTCTTTACCGCTGGCTTAGCAGTACCCTTCTTGATGCCGAGAGCAGGAGGCGGGATCTTAGCAACCGGCCGGGCCTTGTTCACAATCTCTTGCATAGGGCTCGAATCTAATCTTGGCTGCCCCGCAAAAATGCTTCTTTTCTCACCATTCTCCTTACTCGGCGTCTTGTGCGAGCCTACATCCTCCTTGTTAGCCCAACCCGTCAGTAAACCCAAATTACTCTCCGTCCTCTCAACAATAGGCGTCATAAAGGGCAAACGGTTCTGAGATATTTGTGTAGAGTTGCGATAAGGGTTTGTGGGAGCGACATAGTCTTCGGGTGGTATGGGTATGAATATTGTGCGAGGTGGTGGAAGGGATTCGTGAGGAGAATGTGCTGGGGATTGCGGTGTGTGCTGCTGGCTGATTGGCTCACCTTCTCCCATTTCTACGTCTCCGTCGCCCATTTCGACGTCGCTGTCTGCGGCTTCGTTGCCGCCGTTGAGGTCTTTGCGCGTGAAGTCTGAGAACTCGCTTTTGGCGTCATCCATGTCTTCGTCTTCGTCGTCTGGTGCTTCGCTCCGTGCTCCTGTTGTGTAGTCGCCGTCATCATCACTGTCGAGACCAGCGCCGGTCAGGTTGCCGAGATGACCGGTGCCTGTGCTCTCAGCATCGGTTGTGTAATCGCCGTCAGTCTCCTCTTCCTCACTTTCCTCCTCCTCAGATTCGCTCTCAGATGTCTCATGCTCATCTTCGATCTTCCTTACTGGCTGATTAAACAACTGATAAATATCATCAGTGGCAGCTTTTGTGTGAAATGTCATAGTTTGTTCTCCCGTGACGCCAGATTTCCGCCTCGACACCTTCTTCTTCTTAGAAGGAGATGAGAGGTTAGTTTTGACTACGGCATTATTAGCATTTGTGATGTTCTCAATGCACCACATGAACTTACTAGTTTGAGTCTCGTTGACCTCTACTCTCTTTATCCTCCTCTGTTTCTGCTTCGGCTGCTGTACGTTTCCATTCTCATCCACCATTGGTATCGAATCATCATCCCTAGGGATAACAAGCTTCTCCTCGAACGTGCGTGTCAGAGATGTTACAGGCTGAGGTGCGACCTGTTCTTCGCCAGAGAAGATAGCAAAACTGCCCTTCTTCTTGGACTTCAGTTGCGGCTCAACAGCTGCAGGTTCCTCTCCAGTAAAAACCTCAAAACCCCCTTTTTTCCTAGACTTGGGTTGTAGTTCGGGAGCCGCAGGTTCCTCTCCAGTGAAGATCTCGAAACAACCCTTCTTTTTAGTCGTCGGTGCTGCACGGTTAACTTCCGGCTCCCAAACGATATCCCAGTAACCTCTGTCTCTGGCCATCAGCTCTTCAGTGCAAAGCTCACTACCATCAATATGCGGTGTCGGATACATGGCTTCCAAGTTCACATGTATCCTCTCATGTCTGCCCTTAGCATTTAGCTTCACTTGTTCCTTCTCCGCAATGATGGAATTCTCATTTAAATAATGTTGCCGTTGTGAAATTGGTATAGACTGAATTACAAGACGCCATAAAAGCCACTAATTAGTCCTATGATCATCAACATTTGACAAGTGAGGAAGAGGAGGTGGAATGGAGCTTACCTCATCCTTGAAAATCTGCATCTTCGGTGCGCTGCCCTTCTTACCGCCTGCCTTCAATGTGGTGCCCGCCCATGGTGTCGGCTCGACATAGTTCTCCTTTTTGCGCTCGGCCATTGATCCAATGCTATCCCATCCCTGTACGCCGCTGCCCGCTACCGCGGGTGCTTGCTCATCGCCTGCGTCCGAGAAGATAGCCATCTTCTTCTTTCCGCTCTTTGGCTTCGGTGCTGCCATAGCCGTTGGAGCTTGCGGGTCAGCTGGCACGATTGCCGCAAAAGGATTTATCTTAACACCCAACGCAGCCCTCTGCACCGGCAACGCAGGGCTCAACGATCCCCTTCTCTCACTTGGTTGCGCCGCCAGTCTCTGCTGGAACTCATTGTACTTTCTCGTTAGCCTAGCAGCCGGTCTAGCCTCCCTACCAATTCCAAAATTGTAAATCTCATCCGCCTGCGCCCACCTATTCGCGCCCTCCAACCACGCCGCAAACTCCTCATAAAACAGCGCCAACTCCTGGCCAATAGCATGTCTGCTCAAAAACGCGAATGTTTCGCGCGGGGTATCAGAAAAGAAGCGAATATAGGAAATCCAGAGCTTGAGGTATCTCGGGTCGTTTTTGTATTGTGTGGAAGAAAGGAAAGTCTTGGTTGCGCGCTCGAGAAGGGGGAGAAGTTGTGATTCTTTGGTTGCCTGTGCGGAGGGGTAAACGTCCATTGTCCAGCGCACGTAGCGGTCGTAGATATCCAGTGGGTCATCGGTCTCGTCAATGAGAAGGAGCTCTTGCTCAAATTGGGCGCGCTGCGCATCGTTGACGTTCTTGGAGTCGGATGGCGTGGGTGTTGCGAGGGGCTGAAGTGGAGAGTTTGAGAAGAGGTTCGCGAGGGTTCTGGCGGAGCGTCCACTTGGGAGAGCCTGGATGTTCTCTTTTTGTGCCTCGATGATGTCGAAATTGATCAAATCGTTTGGGCCCGACATCGTGGCGGTTGGGTGAATTTGTCGTGATTGTTGTCGTTGGTGTTGATGTTCATGGAGGATTGGAGGGGCTCAGTTGTGGTTTGGGATGGCCCGTTATGTTTACAATGCACAAAATTTGTTGCTGGGTCAACACGCTTAACACATCGGGATCCAAACACACAAAAATAAGGCTGAAATTTGCAAATTTTAATTTACATTTTGCCACTAGTTATTCACCCTAGAGCAGTACCTTACAAGCGAGCTTTATCTTGTGCTCGTTCAGCATCTCAGAAGGATTGCAGCTGCAGAAACACTTGTGGGTTCGTAACCTGTTGTATCATATCGGGCAAGAGTTCGATTGAGTTGCAAGGTAGCAAACACTTTTAAATATTGACCCGTATGAATACAACATGTAGACACAAAGCAGAAGTTTAGACCAACAGGAAATCATATTGTCAACCGTATCTATCTTACCATGTTTTTGTTGAGAAGATGCGACCGTCCGCTGTGTCCTCCTCACTCCCCAAGGGCGTAAATGGAATCCCGTGCGCACGCGTGGCCGACCGCGTCTTCTTAAAGTGCTCTAGGCTAAGCTATCAGCTCCGAGCTTACAAAACCAGCCAGCTTCCACTAGACTTACACCTTCATGCTACGCACCATCACCAATTTTGTCTGTACTCGTATTTATCCCTCTATACTCTCTATCACTCATACCTTTCCATCGATCCGACACAAAGCATTCACCACCCCGTACTTAACCGCAATGTCCCGTCGCAGCGCCCGCAGCGCAGCAGCGCAACCAAAATACACAGAGACCTCGGACAACGAATCTCCCCTCTCCGATATCGATACTCCTACCATTGATGCGATTACCGAGCAGAGCGATACTACGCCGAAGAAGCGTAATGCCCGTGCAACAGCGACTACGAAAGTAAAGACTGAGAAGAAAGGAAATGTAAACGTGAAAGCATCACCACGAAAGGCGAAAGTGGATGAAACGACAGAGCAGGATGTCGAGGTGAAGACGACCAAGAAGCGTGGAGTGGCTGCGAAAAAGAAGACAGAAGTAGAGGGCGAAGCTGAGATTAAGGATGAGCTGGCCGCCGAAGAGACAGAAACCACGACTATAAAGGTGAAGGTCAGGGTGGGAAAGGAGTCAATCGTGGAAGTTGAGCCACAAGAAGTCGAAGTCGTGGAAAAAGGTCGCGCGGCAGCAAAGAGAAAGGTCAAGACTGACGACGGAGAGGATGCAACGGCCGAGGGGTTGGAGGTTGAGAAGGTTGTTAAGAAGCGTAAAACGAAGGAGGAGAAGGAGGCTGAGCTGTTGCCGTTGAAAGAGAGGACTGATGTGAGCACTTTGGGGAGGAAGATGTACATCGGTGCCCATGTCTCTTCAGCAGGAGGAGTACAGAACTCTATCACGAACGCGGTGCATGTTGGCGCGAATGCATATGCGCTGTTTCTAAAGTCTCAGAGGAAATGGGTATCACCGGATATGGCACAAGAGGCTAAGGAAGGCTTCCTCAAGAACTGCGAAGAGCAGGAGTTTGATGCTGCGGCACACATCTTGCCCCATGGATCATATCTCGTCAATCTGGCACAAAAGGAGAAGGATAAGGCGGACCAGGCATACGACTGCTTCCTCGATGACCTGAAGCGCTGCGAGGCATTGGGTATCAAGCTGTACAACTTTCATCCTGGATCTACAGGCGGACAGCCAAGAGATGAAGCGATTGGAAGGATAGCCGCACAACTGAATAAGGCGCATAAGGCTACCTCGACGGCTGTAACAGTCCTCGAGAATATGGCAGGCGCCGGCAATGTTATCGGCAGCACTTTCGAAGACCTGCGCGACATCATAGCACTTATTGACGACAAATCCAGAGTCGGCGTATGCATAGACACTTGCCACTCTTTCGCCGCGGGTTACGACTTGAGGACAGCTGAGTCGTTTGCGAAGGTTATGGAGGAGTTTAACACCATCGTCGGGGCGAACTACCTGAAGGCATTGCACCTGAACGACTCCAAGACACCATTGGGTTCGAACAGGGACCTGCATGCAAACATTGGTACAGGGTTTCTCGGCCTGCGCGCATTTTGCAACGTCGTAAACTACCCAGGCTTTGAGAACCTGCCGATGGTTCTGGAGACACCTATAGACCGCAAAGGATCTGATGGCAAGTCTGTAGAAGATAAGAGCGTGTGGGCGAACGAGATTAAGTTGTTAGAGAGTCTGATTGGTGTTAATTATGAGGACGAGAAGTGGAGGGAGGTGGAGGAGAGGCTACAGGATGAGGGAAAGGAGGAGAGGGCGAAGTTTGAGAAGCAGGTTGAGAAGAAGAAGCAGAAGAGTATTGTTGATATGTTTAAGAAGGCTAGTGGGAAGGGGAAGAAGGGGAAGAAGGAGGAGGATGTGGAGGAGGCGGAACCGGTTAGTGAGGAGGATGACGAGGGGGGGTGTAAGCATTAGAATAAGCGCCAGGAAGGGATACCCATACTATGAATAAGAGGAGTGCTTCTACGGGTAAACTGTTAGTCTATCGTGAGATTCTTGGGTGGCAGCTAAGAAACAGTCCCAAGCTTAAATCTTGGCAAGGCTCACGATAAAGGTTTCTTCAGCCTCGGCGATGCTCGAGTTTATTTCGAGGTTAGCAAGGTGTCAAGCTTCACTTTTAAGCTTCCGTGATTTAACGATTTTCATATAGAATACTATATCCTTCTTATTATCAAACATTTGTACAGAAGTATGCCAGCAAACACCTACCTGTCACTCTCCAATAGTTCTTATCTCAGCCTAACACCAAGGTGAAGAGTCGTCATCGTGAATGTCCAGGAAGAACATAATTTTCGGCGGGAAATACATATTGCGAGCTTTAACAAGGCCCAGACCTGCGCCCCAAGCTTACCGACTTACCTTTTCAATATCATCTCCCGAGAGGCTCAATAGAGGCCCATTTACGACACAAAGCCGATCTGGCGCATTCAGACACGCCAGCACCATGCCCGAGAAACGAGCAGCGCCAAATGACGCTGAGATGCCATCAGCAAAGAAGACCACTCAAGAAAAGCTCGAAACCAAGATCCTCGAGGCCGGCGCAAATGTCAAGCTCGGAGAATGGGTTGAGCACTCCGGAGCCGTCGCACACAAAGAATGGAAAGCCTTCAGCGACGACACTTTGGCCATGGCGGCCCTCGAAACCGCAGCCGCAGCACTCCGCGAAGGCGACCACCCAGTCGCCTTTCCAACCGAAACAGTATATGGATTGGGGGCCGATGCGACGAGCAGCAAAGCAGTGAGAGGCATTTATGCTGCGAAGGGGAGGCCTAGCGATAACCCACTCATCGTACACATCTCCGACCGCAACATGCTCGACGACATGATGGCCGGTCTCAGCGAGGAGGAAAGAAACAGCACATACATGAAGCGGTACGAAGTATTGATGGAGAAGTTCTGGCCTGGGCCGCTGACGCTGCTTATCCCTAAGCCGCCTGGATACTTGGCCGATGAGGTTACAGCAGGACTGGATACCGTTGGCGTGCGCATGCCTAAGTCGGAGTTGGCGAGAAGCCTGATCAAGCTTGCAAATAAGCCAATTGCGGCGCCGAGTGCAAATAGCAGTACGAAGCCGAGTCCGACGACGGCGGCGCATGTTTGTCATGATTTGCAGGGGAAGATCGAGTACATTGTGGATGGAGGAAGCTGTGATGTGGGAGTGGAGAGCACAGTCGTAGCGGGATTGCAAGATCCGCCTTTGGTCTTGAGGCCGGGAGGAGTGAGCATTGATGAGATACGGAAGTGTGAGGGCTGGGAGGAGACGACCAAAGGGTATAAGGACGAGAGTGAGCTTGGTGAGGCGGCGCCGAGGGCGCCGGGGATGAAGTATAAGCATTATAGTCCGAAAGCGAAGGTTGTGCTTTGCGAGGGTGGGTTCACGCCCAAGGGATACTATTCTGGACCAGACAAGGATGAATACGGCAACCAGATTGAGTCGGTACAACACATCTCGGGCAGTGAGTTATGGCAACTGATGGAAGCAAATGGAGATGGTGATATTATGCAATGGGGTGACCTGAGGGGCGAGCAATCTCTATTTCCGAAGAAAGTGGGAATCATTCGCACACAACAATGGGAGAAATTCCTTGGATGGATTCAGACCGACAGCGAAACTGAGGCTAGCAACACCGGCAAGTGGTGGTCTTGTAGGCCTGTGTACGGTCCAGTCTCTCGATTCCCCATCGAAGGATCGCAGAGCTTGAAAATAGAGGAGATGGCTATTTACGACGACCGCAACGCCATTTTTGGGAACTTATTTCATAACGCGCTTGACGAAGATCAGAAACAGCTGGAGAAGCAGTTAGAGTTCGGAACTCATGAATGCGATGAGATGACCAAGGTCTACGACGTAATGATCGGACCAGACGCCAAAGATGTTGCAACATGGCTCTTTGCGGCACTCAGAGAAATGGACAAGCGCGAGGTCGACATCATCTACGTAGAGGGCATTACAGACGATGGCGGTATGGGCGCAGCTGTTATGAATCGTCTCAGGAAGGCCGCGACAGATAAGCTGCGCCCGACTTATTATGCTGACCACATAGAAGCTGTGGGGAGGAGGAGAGGCGATTAGAGCGCAAAATAGTGCAAGATCGTTTAGAGAAACAGAAGAGGAACGAGGCAAAGGCAGCTGTACAAGCCGCCAATGCTAGCGGAAAGAAGTGAGCAGTAAAAGAGTGCTATTTTTACAGGACGGACTCCAGGAACATTATGCCATGTCAGCGACTTAGATGTACTCCGCGATGATGGTTCTCGCTATATACCACGAGCCGCTTGAGAGCTGCTCATTGGCTACCGACCGCCATTGTCACCAGCAACGACTACGAGAAGACGCGTCTAATTGCCAGCGGTGTGCTGCTACGTAGAAATAGAGAACAAGATAGAGAACTATAGATTCGAGATAGGTAAACAAGTTATCCGATTAAGTAACCTTCGGCACTTCAAGTTCGACGAGGTTGATGCCAAGCCTCTTGTCTCGATCTGGAAGATCACTCTCCGCGGCCGACAACGTGCATCAGATGTGCGCTGTCAATCGTTCTTCCAACGACGGGCTTCGAACTAAAGCAACAACTTTCAGTCTAGCTCAATCTTTCGTCGATTTTTATGACGCCGTTCCGATGCTCTTCGCTCGTCGTATCTGGCAACGTGGGTAAACCGGTTGGTAAAAAACGCTTCCTTAAACTCACATCACAGTGTTCTAGTCTCGGCGACTAGCCCTTTTCGGCTTCTCATTTTTCGTCCATATCACCAATCGTAGACCTCAATTCATACTCGTTCCTGTTCCTGTTTCTCTGCTCCATCTCATCTCTACTGGAGAATCCAGGAACTACTCGTTCCCCACACCACCATGCTGGGTATCCATGCCAGGATCTCGACGACGGCGCAGTATCCTGGCAACGGAATAAACGGCCATTAAGTGTCGCCCAGGCGGCCATCAGATAGATTCTCGGCTGCTTGGCAAAGGTCAAGTGGGCGACCACTGCATGAATTCGCCTTTGAAACTATATCATTATGCATTGTGGGCTTTTCAATGCCGATGGCTGGTTGCGCACAGGACGCTTGAGCTGAGAATTTGGTCGTACTAGGGAATCCGTGGCAGGGTGGGGGATAGCTTCGAGTGAGGTCGGAAAGAGGAGGAGGGATGCTGGCACGTTTTCTTATGTATGCGGTTGAACCTCTGCGTCTCTGCATCTCTTATATAAGTGACATCTCGCCCTCTGGAGGAACGGTGAAAAGACATCACATCCATCCCCTCTACCTTCTCAAACCTAGACATGCATTTTCGCAACCCCTCCCTTCTGGCAGCACCTCTGCTCGCAGCCTCTGCGTTGGCATACGCAAATTCCCACGACGACACTCATTATTACTCCTCCGGCTGCTCCGACGCCATCAGGAACTTCATATACGTCGTCCCCGACGGCTTCGGCCATGCCTCCCAAGTCCTAGCCCGCGACTACGCCTCCCTCGCCCAAAATGACGGAAAAATCTCCGCCCCAATGTCTGAATGTCTCCCTCACGACAAGTTAGTGATAGGCAGTGTGCGGACCCAAGCAAGCGACGACCTCGTTACCGATTCCGCTGCTGCTGCTACGGCATTCTCATCAGGTTTCAAATCCTACAACGGCGGTGCGTCTCCATCTCCATCCCCCTTCCCCCCACCCAAGCACCTACTGATTAGAGATAGCAATTGGGGTGAAGCCAGATGAACAGCCTGTTGCGAGTATCCTTGAGGCAGCGCACCTCGCAGGCCTCAAGACCGGACTTGTAGCAACTTCCCGCATCACCCACGCCACCCCCGGCGCCTACGCTGCACACGTCCTGGATCGAGACTTCGAGGCTAAGATTGCTGAGCACCAGATTGGGTATTCGCATCCCTTGGGCTCAGTCGTCGACGTACTTATGGGCGGTGGTCTCTGCTTTTACCAACCAAATTCTACGGAGGGGAGTTGCAGAGATGATTCCGTCGACCTCCTCGGATACGCTGAGGGCAAGGGCTTCAACGTCTTCACCTCCCGCTCCGGCTTCGACGCGCTCTCCAACGGCACAGAGGCCAAACTTCCATACCTAGGCTTGTTTGCCAAGAACCACATGAACTATGACATCGACCGCGACCCTTCTAAACAGCCTTCCCTACTCGAGATGGCGCAGACCGCTATTACGTCGCTGCACGAGGCGACGAAAAACAGAAAGAAAGGATTCTTCATCATGATCGAAGCCTCGAGAATCGACCACGCGGGTCACGCCAACGATCCTGTTGGTCACTTACACGATACCCTGATGTATAATCAGGTGTTGGATTATATTCGGGCCTGGATCGATGAGCATGGGAACACCGAATTCCTGTCTGCTGCTGATCATGAGACGGGGGGTTTGACGTTGATGGCTGATGAGCCTGTTTATAACCCGTTGTTGTTGAGGAGTGCTAATAGCACTACTGAGCCACTTGCGGCGGCTTTTAAGAATGCGACAGGAAACCTTACAGAGTTTCTCTTGGCTGAAACCTTCCCTGCGTATGGCATCACCGAAGACTTCAATATAACGCAGGCTGAGATCGAGAATTTGATCGACCTGCAAGGTTCCTCGACCTGGCCAAACGCGCTGGGGCAGATCTTCTCTCTGCGCGCGGGCATTAACTGGTCAACACCTGGGCACTCTGCGAGCGATGTTGCGTTGGTAGGATATGCGAAGGGGGATGGATATAAGACTATGAAGGCAGAGTTCGGGGGCAACCACGACAATACCGAAATGCCTAAGTACATTGAGTCGAGGCTCGGGTTGGATCTTGAGGGGGCGACGGAGAGACTCAATGCCAAGGGGGCGGATTTTGTGCAGGTGAAGGATGTCAAGGGGGCGTTGAGGAAGAGGAGTTTGATTAAGGGTTGTGGGCATGCACATAACTGAGCATGATAAGAACAGATGAGCGAGGTAAGGAATGGATGTGTAGATAGCTGGTGAATCAATAATGAAGAGACGATGATAAAGATACCATAAACTTGCTGGCTTTTTGTGGTCAACGGCACCACATGGGCATATGGCGGTCGTCTTCGACAGCGTAACTGTATTGAGGTGCTTATCTTCCTCGTCCCCGGCAGATCAGATGCTAGGGGCCCGAAGTTGCAGTCGTATGTAGCGGTCAGGAGGTAAGTGGTAGCTAAATAAAACATCGATAGCGTCAAGTCCGCTAACTGAACAGTCTCGTTGATAGCTAACCATCTAAAATATCTGCGGATTGCAGGCAGCGCTGCATGAGCCGCCTGCTTTCATCCTTCACTTGAGGGTAACGCAATGGGAATGTGAACCCTGATAATGTGGCGAAGAGTCTGTTACGCAGTCAAGCCGGCCAAATGTGGCTGAAATTAGCACCGAGGCCAAAACGAACCCGTCATTGCTGCAATTCTGGAGGGGAGATTCAGGACGGTGAGTAGTTTGAACATCATTATGATTACCGCCGGAACGCCATCCTTTTATGAGTCTCGTCTATGGATGAGATATCATTTGCATCCAGCTCTAGAATCCCTGATCGCTTAAATGTGACAACACTTCCCTTGTTCGAACCAGTCTCAAGGTTTATTTTACCAATCCCCCATTTTACATCTTCCTCAACCAATCTCCAAGCTTCTTCTTTCCAAAGTTTGCCAGCTGATTGATGCCCTCCTCACTGAGGTCGATGTTCTGCAGTTGTGGTTGATCTTGTGCCGGTGCTCTGGACACTCTGGTAGTGACGACCAATGGGTCGGTCTCGAGGATGATGCCATCATCGACAATCTCGTCGATGGCAAGGGATACCAAGTCGTAGTTTTCGACGATTGTGCGCTTGTCAACCGATTGCCTTTAATGTGTTAGCAACCACATTCAATTGTCCACAATCCACCAAGGTAACATACTTGAACAAAAGGTGTAACGAGTCTCTTAAAGCCAGAACAACATTGTAAAGCATGATCTCGTTCTCCTCCATGCCACCAACGACATACATCATGATGTCGGACTCGCACTTGTACAGAACGATGCGGTTGTCATAGAGGATGATGTCGCCGGTCTGCTTAGCTGTCTTCTCGAGGAGGCCCTTCTCGAATGTCTTTTGTGCTTTGAGGTCTGGGTATGGGCTGGCGCCTTCGTTTGCTATAACGCAGTCAGTAAAACGCTTCAAAGTGAAGATTGGAAGCTATGCGCTATACATTGTCCGTGGGAAGCTGTGTGGTGAGGGGCATTGTAGTATTTGGCGAAGATGCGGCTTCCGTCCTCAGTGCTGAGGATGAGGATGGCCTGCACCGAGAAGAGCGACATATTTGGTGCCATCTTGGCGAGTTATTGTGTCAATTAAGGGTTTTAATAGAGTCACTTAATTGTGGTTGTCTTGTGGTATATTCGCTGCTCAGACTGTCAAGGTAGCAGCTCCTCTGGGCCACTCCTGTTGCTGTAATCTGGCTCCCGCCTTGAGGATCCACGCTAGCATTCTTCAGGTATAGCGTTGTCAGTTGGGCTCGGCAACACTACTGCAGGCACTTTACGCGCTTTCGCGTTTCCACCGCTTGGCGCCTTTTTCGCGACGCGACTCAGTTGCTGTCCTCTGCTCAATCCCCCGAATTCCCCACCTCCTAATATCTATTTACATACCCGTAAACCATAACAACACAACCATATACCCTCCATAACAACGACGACGACATAACGATATATCAAAATGTCTTCGCCGGCTAAGAGAAGAACGCAAAAGTCACAGTCTGCTACGCCGAGGAGAGGGACGAGTAGTTCGCAGGCTCTCCCAAGTAGTCCGCCAGACCCTTCCGTGGCGCAATTGATGAGTGAAGCTGTTTCGTCGTCGCAAGCTACACGTTCGGGCCGTCGCGGCGTACCAAAGTCTTCATCGCCTATCGCATATCAGTCTTCACCTGCACCAAGTGTGAGAAGTGCTGCCACTCCTATGAACGATGTTGCCATGACTGATGATGACCGCACACCTCGTCCAAGTGGCTTGGGACACATGATGGGTGGTAAGTACAATTGCATAACAGAAAGGCCTATATTTAACACAAATAGAATCTTCGCCTCTCCGCTATGCGTCTTCCACCCCGGCAGCTACTCCAGCACAAAATGCGCGTCAACAATCCGTCGCTGGCTCCGAGAGTAGTGGACTGTTCATCCGCTCAGACCGCTCCATGCCATCAAGCAGCTCTGGCCTCAACATCTCAAGACGTGGCGATATCCACTCCGACCGCAACCCAAACACGCCAGCTTTCAGAAGGAGAATATTCGTGGACGAGAGTGGCAATGTTATGCGCGATATTCCAGATGGCTCAGATGCACCAACGTTCTCTAACAATGACCCAACTACCTCCGACGCAGATGCCCTTGGTGGCGCTTCTACCAGAGTTATCTGGGGTACGACGGTTTCTATTCTCGATACTATGTCGGCGTTCAAGGGCTTCCTGAAGAACTTCACAAGGAAGTACCGCTTGGAATATGATGGTATGAGCGAGGAGGATATCGCAGAGGATGAGACCGCAGGCCAGCACGAGTACATGGACATCATGCGTCAGATGCTAGTCCTCGGCACAACAGGCATGAACTTGGATATTCGCAACCTCAAGTCATACCCATCAACAAAAAAGCTCTGGGCCCAGGTCCAAGCCTACCCACAAGAAATCATCCCAATCATGGATCAATCCGTGAAGGACGTCATGGTCGAGCTCGCGGAGAAACAAATGAACGAGTCGCAATCGCAGCGCACCGCCGGCCCCCAAGCACAACACTTGCAATCATCCAGTCTCCCAGTCCCAGAGTCCGAAAGAGGATGGTCCGAGACGCCCGCCCCAAACCGTCCAATCGAAGACCTCGTCATGGACGTCGGCTCCCGCGTCTACAAGGTCCGTCCGTTTGGTATCGACCGCACTATCAACCTGCGTGATTTGGATCCGGCAGACATGGACAAGATGATCTCTATCAAGGGGCTCGTTATCCGTACCACGCCAATCATCCCAGACATGAAGGACGCCTTCTTCCGCTGCCAAGTCTGCAATCACACCGTGAAAGTCGATATTGACCGCGGCAAGATTGCTGAGCCGACCAAGTGCCCCCGCGAGGCTTGCAAGTCTGCGAACTCGATGCAGATTGTGCATAACAGGTCGGGGTTCGCGGATAAACAGGTTATTAAGTTGCAGGAGACGCCGGATTCTGTGCCAGCGGGTCAGACGCCGCATTCGGTGAGCTTGTGTGCTTATGATGAACTTGTAGATCTGTGCAAGGCTGGTGATAGGGTGGAGATTACTGGCATCTTCCGCTGCTCGCCTGTGCGTGTTAATCCTAAGCAGAGGTCGCTCAAAAATGTGTATAAGACTTATGTCGACGTTGTGCATATTCAGAAGGTGGACAAGAAGCGTATGGGTATCGACGCTTCCACCGTCGAAGATGAGTCTATAGACGGACCAAGCCAGGATCTTGAGGATACGAGAAAGATTACTGAAGAGGAGGTTGAGAAGATCAAAGAGACGGCTGCGAGACCTGATATCTACGATCTCCTTTCCCGCTCGCTCGCGCCTTCGATCTTTGAGATGGATGATGTTAAGAAGGGTATCCTGCTCCAGCTCTTCGGAGGAACAAATAAGTCTTTCGAAAAAGGAGGCTCGCCAAGATACAGGGGAGATATCAATATCCTCCTCTGCGGTGACCCATCGACCTCGAAGTCCCAGTTGCTGAAGTACGTCCACCAGATTGCGCCGCGCGGTGTCTACACTTCCGGCAAGGGCTCCTCGGCCGTCGGTCTCACTGCCTATGTCACGAGAGATCAGGAGACGAAGCAACTTGTTCTTGAATCCGGAGCCCTCGTCCTCTCAGACGGAGGCGTATGCTGCATCGACGAATTCGACAAGATGTCCGACGCGACCCGGTCCGTGCTCCACGAAGTGATGGAGCAGCAGACTGTTTCGATTGCGAAGGCGGGTATTATTACCACTTTGAACGCCAGGACCTCCATCCTTGCGTCTGCGAACCCTATCGGATCGAAATACAATCCGAACCTCCCAGTCCCGCAGAACATCGATTTGCCACCTACTCTGCTGTCGAGATTTGATTTAGTCTATCTGATCCTGGATAGAGTGGATGAGACAAACGACCGCCGCCTCGCTCGCCATCTCCTCTCTATGTACCTTGAAGATAAACCACAGTCAGCGGGTAACTCCGAGATCCTACCTATCGAGTTTCTGACCTCCTATATCAGTTACGCTCGTGCTAAGTGCCAGCCAAGGATCAGCGATGAGGCGGCAAAGGAGCTGGCAAATGCTTATGTTGAGATGAGGAAGCTGGGGGAGGATGTTAGGGCTGCGGAGAGGAGGATTACTGCTACTACGCGTCAACTTGAGTCCATGATTCGCCTCTCTGAGGCTCATGCTAAGATGAGGTTGTCTGATATTGTGACGAGGGATGACGTTGCGGAGGCGGTGAGGTTGATTAAGAGTGCGCTTAAGCAGGCGGCTACAGATGCGAGAACGGGTCTTATCGACATGTCGTTGCTTACAGAGGGAACGTCGGCCTCTGAGAGGAGGAGGAGAGAGGACATGAAGAAGGAAATTTTGAAGTTGCTTGATGATATGACGAGGCAGGGACAGGCTGCTAGGTATAGCGAAGTGGTCAAGAGGATGAATGAACAGAGTAGTGTGGCTGTTGAGGGAAGAGAATTTGAGGATGCGACGAGGAGTCTTGAGCAGGAGGGTAGTGTTATGGTGGTCGGCGAGGGTGCAAGAAAGGCGATCAGAAGAGTCACCGGAGCGGCCTGAGTGATTGGGTGTGAGGTATGAGAAGTCACTATATGGGTGGATTGCTTATGGCGTTGGTGGAGTGGTAGCACGCGCTTTGTTTGCATACTTTGAGATGAGATATGGATAGCGAATGTTTTCCACGATGGTTATGAAACAGCTTAGAATACACTGTCTTACAAACCTCATTCCCTCACTTGGTGATAAATACGCGAGACAGGAGACTTGCAAACTTGTCATCGTTTCAATTTATCACTGGAAATGTCCCATTGCTAGCGGTAACTGATTATCTTAAGATTGCATGTAACACTCCCAGCTGTTTCCACGCTCTGGAAACTTGATCTCCGCACATCACAACATCTCTTCATCATACGTCCCATCTCTTTAAACCTCTTACCAAGTTTTGCAACCCATATGTGGTGTGTAGGCGTGAAACCTGTCGAGCTGCAAGGAAGTGAATCCCTCGTGGAGAGTTTGTAGAAGTATTACCTCTGCGAACGGACCTAACCATCACAGATCTTTTGGTGCAGTGCGTGGATGTGTAACTTCTCGCATTTTGGTATCGGCAAATATTCAAAGCCATTAAAGGATTCAGGGGCAAGTGGCCACGTCGATCATGCGACCATCAGAAGGAAAGTGGCGCATACAAGCTGTGTGAGCAGATGCTCGATGCTGTGCCTCCCTACCAGGAAGCTGATGAGGCAGCTTATAGCCAAAGTAGCACCCAGGATCCGTGCCGCTTTTGTAGGCGACGATTATATAAACGCCATGCTTCGAGATTGCGGGCTGCGTTGGAGCAGCGTGCTCTGAACTCCGCGCGGATTTTAATGGAGGCTGGGTGGAGAAGGGGACACTAGATGTCGGCGTGGGAGGTGATCTGGAGAGGGGATATGCTTCGAAGGGTGAGAGGATAAATCTGGGTGAGGGAATCAATCTGAAGGGGTCTAGCTTCTCCATTTTGGAAGGTAGGGGAAGGATTGTGGTGATGCTGATGGTAAGAGTGTTGGCTGAACACGAGGTGTTGATGTGTCGAGGGTATACTCGTCATGTTTTTGATTTGGGAGTGGACTTCAAATTGTCAAAAAACCCTTACCGTATTTACTGGACTATAAGCCTAGCTTCGAAATAAATTTACCCTGCATATAATACCTATTCTTGGGAACACATTTCTTGAATTTCGGTCAGAAACCGCTCTTTTCGAGTCAAATATGGCTAAATTATAATACTCTCCTCGTTTATAAGATCCCCCAAGAAACGTCATCCTGACAACAAATTGGGCTGTAGTACCTGGCTTTATAGCCCAGTAAAGGCGATAATGTTCTGTCCGCTCACCACCAATTGTCGAGCTTAGCAGAAGCATTTGCTATCACAACAGCATCATCAGTGCTTCCTCCGCCGTTGGTCCTAGGTCTGCCAGTTCGCGCAGTTTCAAGTATCCATGAATGCCACCGGGAAACGACTTGTAACGCTCTCCAATCTGGAAGTCCTTTGGGCAGTTGGAAATGGTCTGATAATGATGTCAAATATGAGCTGTGAGCATATCGACAAGCTGTCAGCTCAGGATTAGCAAGCCTATGTCTATTTAACTATGTTGCCAGTTACAATCACAATTTAAACTCAAACACCTTTTAATTAACAGCCTGTGAATCTGCCGCACCGCAACCTCTAGCGCACCCACGCCACCACGTAAATGAGCACTGCCTTGCCGTTGACCGGCAGCAGTATAGCCTTGTCCATGATGTTGTACTAAGGCTGGTGCAACCAGTAGCTCAAGCTAATTAGGACACTACAAAATATTCCTAGCCACACAGTCTCGGTATGTGTCGAGGCATACAGGTCCAGTCCAGGTTCTTGTCATGCAGAACAATAAAACTCTTCTTCTCTCGAAATCGAGATATAGATTATACCATCTTCGTGTCAATAGCCAACGTGCAGCTTGCTGCACCTCCTTTTTGGTTTACGCTTTAAATCAACAAAGAGATTCGGGTTAAGCTGCCAAGCGGCATGAAGCAGCGGAATCGACAATGCCACCTGTGTAAGGAAAGCCCTCATACTGTGTTTTCGGAAGAGGACTCCGAAAACAGCGCTGACTGCTGCCATGATGCAAGGCATCCCCCGAGCGCTGCGTAGATATCTCTTCCAGGCGGCCCATTTCGAATTGTCTTGTGGGAGGAGAGTTGCGTCGTAGAACTTCCAGCCCCATTTGGAACCATCAAAGAAGGAAGGAATAGGTTTCACAGAGGCGACGGGGGTGAGTTTTGGCTGCGGGAATGAAGCCGGATTCTTTGATGAGTACAAGGCTAGGTTGACCTATTATCGGGACCTTCGAAGGGATACGATTAGGCCCATAATTTGTGAGTACGAAGAAGTTAAGAGGGTTGCTGTCAGAATGTTAGCTTGGTCTCGAGATATCTTCGTCATCGTCCTCGACGTTAAGATGCATTCTGACGCTGCATCTATCTGCCAGTGCCTTTGACAGCCTATTCCGACGCCTTTTTGGCCGCCTTGTCCAGTATATAGGTTACAGACTTCTCTTGAAATGCACAAGCTTGATAATATCACATTGTCCAGACAATGCTTCTCATGAAGCTGAAACTTGAAGGGTTGTTCGATCCAAGAGGTTGTGGACTAAAATGCCACCCCTGACCCAAACTGGCTGAGAACCTTGGGTGGTACTTGCTGATAAATACCTTGGGAGCTACCCAGCCTCGTTCAGCCTCGCCTGCTTCAATTGACCACCTCCAACCCTCCACCAGCGTCTCGAACTTTTACAGCAATCCAGACACAATGTCGCCCGCCCTCAGAAATGGACTGAGTCGTAAACCATCACGAGAGCCCGTTCTCGCAAAATCTAAGCCACTCTCCAGCGTCCACGAATCTTCCACAATCGCAGAGATCCGCGCCTCCTTGGCAGCGCTCCATACCCGCGATTCAGCTGTCAGCTCACAGCTTCGCACCCTCGTCGACTCGCAAGCTGATCTCTCACGAGAGTTGGGAAGACTAGATCTTCTCCGCGCACATCTAGGCAGCCAGGTAGTAAGCACGCGGAACATCAGCCATGGAATGCTCGACACCGCCGCGCGGACGGCCTCCGACCTGTCAGGGAGGGTAAAGCTGTTAGATTTAGAGAAGACGAGGGTTGAAGCCACACTTGGTGTAGTAGAGCAAGTCGCCGAACTGAAAGCATGTGTACAAGGTGTTGTAGGCAGCATGGGCAGCACGCAGGACTGGGAAGCTGCAGCTGGGTACCTGCATCGCGCCAGCAAGATCCCGGATAAAGTTGTTCGGGGGAAGTTTGCAGAAGCCACTGTGCCTACGCTCGAATACCCTGATGCGCCGGGTGTTACGCTAGAGAAGGCTAAGGAGCAGCTGTGCGAGCTATTTTTGGAGGAATTTGAGAAGGCTGCTAAAGAGAGTGATGGGGGAAGGGTCACGAGGTTCTTTAAGCTTTTCCCGCTGATTGGAAGGGGTGAGAGGGGGCTGGATGTCTATGGCAGATATGTCTGTACGGGTGTGAGTGAGAGGGCGAGGCAGAGTTTGAAGGATGCGACGGGGCAGCAGATTGATAGGAGGGGTGACCAGGAGAGAGATGCTTTTGCGTATGCGAATGTGCTTACGAAGCTGTTTGAGCATATTGCTTCGATTGTGGAGGGACATGGGGGGCTGGTGGGACGGCATTATGGGGAAGGGAAGATGATTAGGGTTGTGGAGAGACTGCAGATGGAGGCTGATGTGCAGGGAGGGATAGTGCTGGACACTTGGGGTGAGGAAAGAGCGGTGGAAAGAAGATTGGTTGATGTGAAAGCATATCCTTTCAGCTTCTTGGTGCAGAGTTTTATGCCACAACACATGAACAGGGATATCAACAGAACGAGTAGCCCAGCGAATGCTCCCCGGATGAGCGAGGACGAGGGAGTGGATATGAGGGAGATTGACGGCATATTGAACGAAACAGCCATGATGCTAGGCAGATGGTCGTTATACTGTCGCTTCCTGGCGGGAAAATGCAAGGACCCAACTGAGCCAGTGGACGCATCACTTCAACTCCCAACATTCCTTGTCAAGTCCGGCCTGCACGACAAGATCGCTGCCCGGCTCCTCCAACCTTTCAACATCTTCACCACCTTCTTCTTCCGCCGCTCAGTGGAGAAGGCCTTCCAACTCGAAGAAGAGCCAGCTGGCCTCTCCTTAAACCCAAAGAAACCTCTACCAGGTGATCCGCCATATGTCATCTCGCCCGTCGACGACATAATGTACATCGTCAAAACAGTCCTCGAGCGCTCCATCTCCACATCCCAGCGCGATGTCATCGCCAGCGTCGTTCCAACAGTCGGCCGCGTCCTCGGCAGCGACTTCGTTGGCATGATCCAGCGCAAGATGAGAGATGAGTGCTACCCCAAACCTGCAGTTCAGGGTGGACTACCACCTGAAGACAAGATCATCTCTTTTATTGTCCTCATCAACTCGCTGGATGTAAGCAATGATTACATCACCCGTATTATCGCACAGCAAACCGAGGCCTCGGGGCCAATAAATGGTGTGACAAAGGCTGTCCCAGAGACGCATAGTAAACTACACGCCCTCTTTCCCTTTGCCCACGACGCTGTCTTCGTTGAAAATACGCTCAGCTCCCTAAAAACAGCATTCTTCGCCAAGACTAACGAGTTACGGAACGAAGCGCTTACCGTTCTATTCAACAATGTCGTCAAACCGCGCCTACGCTCCGTGCTGTCAGATACGTGGAGGGATATCGATTACTCGTTATCCGAGGGCGAGCTTAGTGACTTGGCCTCGTTGAACGACCTGGATGTGGAAGATGAGGCATTTAAGAATGTGGTACCTAACCGCTTTGAAGGGGCTTGGAAAGCGTTGATGGAGCCTTTACAACGGATTATGACGGAGTCTGTCTACAGCTCCCTCCTCGCAAGCACAGTGGAGTATTTGGGAAAGATGGTAGAGAAGAGAGTATGGGGGTACAGCGGCAAGGTTAACGGACTCGGAGGCCTGAGGCTGGAGAGAGATATTGGGGCAATTGTGGGTTGTGTCTGTAAAGGCAAGGCATACGGGCTTCGAGAGGGATTCGCGAGGGTGGGTCAGATGTGTATGCTGGCTAATATGGATGAGGAGGAGTGGGAGGAGGTTAGGGAGGGTGGGGAGGAGGGGTTTAATTGGGTGCTGACAAGTGAGGAAAGGGAGAGGGCCAGAGGAATTGTGAAGTTGTGATGTAAGACAGAAGGAAAATGAAATATAGATCTTCTGAATCATAGAATGGATGGATTCCGAAAGTACTCAACTGGTTGGTGAGAAACTTTCTGTTTTTTTGTTGTTGTTTTTGATTTACTGATAGTAGAAGGAAGAAACTTGGAAAACTGATTAGCTGGACGAGAAACGAGAGATACATTTCCATAAACCACCAAATAAAACAATCATTCTCGTGCAGCTGTGCTAGCTGGTTTTCATTGAAATCCAAAATCTGAAAGGCAACTTGAATTTTGATAAATTTTATGATAAAGAATCAAGGTTGTGCTAACCAGTTTTGAACCTTTAGACAATATTCAGGGGCAAATCTGCGTCGCTCCTTCCTCAACAACCAATATTTTTTGGGGAAAGAGCGACTAACCAAATTTGTGTTGTATTATTAATATAAATTGTTAAAGCTTATTAACATCAAAGCCCCTATAGCTCAGTGGTAGAGCGCGTCACTAGTAATGACGAGGTCTTCGGTTCAACTCCGAATGGGGGCAAAGACTAGCCACTATACGGTGGCTAGCCTCATTCTTTCGAGAAAGACGTTGTGCTACCTCTGTTTGTCACATGGAACAGGTTACACTCACTCTTTGTCAGGATTTGGTTTTGCCGGAAGACCGCTTTGAGTTGTGATCGGATGCTAACCGATTCGACGGTCGCTTTGGTACTCAGACTGCAATCCAAAATAGCCTCCGTAGGGCGACTCACCCCTGACACTCATCTCGTTTTGGTCAAGGCCCACCAATCCCTCCCTCCCGACATCTCTCGGCACACCCGAGAATACCTAAACGGGAAAAGCAAGACGATTTATGAAGTCTAGAATGAGCATAGCTTATTAGAATGCATGCCAAGCTTTGGTAAGTCATCAGCACTAAGTAAAGGAGGCTTTCAAATTATCCTCCAAGGTAAAGTTTGTTTCTGCTTACTCTTTTGTCGATTCTCCTGCTCGAGATATTATAGCGCACCTTCTGCTTTGAGTTCCATCTGTTTTCACGTATCTCGTTTAAGCAGTTTATATGGTCAATATTTACGAACTTCAGTCTCCCACCGACACAATTATGCTTCCAACCTCCACTACTCTCTTCACCGCATTTGCGACCGCAGCTTCTGTGGTCTCGGCAACCACTCAAAACTTCACAATCGTCAACGGCCAGATCCGTACACCAGGTCATGTCATAGTGGACAGTCCGCAGCCATGGACTCCTATGGGCGGTGGTAGGTATTCCACATACTTGAGTATGATCTTTTTGAAACTTTAAAGACTAACTGGTTACAAGACGATCTCCACATCTCCCTCGACATAACAGCCAACGGTCAACTAAGCTTCCCACCAAAAGACAGCAACAAGAACAAACTTCACACCGTCAACGTCTTCCTGACCTCCATCTACTCCGGCCTGAACCTCACAATCGCAAACTCAACATATGGCCCTTCCACATCCGATTCAGGCAATATATTAGAGACCGAAGAGGGAAGCACGGTCAAGCATCTCAACTGGCGGTACCCAGACTGCTTCGCCGAGTCTATACCCGGCTTCACCTACCGCGGAGAAAACGCAAAGGGCCCATGGAATATCAGTATTCACCAATCTTTCTCCATGAAAAACGAAGATGGGAAGGCAGAGAAGAAATATACTGTTTTCAACCTCAACATAATGGTCAGCAACGACATTGAAAAAAAAGAAGGTAGACCGACCTGCGCAAGTCTGAAGAACAAGTGGGGATCGGAAGGTGATGGCAGGGTGACAGGGATCAGTGATGATGAGTGGCCGTGGTTGGAGAAGGTAGAGGAGAAGGATAGATATCAATCGATTGAGGTGGGAAGTTATGAGTGGAAGGGAAAGGAGAGCGAGCAGGAGAAAGTGGCAAGGGAGGAGAGGGAACGGGGCACGGTATTCGGAGGCCAAGTTGGGGGAGCGGGGGGCGCCGGGGGCATGTCGCAGCCGACTGGTCGTGCGACTGCGTTGCGCGGGAGCGCGGCTCTGGGAGCGCTGGCGATGGTTGTAGGATTCTTCATTTAAATTGTGATGAAAGCCTCCGAATTGCTTGCTCCCCGTTCCAGTCTCAACACTCCCGATATGTGTGAAGGCCGACTCGGTGTCACTCGCACGAACACATGCAACTCGCCTACATCTCCAAGCCTCTTCCAACTATTTAAAGCCCTTGAAGCGTAGTGGATCCTCCGCTTGACAGGGAGGTAACAAACACCGAGGTCAAAATGTCGTGAACTCCATTACTCTATTGCAAATAGCGGAATGCATCAGCCGATAGAGTTCAATGTTGTGAGCATGGGTTTCTGGTGTTTCTCCTGTTGAAAAGCCTGTATAATCCCGATACTCTCATCAGCAGTCAGAGCTGTTATCAGTCCTCATGTTATGGTCCTTTCTTCGTTGGTTCCACTCAGCCCACGAAGTTAGTCTAACCTACAATTGGGTTTGGAACGAGTCCGAGGAGTTCCGGATTTAGCGAGCATTGTCTGAAAATGCTTAGCGGATTTGAGATGCGCCTGGGGATTTCATGGGTAAGAAAATATAATTTCGCAATCGTCGTAACAGTTTGTGTCCTCTTGGAAATTTCCTTGGCGTGTTTCAAAGTGTTTCAGGTCAATTGGTTCATACGTTTCTTGTTGGTCTGCGCCCATTTCTTGCCTTTGACTGCTCAATTCGAGCCAAAATCGACAGGTGGCTCCAATTTCGTCTTGGGTAGTATTGAGCGAGTGGAGCTCAGTTCCTTCATTCCATGAAACATGAGTCCATAAGCCGTCGTATGGCAACAACTCTCGTGGCCAGAGGCACAGTTGGCTCATTCTCCAATCCACTTTTGCAGCTCTCTAGATTCAGAAATGATGAAAAAGAAGCCTTCCAGGGCGTGCATAAGTGTTTGCGCAGCCGGCAGATTTGGGCCTGTTTTATTGGTTTTGAGTGCCAACAGAGGGGTCCGACATTCGTTATCAGAAAGCCGTCGTGTCTGGCCTCAAAGCCTCCATCTTCACGGATACCAAGGCTCTTGTTCGAGTTTTTGTATTTGGCAACGCCGTCGACTCTTGTTCTTCCGACTCCGACATATGTCCTTGGGAAATCTTGCATACTTCCACACAAACTCCCTTCCCTCCACCGTCCTCCACAACGCCTCCCCCAACCCCACATTATGTGGCCAATTCGCCGCATTGCTTGGCAAACTAAAATTACTCAACTGGTTGACACTTCTCCACTGATTCCGCACAGCCCAACAATCCGTCCTATTCAGCGGTTTAGGTAGAGCCCGAGAAAGCGCTGGGGACGAAGTCTGTCTTATTCATCCCCTTCCACCTATCACCACCAACCCCGCCGTCTACCAGAACGGGGAGGTTGAAGACCGTATAATCCTCCTTGACCTCCCCCAACACACTTCCCGAGACATTAAAGTTGCTATCAGAATCAATAATCGAAAGATACGCGGCGATATTGTTCTGGCTGTAATTGTAATCCTTTGGGTAACTATCCGTGCGGAAGATGGCGAGGATGACACTCCGATTGCTGATTGTTGGGTTTGTGCAGCTGTGGGCTTGTGTGAGGTAGAGGTAGAGGTGGTGAATGCGCGTGGTTGTGGACTGGTTGTGGACTGGTTGTAGGGTGGGATGGGAAGGGTGGGGTTGGCTGCGATATCTAGGCTGATGTTGAGAGCATCTGGCGGGGCTAGTAGAGAACCGATAGCGTGGAAGAGGGGAGGTGATATTGAAGGAGGAGGAAGCAGGGAGAGAGGGAGAGCCGCCGCCAACTGATGCGTAGGGCTTTGGTGAGACTACTAAAACATGGCCTATTGTGCGCACTACATCGTCGACAATTGCGAAGTTCTGGGCGTATGCATGTGCTCCTGCTGCTGTACTGCGCATAAGGAGGGCGCTGTGAAACATATTAATAATACTGAGGTGGGACAAGTCTCTCTAAGCAACGGCAGACACAACGTGGAGATTCTCAAACCTTTCGACGTCACTGACGAAGGCCCAACCTTATTCCCAGCTTAACCCAACCTTAACGCGCCCGAGCCTGTGAGGGCACATTACTTCGCCTACCCATACGCCATCTCAGCTCGAAGCTGTTAGACGGACACCTCAACCCTATTCTAAGCCCCAAAAACATACCATCCTTCAAATACGAGGGCCAACCAGCTGCCAATATGTCCCAAGCGACATGGATACAAGGGCGGCATTGCCAGGTCTCGCCGAACCACATGATTTTGCTGCTTTCAGCGTTGAGCTGCGAATTGTGTTTTGGTAACCTAAATAGTTATTCCGTATGCTAGGCAGCCTTGATTTGGCAAACAAGATGCCAGTGATGTGCACCCTGCCAAAAACTTCCATCATCCCTGGAGCTATTATGGTCACGTTCGAGGGCGATTTTAATCCCTGAGAGGAACTATTTAATGTTCAATATTGCCTCGCAGTCTACTCAGCGCCGTGTATTCGCTATGCTAAACGGCGATTATCGCTCTCTCCATCTCGTAATCTCCTGAAATATCACTCCCCTTCTCTCCCCACTACCTTCATTCCTCACACTCACAAAATTCCCCTATTCCTAATCTCAAACCCCGCATTCAACACAACAGCCACCAGCAACGCACCACAAAGCACACTTGGCCCCCATTTATCATGATACCTAATCGCCCTGCGCTGTCTAATCGCCCACGCTCTGTACAAATAGATCCCCACACTATAAACCAGCGCCGTCATCGCTACAAGCACAAAGGCTCCAGCCGATATCAATGGCAAGTACGAGAAACTCCCATCGCTTTTCTGGTCGGGTAGAAAGTTGAGGAGCGTGACGGCGATGGTGCCGATGTAGATTGAGAATTCGAGCTGCGTGCAAACTGTCAGCTAAGATTCGAAAATAAGGAGTGGTAGGTTGAGAGGCGAGGGAAGATGTTAGAAATGAAATAACATACCCAAGCCAAAAACGTCCTCTCCGCAGCGAAATAAACCTTCGGTTCCACTCTAACAGGGACATGAATCTTCTTCCCTCTCGGCGCCTTGAATCTTCTCTCCATAACCTGCGCACTCCCCAACCTGTCCTGCGCACTGCCCTCAAACTCCCCCGGAGTAGCCGCAGATGTCGGTTTTGGTAGCACCTTAAGCACTGCTCTCCCAATAACCCCCTCGGCCTGCTTCCCCTTAAACTTAGCCAACTTGAGGTAGTATGGGAGGCCACCCACACGACGAGCTTCCTCAAGCTCATCACGCGCGGTATCCTCGTCGTCGGAGTCATAAACATACACACCATTAAGTGCCTGGCTCTGCCCCGCGACTTCCTCATCATCAAGCTCGTTAGGGCCGCGAAGGTCGGCACGACGACGTGCGTCTTGCTCCTCCAGACGATCTCTGGCGTCGATCAGGTGGCGGACGGTCTCCTCGCTGTGGCCTACGACTGTGGTGCTGCCGCCGTTACCATTATCGCCTGTTACAAGAGGCTTATCCTCGTCATCTTCGTCGCTGTCACTTGCGTCGTCGTCGGATGTTGACGAGTTGGCGGAATGCGACTGGCCGCGACGTTGGATGCCGACGTGGTGAGTGATAGGCTTGCGAATATCGACGTCCATCTGGGGCATCCAGAAGGGCAACAAATGGATCCTCGTTGGAAAGAGTGTGGCAGTGCCATGAATGAACTTCGAGAACTTTGGCACAGCCTCAACCAAATGCGAAGAAATCAGTTCACGCACCCAAGCAGGTGGTTCCTGTCCCGTCTGAGTCTGCAGCTTAACCTCCAACACAGCATATGGGAAGCGCTCAACATCCTCGGCTGGCACCTGGGAGAAGGGCCAGTCGATACCGATATCCATTCTGCGCCAATTATCCCCACTCCTCTGTCTCCCATCCAAATTATCCTCGCGCACCATGGTAAGTTCCGTATCAAGAGAAATACGTACTCTCGCATCAGCTGGAAGCTGGAACGCCGTTCTGTTGTAGAACGAGCGGCATACAGGCACATATCCGTTCTTAATAACCGAGTACTGCACCTCCTTTGCCAATCTCTCGTCCTCATCGATAGCCTTCTTCGGCTTCTTTCCATCCTTTCTTGCTTTCTCGAAGATCTGTTCTGGAAGAAGCTCGCCCTTCATGTAGGCATTTACGTTCTTCTCTTTCATTGCGAATCTGGCCTTGACGGACTTCTCTCCTGTCCAGTCTTCTCTGTGAGTTTTTCTCTCGACAAAGATCGTCTCGGTATCCATGCCACCATACCATCTCAATCTGATTGCCTCCGCACCCTCGGACTTCTTCAGTCTCCCCTCGTACAGCGGCCATGTCACAGGGTTGTCGTAGTAAATCGATGTGATAGCCGAATCCTTCTTATCAAACTCCTTACTAGCATTGAACACCAGAACCGGGAGATGCTTCAGAATGATCAACTTGAGCTCTGTGATGTTGTCGGGGTGCACCCAGTACTTCGTCGTATTTCTGATGAAGCTGCCCTGGGAGCCACCAGCTGCGGAGTCACCCTTGACCGGGTTACCACGGGTGCGCACGATATCGTAAAGTTTAGAAAGTTTGATGATGTCGGCGTCGTAGTTATCGGTGAAGAAGGATTTAGTCTTGAGCTGAGTCGCAAAAGCAGGCTTGAGGTGCCACTCTGTTTGTTTCTAAGAAAACATGTTAGCATATTCTCCAATTCCTCAAAGCTTCCTCCTCTTGGTGTACTACCCACATCATGCTTCTTAATAATCTTCCTGAACCCCGTGTAATTCAACTGCACGAACTTGGCCAAATCATGCACATCCGCAATAATATCACTCAAGTCCTCCTCCAGCAACATAAACTCCTCTTCCGTGGGAACATCACTCCTCCCATCATCATCCTGCCCTTGCCTACTTGGGCCCGCAGCCTCCAGGCGTCCAACAACCTCCTCAACCTCCCTCTCACTCGCCGCTATCCGCCTCGCAATCTCAGACGCCTTCACCTTCTGCTTCGTATGCACTTTCTCCAGCTCATCATACAGGGTTTTGATAAACACCTCTTCATCCTCGGAGGTCCATTTCTTTCTTTCTGTCTTCTGATTCGGATCATTGCTTGGTACGTAGGGAGTTTTTAACTGCTGCTTCAGTCCGTCGTAGTCAATGTAGTACCATTGGTACTCCTTGATGACAGAGGTTCTGAGCTGCTCGCCGAACTTCATGACGATGATGTTTGGCGGGATTCGGAAGTTGAAATCTTTGTTGGATATCGAGGTTCGGGCTTGAGACTGAAGGTCGTGGATGATCAGCATGTGGTCATTGTGAGAGGTACGAGTTCATAACTGGAAGTTGTGATGCAGGAGGAAGGGTTGGGAACGTGAAGAGGTTGAGCATTATAGTGAGATCAAAGTATTGATCTGGCGTTTTTTACTTTGCTGCTTGAAGGAAGGCACTTCCTTCCCATCATCCTCATGTCCAGCCAGTTAAACAGGAAGGCATAAACACACCTCTTGCTTCTCCTGCTCTTATTGGATGTTGTCGTGCTAATCCGTTCTCGCTAACGCATGCAATCAAAAAAAGAAAATACGCTAACAATGCAATAAGACGTCGGCGGTGTTGTGGTATGAGTTAGCAATATTGCAAAGGAAGTTGGCTCGTTATCGTCGTCCCAGCGCCAACCTTGGACACAGCTGTCGTGACGATTGTCCAATCATTATCGTCGCCTAACAACGTGGAAGGCTAGAACAACCCGCCAGCGCAGCCTGATTGTTCCGTGGTACGGGGGGACCCTGCATAGCATACCGTATGCTGGGGTAATTATCCGGATACCTTGATATCTCAGCCTCGTCCTCAATCTTCACACCTGCTACCTTGTTGTCCACCCCTTCTTGACTCCTTTGGACCACCACAAATACCACAAATACCACGATGCTACGCACACTCTTCAACAAGTCTGCATCGGCAGCAGCCAAGCCAAATGCACAAGCGCTTGCCTTCGCAAATCTTTTTCCGCCAACCAATATCGAAAAGCTTCCCGTATACCCAAACCACACAATCCCAGTTATCTCGACGACTCCAGAGATATTGAAGGACTGGTACACCAAGGCAAAAGAAGATGGATATCTAGACAGAAAGGATCATTGGGCGGTGGTGGACGCCTTTGGTATTCCTTCCGCTGGCGCGGGTCTTAAATTACAGTACCTAAGCTCGAAAGGTCTGGTTGAGCAAGGCATCCCACAGATGTCACTGCAGCTGTTGCCGTTTGCACCAAGGGTAGAGATAGAGGCCTCGGAATCAAAAGGTGATGGCGAAGGCGAAGGAATATTGGTGACGGAGCTACTCGCACCAGGCAGCATCAAACTCACGGAACCGGAACATACGCCATACGTTTTATCTCGGTCTAACAACGGCACTGATTTTGTTGGAGGAGTGTATATGCGTCTCTTCAAAGAGAGACAAGACGTTATACTGAACAGAGGGGACATTACAGCCGCAAAACCCGTAGCCGAGAAGGTGGCCGAGCAGGTTCAGGGAAAGCAAGAGCAAAGTGGGTTTATGAAAGAGCTTGGTGCTTTGGTCGCCAAGAGATTTTTCTCCAAGAAAGGCTGAATGAGCTTTCAGGAAGAGATGGAACACTGTTGGAGGAATGGAGCCGCGACGTCTGAGAATTGCAGCGCCGCTGAAGTAACCACAACTTGGCCATGAGAACTGGTCTCGGCGCCGCACTCGAATTCAACCCAAGCCTTCAGCGGAGGCGCTCTTCTGGGGAAGGGGCAAGATGAGCGACGAAAACATCTCGACTACAACGGCGTTGTAGGTAGGTAGGTAGCGGTAACAGACGATACCAGCATCACCACTGTATCCTCCTGCACCTAGCGCCCTAAGCGCCGCCCGTCGAGCTGGACACGCGGAGAGGAGACGGACGAGGAGATCTGGAGAATGCCACTTTGGAAGTCGCAAACTTTAGGCCACGCCGAAACGTATTATAGCCGTTGGCTGTGTTGTATGCTTACCTATCTTACCTAAGTTCCTGCCACCTATGATCTACCCACCGTAATAAATAATCCGCTACCTTTTGCCTTAATATTGGCCCTTCCGCCTCTATGCTACAAGTTTTGCATCACTCAGTCATATTCCTGAGCAGATGGCGAAACTGGTTGGAAAAACGAGACACATCTCAATTCAGAGAACATGCTTAGCCAAACTACTTCCTGAAATGCTTCTGCAAAGCCCAATTTCTCTCAACGTGGAGGCTGGTAAGAGGATCTGGAGTGAAACATTTTATAATTCGAGAACCATCATATGGTAGATGTCAATCGGTCGAGAGGGCAAAGGAAGAGGGAGGGCTTGCTGGCGAACATCGAGAGCGTGAAAGGCGAAGTAAAAGGTGTATCATTGTCGTATCTACATAACTCCGCCACCTTGCCAAATATGCTCAGCTGCATGCTCACCCTGAGCTCCAATATGATTCGAACACCCCACAAATCAGCGATGCGGACAAAGTCTTGCCTCACGTTCGCCACGTGGGCGAACTCCCATCCAACCTTTCCCTTCCCAACGAACCCTCCGCCGCCTCCCCGTTATCCGTTACTATACCAAACTCCCTTCAATCAGCATCCATCGTCCTGGTAGTAGCCCTCTTCCTCCTCTCATGTTCCTCCCAACCAATCCATCACCAATCCATACTTGCAACAAAAACCACGTCAGGCTACATCCTATTGACCCAGCGTTACCACTTTCCACTTCAATTTCCGTCTGAAATATCTGCGATTTCCCCAAGCCTGCTGCGAACAAAATCACAACAGTACCGAGTCGGCGGGATCTAACCTGAGGACATGGTTTTTGTTGCAGCGACAACGGCGATGGATGAGGTTGGGAGGCGCAGAGTCTTTTGCTTATATTGCGAGCAAATAAACTCCTTGCCTACATAGATATGGCCTTATTGTGCCAAATATACATGGCTAGTATGCTCATCCTGAGCTCCAAAAACCCACAACATTAATGGCTCGTTCCGAACCATACCTTATCTCACCTGTGCAACTCCGGCAAACTACCATTAAGTCTTTCCCTCTCCAGCAGACCTTCTCCTTGGTCTCCTAAACCCAATGTAGTGCCATTTTTCATCTTAGATCCCTCAATCAGCGCCCCCATACTCTTCGCCGCCTCCTTCCCCCTCCCAACATCCACCCAACAAATGATAAATCCCGGCAAAGCAACCAACAAAATCAAAAACCAGAACGCAGGTCTAATTCCCCCAGTCCTATCCACAATCACACCAACAATAGCCGGCCCGAAAATCGAACTGCCTTTATCCGTAATAGCATAAAGTGCATAAAACGCCGCCTCATACCCCGGCGGAATCAACTCCCCATATAGTGATCGGCAATAGGATGATAGACCACCGAGGACAAACCCGTAGAGGAGGCCGAGGGGGTACATTTCCCATTGTTCATTCAACGTACTGATACCAGGAATGTAATCCAGGAGGCCATAGAGGGGGATGAGGGTAAATAATCCTATAGTCCATAGGATGGTACGTAAGGGCGTCCAGCCTAGCAACTTCGATATTTTCGGCCAGCTAAAGGCGCCAAAGAGGCCGGCGATAGTTACGAGTACGGATATTAAGGCGAGGTTGGCGGGGCGCATGTGAAGTGTAGTTTTTGCGTAAAGGATTGAGACGCCAGAGACTGTTGCGATGGCGTCAGATAATAGGAACCATGAAGCCAGGAAGAGGAGAATGTCGGGGAGCTGCGGCGTGAGGCGGATGGTGTGGTATAGTTGCGCCCAGGAGTGGGAGATGTATGACCAGCCGCTGGCAGATACCTGAGAGGGCAAAAGTGGCCCAGGTCGTGGTCGCAGCCACAGGGCTGAGGGGATGGTGAAAACGAACCACCATAGACCGATCAGGAAGAGGACTAGTCGGAGTGAAAACGACGAGGAGGACATGAGGAGGAGAATGCCGATCGACACCATTTGGAGAAAGAGGGCGGCGGAGTAGGAGATGCCAATTCCGGTTGATGAGATGCGGGTACTGAGGGTCAGCGCCGTTGATGTTTTGGGGATAGACACCGGATTCGTGTCCAGAAGTGCCGAGGTTGAGTTGGAGATGTGGAGCGGGTGTTCGTATTCATCTCCTTCTGACGCGGTATCGGCCTCGTACTCGTGATGCAGCTCTTCCTCCACCTCCGGATGATGCCTAACAAGCAATGGCAAAAAACTATTCAGCAACACAAAGCTCGCCCCGAGACATGTATTCGCCACGATCGCCAAAACAGCGCCCAGTAAATACACACTTCCTGTTATGGGCAAGAACAGCATGGTGGCCACCGCTCCGGTCCAAGCGAATATCAAGAGGAGTTTCTTGCGATAGTGCCCGTGGTCTGCAGCGCAGGAGATGGAGATTACGACGAGAAATTGGAAGAGTACGCTGAGGGAGAAGGAGAACATGGCGAAGGAGGCAGTGTTTATCTCCATTCCTAGGAGGCTTATGACGCATTGTTGAGATTTTGCGGATGAAATGTCGGCCGACGAGGAGGGATTTACGGTGTGGATGGGTGAGACGCATGGTTTTATGCGGTCGGGGAGGAGAACGCCGTTTTCGCGGGCGAGTTGTTCGAGGGTTATAGGTATGAATGAGCCTGTGGACTTGTTAGTTATGATCAATTAAGTAGAAAGTAGGGATTGATTGTGCTCAATCGGTCGTGGCTGTGACTACTTCTGCGTGGTTGATGTGGTGGGACTGCTGGCTGATTGCCATCCACCAAGGTTACAGCACCGCGCAACCACCACGAACACCCAACAACTCCATCACTAAGCAGTGTAAGGAAAAATGGTTAACATACCCATCCCACAAATAACAAACACCTCTGCCGCAAAGCCATAAGCATACCAACCCGCCAACTCCTCCCGACTCGTCAACCTAGTATCCTCCCCCGGATACTCCGCCTTGACCCTCCGGTGCGTCGCAATCTCTGGATCGGTACTCGTATCCGTCATTGTATCAAAATCGGAGCTTGAGCGCTCGTCATCAGCTTCGAATGCTGAGCTATATGATCGTGCAGATTTTGTGCTGTGGTTAGATTGTAAGCGGTTGAATGCTGGTGGTTCGCTGTTTCTAGGTACCATGGTCGCGGCGGATCGGTTCAGGACGTCAGTCAGAGTCCTGATCAGCCAATTGGAGGGTGAGACGGGTCCATGCGTCTAGTGAGCTTCAAGAATATAGCCAAAATTGCTGTCGCGTAGTTGGTAGTTAACGACGACTATATACTACTGTACATCGATGGGTATATGTCAGTCGTATAGAGAATGAAGAATGCATTACTTGTCAATAGTTGGATAGTGTCTGGCGCCAGTGCAGCCCAAGGCTTGAGGTCGCATCATGCTTCGCCGGGGCAGCGATCAGATACCGAACTGAGCTCTCCGGATCTGCGCCGAGAACGCGCTGGAAATGGGTAAATGTGAATAAAAGACTGGAAGATGTGAATGAAGGGGAAAATTTGTCGAACGAAGGCGTTATGAAGTAGTAATATAGAAGCTGATCGCTAGATTGTTACAACTTAATGTACACTTAGAAAAGTGAAATAGTTCTCGCTTAAGGTTAACGTTGTGTCTGACTGAGTTCATGCGATGTTTAAGTGAGGTCTCACATCGGTCACATGACCGTCTTGACCCTTGGCGAACCGTCGTCACCTTAGCGCCTAATTGGGGATGGCGCTTGTGGTCGGCTTCTCCAGGCTCGTGAATGGCGTATCGACTTGTCAAGCGTCCTTGTGCAGAGGTGAAAGAAACGAGACTGGACAATTCCCACAGCAACAAACTCTGTCTATACAAGGCACTACCACTATTCAATCCACCATCTTGTCAAGCCAAGTGGCATTTACCGTACAAGCTCCGCAATCATCCTTGGGCAACAACGCAACAACCGCAGATTGAGCGTACCAAGGGTAGATCTTGATCGGGACTCACAACAACCGCCTTGTTGGTCGCCTTACCATCTACGACAACGCAACCACCTTTCAACATAGCTAGCCTTAACTTCATACTTTCAATCGCTTGCGCTTCCTGTTTGGAGGCTCGAACATTCTATACCTTCGCATGCCGTAGCTCGAACCCGACGAGCTCTTCGATACCGATCCGATAGATTGTGCGGCCAATGCAGATCATCCTACAATAGTCATCATAGCGTCGCAAGGGCAACATAGAGCGGAGGAAGCAGGAAGGTCGGGACCTTCCAGCGGTGGTGGGCCACAAGGGCGAGTGGAGGAGAACATGCCAGGCGTCATCATGGAGGATGGCGTGCGCTCTAACCACGACAGAGATATGCTGTCAAATGACATAAGGGACGGAGTATACGCGGCGGATTCGCGGTTGCAAAGTCGGATACCGCAACCAAATGGCATCAAGTTGGAGAATGGCGCAGCGCAAGGGCCCAAGGAGCTGGTTAAGCAGCCACCGCCGCCTATACCTCATATCGAAGAGGGGTTTGAGATGTTGTCAAAGCTCTTGACGAGGATGTCGCAAAAGACCTTCAACGATATGTGCGCCAAGATAGAAGAGTTGGCTAGCATGCCTATAGGCCCAGATCCGCCAGGCGTCATGGAGGACAACTCCGTGGAGAACATTGCGAAGAAGACTGGTTTGTTAAACTGGGCAAAAACCTACCACGCGGAGTGGACGAAGATCCTGATAATAACGAATTGGACACGGCACAGTGACGATGTTGGCAGTCTCATTGACTTGAGGACGTATATGCAGGGGGAGAAGGAGAAATATGATTGGGGATTCCATGAGTTGTCCGAGGTGAAGAGGAGTCTCCAACATGCGAAAGTGCCGAGCCCGGACTTCCAGACTGCGGTGGAGGTTCTTTCGACTGGGAAAGCTTCGTGGATGCCAGACGTAAGTAGTTGCTTGTTCGGAGTTGCGCCCATCTGAATTTCATGCTAACCGGTTTCTCAGCTTGGATACATTGAGCCACTACCAATGTCAGCAAAGGAGCTTCTGGGCCAGCTGCAAAATCTCAACACGCTATTGTCAGAGCGCATAAATCTGCACGAATACGAGAAATTGCCGTATCACTTTCGAAACTATTCGATACAGAACGGCAGAATAACTTTCCGAGTCGAGGATGAGTTCGAGATCGATCTTACGATAGCAGACGAGGACCCTGAAAAGCAGTTCTGGATGATCGACTTTCGATTCTTGTTCAAGCCGGCACCAGTTACCTTTAAGCAACACTTGAGATATGCAGTGGAGAACCAGGTCAATGCGGCATTAGAAAAGGACGGGCTGGCGGGATGTTATAAAGTGCTTCACGAGTTGACGCTTACGCACAAACTATCGGAATTGAGGCGGCAGGCCCACGAGCTTGCCAGGGGCAGATGGATCGAAAGTTTGCAAGTCGAAGCATTACACAGGGGCGTCTCGATACAGTACTGGAAGGGACGGTATGGCGAGAATGGATCAAAGAGCTGGGTCATGCTGGGGCCGGTTAGCGGGAAGAAGAAGGATGCGTACAATGACGAAAAGGCGACGAGCAAGATTGGCATAAGGTGGTTCAGAGACGGAAAGGAAATCAAGGACGCCAGGATACCCCTGGACACCAAAACCTTGAATGCCGAGGAACTGATACGGTCCGTCATTGACTTGCACGTCAAACACATTCTTAAGAGCATGAGAGACGGATTACAGACAAAGCCGCTGTATGGGGATCATGAGCTTGGCATAGCTTTGAGCACGAGCAAGACTGGGGAGCCACAGATGCATGTCCAGATGACGAAGAAAAGAATTGTTACGGTGTTGATAGAAGGAGTCACGGGTAAATTTGCAATTAGTCCGGCATCGCCACAGACGATTATCGCAGAAGCGGCGCTGAACATCCAGAGTAGTGACCCAGCAGCCGTTGGCCACGAAGCTCTCGCGAAGTTGCACTCGCTCATTGTTATGACGGAGACTGCCTCGAAGGCAGCGACTGTTGGCTGGACACCTGTCAAGAATCCGGGATTGCAGCAGGACGAGCTCAAGCATTTCATGCCAAAGGATACGCTACAACTTTCGTGGTTCCGAAAGCAGGGATGGACTGCCAACTGGTTTTTGTGCTTGAGCTCAGGTGCAAGTGGTGAGAGCTGGTGGCTCATAGCTGTCTCTGAAGGAGATACGGCGCGTGCCACCGGCATCGCCGGTTTGGATGGCCCGAACGTGCAGTATCATATTCGCGTGCCTTCCACCTCAAGAGTCTTGAATCCGACGTACGACTTCTTGGGCAAGATGCAGATCTTTGCTAGCAGCATCATTTGCTTCCATGCTAACACGTTGGCGCTGCATGAGAGGAAGGCTCAGTACGCGCTGAAGACGCCCGGAACGAAATCTGAGAAGGCAAACACCCAAGAACTGGATGCAGAAGCGGACAAGCTCAAGAAGGAAGTCTCAGAAAAAGTTTACAAGATGTTGGGTAGTGTCAAAGCTCCCACGTTCAGGATACCCGATCTCTATGTGCCCATTGTGCAGCTCCTCGAGCCACCAAAGTCTGGACGCAAACTGAAGACATGGGCCAGGAATTTGCTGCAGATAAGCTTCCTCGGTCTCGAGCGTGAAAGAAGCCAGGAAACCCAAGTGCCATTGACTATCAGAAACAAAACAGCTACACGAGGCACAGGACTCATCTCTCCACCCCCAACGCAACTCTTTCAACCAGCGACATCTACACCGGCAAGCTCAAGCCAACAGCAAAACCAAAGCCAAGAAACACGACTCCAAGCAACATCAACCATCACCCCCGGAGGCGTTGAAGTGGTTCTTGTAGCCAAGGGCCATGTCCTGAAGCCAATGCCAGCCGGTATGCTAGAGAAGCAAGGCATGACAGAAGACATAGCCTTCAACTCCACCACTGACGGCTTCGCCATTCGCCTTCAAAGCAAGATCGGGGAAAGCGTTATCGAGGCGCTAAACGAGCAAATGTCTCGTGTCTCCCGCGTTGTTGAATTTGTGCAAGTCGCCGAAGCACATAAAGATACTTTGGAATGCGAGAGCGTTACTATGTCCCGCTTGCAGTTCAAATACGGGTACCTCTCCGCCCCTGACGCGTCGGGTGAGCTGAAGCAGACTACGCGCGAGTCCGCGGTTATTGAGTGGCCGGATGCGGAGGATAGTAAGGCGCAGTTGAGTCTCGAACGTGGAAATCCACATATTAGGATTCTGAATTATCTGAGAGGTATTCTTAATTCGGAGGTGGGGCTTGATTGCCTGGTTAAAATTCTGCCGCTTACGTTGCCAGTTGTGACGGCGCTGGATAGGATTGAGGGTGATTGGACGACTCTCGGCCCGCAGACGAATACTGAGGCGCTGGTGTTTTCACGGAGTGTGGATTTCTTCTCTATTCGTTACACGCTTTCAATGTCTAATCCGTATTTTGGGAAGACGCCGGAAGAGGAGTGGGCTAAGAAACTTGTGGGGAAGAAGATGCTGAGCAAGCATTTTACACTTGAGCTTACGATGATGGAGCGGCAGGGAACGCCGTGGTGGTGGGTGAAACGCAGTTATAGCGATGTGCATGCTAGGACGAAGGGTATCTTGCCGACGAAGAATGATGAGGTTGACCAGTTTTTGAAGGAGAAGGCGTGGACTGCCACCGTGCATGGTGTGTGGGTCGGGCAGCAATCATCCGCTATCGCCAAAGTAGAGGGCGTCGAAGCCATGGTACTTGCCGTCGACAAGGCGGTGCAAGAGTTTGCCGGAAGCGACTTGAAGACGGAATGGTTGGCTCCAAAGCCCGTACTTTCAGAAGAAAAGCCTGCAGAAACAGCTCCGGCTGCTAAGGGTAACTATCCGCCCAAGAAAGAAGAAACGCCAGTGATGGCGAGAACAGTGTCGCAACAAGCTCAGCCAACGCAACCGCGAGTCAGGCCTCAACCTCCGCAACAGGCACATACACAGCCGACCCTGAAGAATAACGCCGCAAGTATGAATCTCCAACTTCCGCCCTCTAAGAAACAACGCCAGGTCGCAACGCCACAGATCCAGAGTCAACCAACCCCTCAACCCCAACCTACACCACAGCAGGCAACATCACAACCCAACAGAACGCCGCAGCTACAGCAACAGGCTCCTCCATCTCATCAAAATCAGACGCCGCAGCAGCTCAACCGCCAACAAGGACAAGCACTGATTTCCCAAGCGATGCCAAATGCGCAGATGGCCCAAGCACCAATAGCACAAATGCACGCACCACCCATGCAAGTCTCAGCCTCTATGCCAGGACGCCCTCAACCTCCAGGACCGTCACCGATTAAGGGCGGACCGGGGATGGCGGGGAGGGGGACAAGTACTAGTCCTGTTATGCAGAGGAAGGTGCAGATGGGTGGGGGCCAGATGCAACAACAGGGTCAGCTGGGAGTGGCGCCGAACATGATGCAGCCGGGTATGGGGCTGGGGATGGTACAGCAACATATCCAGCCAGGTCAGCAGGGTATGCATGCCATGCAGATCGCGCAGCAGATGGGGCAAATGCAGCCGGGACAGCAAGGTGTCCAGCGCCTCCAACATCCGGGCCTTCCGCCAGGACAGCCAGGCCAACAAGGAATTCCTCCTTCATTTCAAGCGGCATTGCAGGGTCGTCGTCTCCTCACACAACAGGATCTAGCTGGCCTAACGGGCGCTACGTTGCAGCAGGCACAGAACACGATGCGGATGCAGCAGCAGAGGGTGCTGATGATGAGGCAGCAGGCGCAAACTCAGGCTTTGACGCCGCAGCAGGCGCAGCAGTTGGCGCAGATGAGAGCGCAGCAACAGGCTATAAGTCAGGCGCAAGGCCAGACACAGGCGCAAATGCAAGGACATATGCAGGGCCAGATGAGGGGAGGGAATGGGGGTGGAGCAAATGGGGGGCCGGATCAGCCGATGGTTATTGATTGAAGGTCGTGATGGGATAATATGAGGCGGGAGATGAACCGTGGGATGAGGGCCAGATGATAGATGGGAAGATGGTACATATGCATTAAGGGTGGTGTTGATACGATACGACAGAAATTTGGTTTCTTTGGCGTTGGGGAGGGTATGGTACATACCCTTGAAGAGGCATATGCATATGTTAAGGACGAGACTTGGGCAGAAGACCAGGAATGTGTGGTGGTCTTGTGAGGGGTGAAGATTAGTAGCTATGACAGATAGCCATGAATTCGATGCAGTTATGAGCCAACCTTTGCCTGGGGAAATGATAAGTAAACGTGAGCTTTCCTAATATCGAGATATTACCCAGCAGGTTCATGGCTACTTCTATGGCAATAAGGCTCTGATTTTAACGGCTTAACATTCGACGTTCTTATAATTCTGGGTTTCTCCGACCCTGGATAATTCTAACGCCCTAACGTCAGTATCCTCCCGGACCTTTTCGGTCTTGCTTATCTACTAGACCACTTCTGTTTTCCTCCATTTTACGTCGTTCTTTGGATGTTCATTTCTCCCGCCGCATGAATACAATTTTTATTAAACCTTCATATCTTGATCGCACCCCCCTCTTCCCACCTCCATTCTTGTTTTTCCTTACGACATGTGTTTCATTAGCCCCGCCACAACATCAAACATCTTTGACGGTCTAACGGTCATATTGGACCATCATAGACGTCGGCCCATTCGCATGCAGTTAGTTTCCTGGTTGCCGCTTTCTGATTCCTGTTTCCACGACTTCGAATTGTTTTCGCCGATCATCATAATCTCAATCGTATACGACGATCATCACATATCATATTGTTGAGTGTCATCGAGACCCTCAATACTACTCTTCATTTCCTTGACACAAGTAGTGCCGTTGATCTGTATGTCTCAACATTTATCCATTTTAGTAATCAACCAGAGTTGATATATCCTGTATCACTTATCGCAAATAATACATTATCATCCATGCTGTTATCAAAGTGCTTCTCGAGAAGTACTTTACCAGTTATAATGATCATAAGAGCAATAGCAAATCCTCCTGCACAAATATACTCGACAAAGGTAATCAATTCTCGATTGTTGGGATTTGCTAAGTAAACTTTCTTATTCCCATGATGTGTTACGATCATCCTGCCCTCGAGGCATTGAAGTTAAAACTCGGTTTCATCCAAATTGTAGATGTCATCATCAAGTATTCCATATTTTGCCTTTGCTGAAAGGAACTCTTGGAAATGTAGGGGAATATCATCTTTGACATGCATTGCCTTCCTGACTCCTTGCAATGTCTTTGCTCGGGGTGGCTTATACAAGTCTTATGCCTCGTAAATCACCTCTTACCCCAATCACGTCCAGGTGGCTTTCAAGCCTCCTTTTTCGAAATCCGGAGGGCAGAGCTTGCACCCATTTGCATTTAGTATAAATTGGTATGTTGGCCAACATAGATTGGGAAATCGACATGTTGCTTTAAAGCATTGTTTTGGACTCTCTGCGGAATGGCAAAGCGCATTAGGGAAGGAAAGCAAACGACAGTCTCGTTCTCTCAGATATAACCTAAGTAATCCGTTGGGAGGCAGACAAAAGAGTTCGGCACAGACGACAGCCACGCTGCAGTCGGCAAACGGGCTCCTCACCGAGTCACGACGCATATAGCCACTAGTCAGACTCAAGTTATCATGGAATAAACAAAATTGAAAAATCTGAATTAGATCCGTTTTTAGACTCCGCAAACACCCTGCGAGCCACCTACGTACCAAATTGCAACAAAATTAGTGAATGCTGAACGGCATTTACAAAGCAAGGCTGGATCGACCGAGCTGAACCTCTTTTGAACAACAAAGTCTATAGAGAACTTGATATGTTGCGACTCGACTGAAAACCAAAGTCAGGCCAAGAATGCGTGCAAGATACGAAGGGTCAGCTGGGAAAATGATGGAAAGCCCTCGCTACGTCTCCTGAAATAAATTCCTTCGGCTGAGTCTCGTGCCGCTGTCCTTTTTGCAATGAATGTGGTGTGGGCACACTCAAGCCATTACGAGCGATTATGAGCGATTGGCAACACATGCCATGGAACGTCAGCCCTCGACGGTTCGTCAGATCTAACACTCCTTCGACTGATATTTAACCAATGAAATCACTCCATCAAACTTGGCCTGGGACGACGTGCAGGTTTGGCAAATCGTCAAGCCGAAATCAGGTCACTTTCTAACCTCTCTTCAATTGACAACTCTGTGACACCGATACATTTACGGGTAGTGATGGCCTATCAGGCGGCACCATGATGTGACTATGCCAGCCTTTTACTGCTCACCTCCACGTTGTGAGTACCCATCATTAATTTTTAAAGTCATCGGCCTTCAACCTTCAGACCTTCAGACGCTGTGTCACACACTTATGCTCAAAAAGCTCGCGAGGCAGATTCCAGGCGTCAGCCACCCGTTTTTTCCCTTGGGACGAAGAAAAGAGAGATCAGAAATATTAGAATAGTATCCGGTTGGCCAACCTCCTCCGCTCCAGCCTTCCGCTAAATCCCTGGCACTTTTTGAAAGTTGAAAGGTACTTCTTTACTCTCACAGAGCATCCATCAAACCTGGTTTCTGCCTTTTAGGGGCTGCTTTGACGGTCCAAATGGACACAGAGAGCATAATTCAGCATGAATTCCTTCAGCTGTCCTCGCACGGTTGCCCGTAATTAAACACCAGTCTCCCTGGATTCGTACCACCGCCCATGTGTCGCACTTATAAAACCCTGGCCCTGCTATAACACTTTGTTCGGAGACAACCATCGCGGCAAGGCAAAGACTAGGATTTGACTGCATGCACCGCCACATGCACCATAACCAAAATATCACATAAGACCCTCGCCTCCACCAAAGATTAACGCCAACGCATTTGCAACTCAGTGTATAAACTCAGGATATCACCCGCCATGTTTTGTGCTTTCTTGTCATTCTATGTCATTCTATGCCAATCTCGTAGAGGAAGGCGATTCTACGGCGACAGTCCCTCTAATTATGTTATTCCTTAATTCTACGAACCAATAGAATAAGAACTTGAACTCCTTCCCGTCAATAATTGTTGCAGCCTAATTAAGACGGCAGAGGTAGTTGGAACGGCTGTTGGAGTTGTTTCCCTAGGAATCCAAGTTTGCCAAGGCCTTATTCGCTATTACAGGACTTGCAAAGACATGGGCAAAGATATTGCAATGATGTTTAATTCAGTCGAAGGCTTGACAAATACTCTGATGATCATAAAACAGACTCTTGAAAACAAATCAATTATCGGGGTGCTGAGAACGTTCAAAAAAGCATCAAAGCTTGCGAAGCTGGCGTGAAGGAGCTCAAGGACGAGTTAACTCTAGTCTAAGGCCATAAACAACCCTCGACTATCGCATCCAAGCTACGTGAGCACGGGAGACGTCTTTCGTATCCATTCAGAGAAAGCACATTGGTCAAGCTAAGAGAGATCGACTCTGATATCCGCGAAAATCTAGACTTAGCAATAAATACGCTTCCTTTGTAAGTACGATAAGCCTGACTCTCTCATAGGGGTGCTTTGGAGATATCTTTAACCGTTGAACTGACATCAAGTCAGACAGAATACAATACAATCGGCTGAGCAGTTAAGAAATGTGGCCATTCAAATGAATGGCATGGCGACTGAGTTTCACAATTGGAAGAAAGACTCCCATTCCCAACAACAAGGTGTTATTTCCATGTAGGTGTAAAATGTCTCTACTGACGAAATATCTAGTTCAAAAAACTCAAGAAATGGTTGATTGGTTGTCACCATTGAATTTCTTCGCAACAAAAAAGGACACTCTTGAAAGGCGAACCGAGGGAACTGGAGAATGGCTCTTCCAAACTCCTCAATTCCAAGAATGGTTATCTGGAGATGTGAAGACACTATGGTGTCCTGGTCTACGTATACCTACCCACACTCCATTAATAATAGTCCCGTACTAATTCGCGATTAGCTGGGGCAGGCAAAACTATCCTTGCGTATTGTCACCAATCAAAATATGAGGTCTCGTGCTAACGACAGCTAGATCAGCCATAATCCATAAGCTCCAAAAGCAATTTCTCGATTCAAATATCGGGCTCGCCTTCATATATTTCAACTACAAGGAGCGGGATATAAAAACACTTGACAATATTATCTCACGTCTCGTTCAGCAGCTTATTCAACGCAGCAAGTCTATCCCTGACGGAGTTCGAGAGCTATATAAGCAGCACAAGGGCGACAAAACGCGACCGGGTACTGCAGAATATTCCAGGGTATTTCGGTCCCTTATGATCAATTTCTCGGAGATATACATCGTAGTCGATGCCTTGAACGAATGTAATGAGCAAGGTGGAATGAAGAGCAAACTTGTCAAAGAAATGCGAAAGTCTGCAAACCTTCACCTCCTCTGTACTTCTCGACATGTTGGCGAAATCGAAGAAGTTTTTGCGGGAGCCTCTCGTCTCGAAATTCGTGCGAATGATCAAGATATCGAAACATATGTTCGGTCACATATCTTGGAGTCTTAACTAAAGATCTGCCGAGTGGGTGTCGACTCTTGCTTCTGAAACGCCACCAACTCTCGCCGAATGATTGTCAGGATCTTATCCTTTTGATAAATGCATTGTATAAGGTGTGACGATCTTGAACATATCGTCCGAACTTTGATGGGCTGCTTCACGCTTTGAGACGAGTTGGCAAGAAAGACTGGAAATAACACTTATAGTCCCAAATATTCTTGGCGGAGGATTTCGCCCAGTCTAGCGGTGGTTTCGCACATACTGTTGGCTACTCCCTCTTGCCTGCAGACTTGGGGAAATATCTGCAAAATGCGTATGGAACAAAGGCGATGAAGAAGGATTTTGACAATCCTGGTATGGACATCATAGTCGCCGTCATGCCCTCCTCTGATGCCACAAGGCCATTGGCAGACCGCGTGAGGAGCGGCCATAAGAATGAGGAGGAGATTTTAGGCTTCGTACAGCTCACACCCAAACAACATTACTGAAACCTACATAGCCAGTCGTACCGGCCTCGTAGAACTGCAATTTCTTCACGTTTTACTGGACCATCAAGATCAGGGATCAGAAAAGCATTAGTGATGAAATGGAGGACCTGTTTAGGGATTAAATATTCAGCAGTTTGCGGTTAGCCATTTGGGAGGGCAATCTGAGAGTCCAAGCTGTACATGAGAAGCAGGGGTATAGGGAGGAAGGAGACAATGATTTGTGATGGGAAGTTGTATGCAGACGGTTTTGACCATGGCTGAGGAGGTTTAGATGTGATTTATTCTCCTTAATCAAAAAACATCTTTTATGGTCTAACGGTCATTCAGACCATCAAACACAAGAGCGACCATTTTCTGGAATGCCGCTTTTGGTTTCGCGTCAATGTTGTTCGAAGTCGGGCGATTCGTGCCTGAACTCCAGGAAACGCAAAATGGTTATCGCTGCGCCGAAACTTGTGCCCAGAATTCTGCTTACGGAAACCCAACTCTAATTCCGTCACCGCTTCGACGACAATATTGAGATGCACATGAAACGGTTCTCAGACTTCAGATCTTACAACAAGGCAGGTTGGTACATCTGAGTTACATTGCAGAATCATGTCTCGGCCCATTGCTGCCCTCCGAACTAACCGATCAACGCGGCAACCTGTCCAGGGGTCGCCGTGGGATGGTGCAAGTTCATTTGTAATTTTGTGGTGCTTGGCCCCTCTGTAGATAATGTCGCATCGGTGCGCTCAGCGCGTATCATAATTATCCTCTTCTACCTTCCCTTCTCCATGTCATTAACCAGGGAAGATGGAGCATACTGATCGATCATGCATTCACACCCGATATTCAGAAACTATAGGATTAATCCACATTAGAACGGGAGCCTTTGGCAGTGAAAAGAAAGATTACAACTAAATTCCGGACAACTGTGAGAAGCTCTCTTCTAAATCATATAACTTAAGGGCTTGAAGGTTCATATCAAAATCAAAACTAAAGTCGAATTGGGGCGCTGCGGTGCAGGCGCTCGAGGATCATTTGGACTAGGTCTCTTTAGTAGCTTTCTTCCCGGACGGCAAGGTGGTCGCGTCGGCCTCATGAGATCAGATAGCCAAACTGTGGAAATTCACCACAAGAGCGGCGCTGCAGACGCTCGGGGGGGTCTTCCAGGCGATGGGAGAGCCAGACTTTGTCATTTCCTTTTCGTTGTCCCTACCACCGAACATTCCCTTTGGTTGCCCATCGATCATAGGAAGCATTCCTGAACTACCGGAACTGTCCCCTCCATTGTCCACCATTAAGGAAGACAAGCTCTCTGCACCTTCCGCTGCTCTGCTGAACATGACTCTGTTTCTTGCTCTGCTTGCAGACTGCCACAAAAAGGAAAAAAAGAAGTAGGGTCCTATGAAACCTACCTGGCTCACTCCAATCTACTTCATCCGTCATTACCACACATCACCATTCATTTCAGTTGCCATGGGTTCTCGCTCTCCGTTATCAGCAGATCTTACCACAATCCCACCTCCAAGGGTGCCAGATCCACAAGCACGTCGATCACTACCAACTCGTCCAGACCTTTGGTCTTTTGAGGCGCTGCTATCTGATGAGATCTAAAGCCATGAGGCTAACCGAAATAAGCTAACATATTTCTGCTTACAAAATGTCCAGTTGAAGAGCAACTAAGGGGGTATGCAGAGGTTCATTTCTGCCACAAACGAAAAGCGGACATGTACAGAGGCAGCTTTGCAGGACTGCCCACACTACCAAAGCCAACTCTTGCTCTATCCCTGAAGGAGAAATATGGAAACCATCGAGGTACCACCTGCCTAACAAAGCACGTTGAGCTTCAGCTGACATCAAAGAGAAGACAAACGAGGCCGAAAAGGTTAATATCCTTCCTTCCAAGCAAGACTACGCCCAGGTGTTGCACTCAGACATCTTGTTGCAATTAAGTCGATATAGCGATAATGCAGGACGCGCAGGGAGCGACGGAGTTTCAAGTCAAGGTAAGATTGTATTAGGGTGCTCATGTTTTCTAGTCTGACTGTCTCTTCCTACTTAAAGGTGCCCGTTTGTCGTGAGTGCCATTTGATGGGGGCGGCGTAATGTCGCTGCCCTCGAGGCCGTTTGCTTCCCGGTTCCTTTCCGTTTCTCATGTCCGAGGACACGGGACTGTCGTTTGTCTGCGGTAGCGATCTTTCATTCAACACATCTTTATTCCAATGCCGAACAGTCCGACTCTGATGCCGCCTATCGTGGAGCAATACAGCGTCAATTGCAAGAGAAAGGAAGGAAGTGTCTCACCAAGCAAGCCTGCAAAGACCAATCAGGCCAACGAAGAACGCATCTTTGTGGCCGCAATGCATGACAGCTCTTTCAATGTGAACCAATAAAGGCTTTTAGATTGTGAATCGTTGACAATAGGTTGCCCTTGAATACATGTCTGGATTACATGCTTTCTCAAGTACTTGTTATTAGCACGTTCTCTATAACCATCTCCCCAGTAACAGCGCTAGAGTTGATCATCCGGGATAGGGCTAATATGATAGCATCTGCTTCATGCGCAATACACTTGGTTTCAACGTTTCTTCCGCCTTCGCGCGCGCAAAATAATCCAAAGACGGGAGGAAGATGAAGGCTCAAAGGCCAATTGTCTGCCTGAAAGCTCTCTCAGACGTAATATATTATCCAAGTACTCATAACACGACGACGCGCGGATGTCTGCGACCAGCTAAGCTTTCGTATCCAGGGGCTTTTGCGCCCAAACGCGACGGTGATACTGATAGATATGATGCTTCGGGTTGTCCAGCTCCTGAGACCGATTAGTAGAGCACAGATGTGGCTTGAGGTTGTTAATACCTGGTTAAGCTTCGCAAGGTGTGCTTGAACTTCCTCAGCGGTCCATGGCTTTGGCTCTCCAAATTTCTTCCACGTTTATTAGCATCGTCCATTTCTCGGAAATAGTGAACTTACTGTGTAAAGGAACATGTTCCAGCCAGGTAGACCTTTTTTGATATGAGCGCGATGGGCTGTGCCAGCGTCCTTGTCTGGTTCCGGTTAGTTGACTATCGCCAAATTTGAGTCGCGGAAGAACATACAAACTGGGTGCTTTGGCCAGTCTCCAACTGGGAGCTTGAAGTGTCTCTCGTGTACGTTGACGAAGCCGGCATGTTCGATCTCCTCCTTCATGTAATCAACGATACGAATATCATTTCCGGCCTTGAGGGCAGCCCTCTCGAGCATTGGGCCTTGTCCCAACAGGTAGGAGTCTTCCGGTAGGGAGCCGTCATCGCATCTGATACGGATATCGCATTCGACATGCTCGATCCAGCCACCAGGCTCCAGATTGCTAACATTGTCAGTAGCAGGTTCAACAATGCATCTGAGCTATCCCCAACTCCAGGATCAAAGGGATATCTGGGACTTACTTCCAAGCTTTACGGTAGAGTGCAGCCATGTCGTTCTGCGAAAAGGCTCCTGTCAGGAGCCTTAAATGTACAAGATCAAACTTCTTGTTCCACGTCCAATCGTTCGCAACATCGTCAACTTCAAAAATACAGTTTGGTGGTACCCAGGTTTCCGGTGGCGGGTAGAGGTCAACACCGGTGACAATAACTTTGAACATGCGTCAGGTTTGTTCAAACGAGAGGGCATGGGAAGCATACGATGAGGGAACCTGTCCGCGACGTCAATTGCCCACGCTCCTTGGCCGGTACCAACATCAAGGACATTTTGGGCGCTTTCAGAGATGGGAGCGCGAAAAAATGGATTCTCCTGCATCGCCTCTATGATGGTATGAGCAGCATGGCCAGCCTCCATTGATTCGAACTGCCTGTCGTCGGATGGGAAGGAAATATCCTTATCACTGGTCGTCTGGTATCTCCGTCCATTTTCCCACACGCCGCGGTAGATCCTCGAATGCACGGAGGTTGTCTCTCTATTTGCTTGTCAGTCGTCGACCTCAACTAGTCGTGCATTGCAGCATTGCAGCTTTACAACACATCAATGAGTCTTACGATGCGTTACTGCTACCGCCATATGCCGAGTCATTATCAAACCCATCGTCCTGCAAAATTCAGCGTCTGAATCTTATTCATAGACCAGATGACGAGTGCTTACAGCTTCAAGCTCGTCATTCTCCGGCAACGCTGCCATAGCCACCTCGGTTGGCGGCGCGGTTGCCTGTGAAGGTGCTTCAATTGTATTGCTAGACATTTTCATGAACACAACCTCTTCTTAAACTATACGATCTAAAGACTGTGACAGGACTCGCAACCAAAAAATTGCTGTAGAGGCAGAGAAGATGGCGGGCGGGCAGATCAGATCGGCAGGGCCCAGCTCATTTATCAGCGAGACACGCGCCTCCCTAGTTGACCCCGCAATCGATCCCTATCCCAGGTAACTCCAACCTCATTGCGCCCTAATAACATGTATTTCAGCGACTGGATTCTTTAAACGCAGTCTTTGAGCGCGTTAAGAGGGGTTGTCAGTACCGCCAAGGCACCCTAAGAGTCGAAGAAGGAGGCCAAGTAGCGGATTTGAACCCGATTCGTGGTTTGAGCTTAGGCGAAGGAAAACCTGCAGAATCGTTCTTATTGAGGACTAAGCCCGGACTTCACCACATGAAGCTTGTCGATCGTGTTCCGCCGGCGCGTCACCTACTCCTATGCACACAAGTTTCTTAGGAACTTCTAGAACCCTCGGCCGCAGATTTTTCTATATCTGCTTTGATTGGGACTCTACTGAGGCTCCACGGCATTCACATCTTCAAGGTATGTTGCAACAGTTGGCGCTGTGCCTGCTGGTTCGCTGTTGCCGAGCCGTTGGGCGGGTGGCCCGCTGCACGACACCGGGACTTTCCGCCCCTACCTAATTTACCCCGCAATAGCGGCTTGGTAGGGGCTTGAAGGAGTGCGGATGGAAAGCGCCAGGAATATTATGTAATCATAGACTAGGGCTCTTTAGGCATAGCTTGTCTCCGGGCGTAATCAATCAATCAATCAATCAATCAAGACGTGTGAGCGCATTGTGGCGTCGGCACTAAACTTGAAGGGACATTGCTCCGCCCACGTGCACGCGTTGGCCTATTCGCTAGGCATAATTTTATTAGTGCCTGAGTAGGCAAGACATTCTAGCTTTGGCATCTCAATAGTGCATGTGTGTATTGAGTTGGGATCCTGCCAGAGTTCATGCAGGGCTGTGGGAGGGGCGCGGAGCATACAAGTTCAGAATAACCTTTGGAGCTTCTGTAATAGTAATAGCGCGAGGCAGACCACTGTCTTCCCTGCAGACGGCATCTTCTCGTCTCTATGGCTATGGATATGAAATGTTGCCTTGCTTCATTCCCCAAGTTCACCGCGCTACCGACTGAGGTTCGCCTTTTGATTTGGCAACACGCTCTACCTGCGCCGCGCATCATTTATATCTCTGAGAATACCATGGACGATATGGAAGAACTAGGAATTCACGAAGAAGATGTACTACTATCCGGTCTTCTTGTGCCCTCCCGTCTGTTTAGTGCTCAAGATTTTGCTCTTGAGAGGAGCTGCGTCGAAGCACGTGAGCTGGTGGCCAGCCGATACAAACCTATTGCTTTCGCTCCGACAGGCCCTCAGCAAAGAATTTGGAACAGGTTTGCTTCCACTGAATATGGCGTAGAGACGGAGTCCCCAATCGCGTGGCCCGAAAACATACGTGTTGATCTGAGCAGGGATATTCTCTACCTCGGAGTGGCGTACACGACTTACTTTCAAGATATCTTTAAGGTCCCGGGCTTAGACTGGCCTCGATTTTTGAATGAGACACGGCGGCTTGCAATCACGGGAGAGGCATTCATAAAGCTACGGCCAGCAGAGGAGAAGGATAGCACACGTGGTACTTCTGTGGCCGAGAGGGATTACGAAATGTTCGACAACGTGGAAGCCAACACGCTTCTAGCTGCAGAGCTGCTAGAGAGGTTCAAGAACGTCAGGGAGGTTATTTTATCCCTATGCTGGTGCTGTTCTTTTACCTCCACCGTTGAGGATCAGATTGACCCCACTTGTAAGGTGCAGTGGGAAGATTGGGGCCTGACTCCATGTCCTTTGTCCTCGCTTCCTACGTCTAGCCCAGAAATAGATCCTGCTGACAGAGTGCGTGCCCGATTCTCTATAATGTACAAGAACTCGAACAACCAGTACGAGAATCTCCTAATTCAGCTCCGTGCATTTCGCCTCCGCGGAATTATTCAAGCCTTGGAGGAGGAGAAAAGGAGAGGGAGGCTGGAGCAAGTGGAGAAGTTTCGGGTCGCGGAGGTAGTGTCTATGGTCACAGCGAGTGAGTCATGCACTCCTGGGTGGTACCTCCATTGTGGGCCTACAGGAGGGTATTTTAATATCAAGTTGAGGGCGGAGGACCAAGACATAAATTTTCTTTAGACGTGTGTAAGTTAATCCCAAAGGTCTTGATGGACGGGCGGGTAATGAGTACTGATCCTAATAGAACAGCATCATCGTTCGGGCCGTAAAGAAGATCAGAGGCTTCGTCTGATGGAACTGTTGAGGGACATCTGATTCCATAATCACAAATACTCTGAAGAACGCAGAGGACGCAGGTATTGAAGTGGTGGTGAATAGGGGACTCGACTGCGCCAACTATCACATTGCTTGACGAAGCTACGACTATAGCTACGACTGAATATACGAAGCTACGACTTAGCAGACTTGATTTACTCGCGGCATCCAACCTTCGTCCAAGTTCACCAGTCTGCGCCTCGCAACAGGTCCGAGTTTCTTGGTTAATGCTATATTACGTGGGCCGCTCCTTCCTGAATAATTATAGATAGGAAGGGAGGGAGGGAGAGTGCGATCGTTGGCGTTTTGCCAGTCTAGGAATTGTTGGTGAAGCGGATGGAACGATGGTAGAGAGGGAAGAATGAATGGAGGAGGGAAGAAGCAAGAAAAGGTTGGGCGGCAGTCATCATAAATCGGGCTCTGTCAATTTGACCCTTGATTAAGGCCTCCCTGCTTTTGAAGTCTGTTGACATTGAGGCCGAAGAGATTTGAATGAGAGTCAATCCAGGAACGGGTACCTGAATGCGCCGACTAGTCCATGTGCAGCTCATTATGATGACCTGGAATGATCGGATCTCTCCCTGGCTCTCATCTTTACCCTGCCTTAGAAGCTACCATGACAACGATAGATGTAGAGGTCAGAGTAGATCCAATAACTCAAAATCCGACTCCTTCTCAAGAACAGCTCTTACACCCGCCGCGTCCGACCACCCAGAGCCAAAACGGGTACCACTTCGCGGGAAGTCATCTTTGTGAGATCGGTTGAACGCAATACCTGCGCCCTATAAGCTCCTTATTCATGCCTATGCTCCTTGTCGTCATACTATGCTTGAGGATTCCATCAAGCCGACTTAAAGTGCCAGAGTAGAAGTGCCTGCCGGAATCCGACCATCCTCGCTGACACCAATTTCCTCTCCCACACCGTGCAGCCCAAACTCCCCCTTCTCGAATCCCTCATGGACACCTTATACGCCAAATGCACACCAATCATCAAATCCTGCGTCATGGCCGAGCTCACGAAACTCGGACCGAAGTATCGTATTGCGCTGCAAATTGCGTGGGATGAGAGATGGGAGAGGCTGCAGTGTGATCATAAGGGCGTTTATGCAGATGATTGTATTGTGGATAGGGTCATGAAGAATAAGATTTGTTTTGTGGCGACGAATGATAGGGGTTTGAAGAGGGGACAGTACGCAAGATTCTGGGTGTGCCGATTATTTCGGTGTCAAGAGGAAAATATGTTATCGAGAGACTGCCAGATGCGCCAGAGAAGTAGAGGGCAAAATTTTCGCAAAGTACAACGCAAAGTGGCTCTATATCATATCCGTGGTACTCTTCCTCGCTTCGTCTGCCCTCTGTGGTGCCGCGCCTTCGATGAACGCAATGATTATTGGCCGCGTGTTTCTGGGAATGTCTGGAAATGGAATCTACTTCGGAATCATAACTCTTTTGTCCGTACAAACGTCCGACAAGGAGAGGCCCGCGTATCTGAGCCTTGTCGGGTTGATATGGGGTGTGGGCACCGTTCTCGGACCAGTTGTTGGTGGTGCCTTTGACAAAGTCAACTGGCGGTGGGCCTTTTACCTTAACTTGAGTAAGTCGGTCGATGTGAAACTTGTGGTTATCTACACTAACATCACTCCCAGTTATCGGCGGCATTTTTGCTCCAGTCTACATGTTCCTTCTCCCGCCATTTGATCCGCAACCCAAGGAGATGACATTAAAAGAGCGGGCCAAGAACTTTGACTGGATGGGCGCTACCCTCTCCATTGCCAGCGTCATTTGCTTGGTCATGGCTATCAACTTTGGCGACGCGCTGTATCCATGGAAGAGCGGCCAGATCATTGGTCTATTTGTCGCCTCCTTTGTACTTCTCGTGGTCTTCGCCGTGCAGCAACGCTTCAGTTGGCTCACCACCGTCGAGGAGCGTATGTTTCCCTGCCACATGCTCCAAATAAAGGAGGCCAACCTTTTATTCATCGCAACTGCTTGTTGTAACGCGGCTGGGTTTATTCCCATCTACTACATTCCAATTTATTTCCAGTTCTCGCGTGGCGACAGTGCACTTGAAGCAGCTGTGCGTCTCCTGCCTCTCATCATCATCCTGAGCGTCACCATCATTGGTCAGGGATACCTCATGAGTAAGCTAGGGTACTACTATCCCTGGTACGTAGTTGGCAGTGTGCTGTTACTTGCCGGCGATGTCCTTCTCGCCACTGTAGACGCCAACACAAGCGTCGCCAAGATTTATGGCTACGAAGTCCTCGTTGCCATCGGTTCCGGAGCGTTCATTCAAGCTGGCTATGCCACTATACAGACTGTTGTCCCTACAAAAGATACCTCATACGCAATTGCTTTCATGATGCTCGCGCAATTTATCGGCATCGTGCTTGGGCTCTCGATCGGTGGGGCAATCTTCATCAATGAGGGCCTCAAGGCACTGCGCGCCATTCTTCCCGAGTTGTCGGAGGCGCAGCTGCGTGCTGTACTTGGTGGGACATCCTCGAATGCCGTTGACGTGGTTCCTCAGGCACTGAGAACTCAGGCGTTGGACGCTATTGTGGACAGTTTAAAGCTCTTTATCCCAGCCTACGTTGCTGCAGCTGTTGCGCTTCTAGCGTCACTATTTCTCAAGGTTAGTTTCACACTGGGCTGGGTACTTAGGACAAGATCATTCTGACATTGCCACAGCGACACAAAGCATTTCACGCAGAGAGATTGAGCACGTAGGAGATCACTGAGAATGATGCGTCGGCAACAAGAGCTTATATTTCTCTTTATGCTGTCTAAGATGCATGTGTGCCCACCTGCTATAATTTACTGGTAAGTTGAGAGTGTTGGTGGTAAAGTGAGATATGCGGACTGTATTCTGCTATTCTACAAGTAGAGTTCTCAACGCCTTTTTACCACACGATGTTTCACCTTCGTGCAGAATTCCGCTATAGTGGTAGAACTTGAATGAGGGCTGGACCTTTGGATTGGGATATCAAATCTTGACCACTCCTTCTATCAAAAAAAAAGGGCGAGGAGACAAGAGTCGGCGGAAGGAGAGAATCTTGGCATGGAAACATAGAGTACTAGGGAAACAATGCACCTGCATCATCTCTGGCTTGCAATATTCCCAAAGATTGTATCCCCATGTCTCCAAAAATTGTTGAGCCTCCAAAAAAATACCCTTATAATTGTCTCATAACAACGTGCCGCGTGAAATGACTATCGGAGACTTTCTGATTTGACTCTCTTTTGTTTCTGTATGATGGACGGCCACCATCGACAGTTGTGAGAATAGTTGTGCGACGGAAGATGTTGTTCTTGTTGGCGTCGGAGCTTTGCATTCCCTTCGAGGATGTGCTGCTGCAATGATTCGTGCTGGAGGACTTATCAGTTAGGATGGTCCCGATATTGCAACCAACTCTTGTGTCAAGACCTAGATTCCTTTATTCGTGCTTGTTACTAGATTCCGTGCGAGGTGGATGTCCTTCGGTCGTGCCTCTGACCGTCCGTCGCAGATTGAAGGGTGTTACTTACTGTCCACATTCACCTCCTCTCATCTTCCTAGGATTCTCCCTGATAGACTCTAGTAAAGTTGGCTCGACGACCTCAAAGCAAAAACTCCTCTCTCGGCCTCAATTCTCCACGACGGTCGCTGAGCACAAATCAATGGCTCCACGTTAAGGTCAAGCTGATCCTTCCAATCACATGAAAGGTATTATTATACCTGGTAACGAAGGAACTTCAAAAAATCAAACATACGCTAAACTCTTATAAACCCGGAAATATTACTATAAACGCTGTGTAAACAATACTAGGCTATGGAAAGCGGCAGTAGGCCTCCTCCCCTGGGAGTGGGCGGTGCTGCTGTTATGACGCACAGATCAAGAAGGTTACGAAAGATGTTTGCTCTTACCTTGTCGAGGCCAAGAATTGCTTGTAGGAGATCGAGATCGAAATGCTCGATCGCCCGATGTCAAGGTCAAGATTTTTGCTTTCACGCTCTGAAGCAAACATTGAAGAAAATCGTCCCACTGCCCGATTCCAATACAATGAATGAGAGTATACATATATATCACTAAGTACACAGCAAAGGTAGCAATAGAATAACTGATTCTGGAGTTCTCAAAGTTGTCCATTTGGTGTGATATCGGCAATTGCTTACCGGACAATCCCAACATACCTCGACTACCCGCATCTCCCAGACAGCAGTCCTCCTCGCTCATCCACTTGTTATCCTCTACCATTGTTTGGGGCCTCAAAAGGGTTGCATCGGTGCTGTCAGTAGACATCGCCGGGGCTTTTGATACAGTCAACCACACGAGACTTCTAGACAACCTCCACATCAAAGGGTTATCGAGATGGCTCATTCAGATCATTTGCTCCTTTCTTCATCAACGCAGTACTACACTTGTGGTCGACGGCGAAGAAATAGGACCAAGGAAGCTTCGTGCTGGCGTCCCGCAAGGCTCACCGTTGTCCCTGATTCTATTCTTATTCTATAACGGACCATTACTCGAAAGACAAGAATCTACAAATCTGCCAATCTCGCCACTAGGCTTTGCAGACGACGTTAATTTGCTGGCATTTAGAAACACCACCGCTAACAACTGCAGCAATCTGGAACAAGCCCACAGAATCTGTCTGCAATGGGCAGAGAAACATGGGATGGAGTTCGACCTACACAAGTACACGCTTACTCACTTCACCAGGCAACGCTCGCAAGACACCAATGCAGCCATACACTTAGAGCATGTTACGGTCAGCCCGACAACATCAGTGAGAATCCTTGGAGTACTCCTGGACTCGAAGCTCAACTTTAGAGCACATTGCAAGGCCATCAAGGCAAAAATGGTTACACAACTTAACGCCTTGTACTGAACCACGGCATCTACCTGGGGAGCCACACTTTTGATGGCCAGGCAACTCAATATGGATATTATACGAGCATCACTCACCTATGGCGCGAACACATGGCATCGTCCCAACCTCCGACTGAAAGACAACGCAAGAGACCTACAGAAGCAGCAAAATGTCGGTTTGAGAATTGTGCTCGGAGACTTCAAGCGCTGCACCATTTCGCAACTACACACGGAATCATACATTCCCCAACTACATCTGTGGCTGAATGGGAAGATCACACTTTTTCGTGCAAGGATTGAAGCAAGCGGGATCAGGTCACAGATAAAGAATGCGTGCTATTGTTAGGATTTAATGGATAACGTGAGTAACTAAGGCAATAGCAACCAGTTCTGTATTCGACAAGCTAAACTCTGAGCCCCTACTAATAGGGGGCTCAGCTTCTTTATCTATGGCCCGCACCGTAAGCGGGTCGCTCCCGACACGGTCCTGGCCTACGTGGCCCTTTTGCCTACGAAGCGTGGTGGCCTTATCCGTGGGGCTGCTACGCCTCGCAGGCGTCCCGCCTCCGATTCCAACTCACGTCTTTCCTACCCATGACAGCTATAATGTTGAAGTGGTGACGGAAGGTATTTGGTATCGTGAAAAAACATGAAATCATATTCTCTATCTACGTGGTGTCTCGCTCTCATATTATAGAGAACAAGAGACAAAGGCTCAAAGAGCCGATGGTCGATGCATGGAAGATCTCATGCATCGACCCGAACCCGAACATTCTCCAGGAGTGTTCCTTTGAGAACCTTCCAGATCGGCTGGTGGACATTCAACATATAATATACAGCTAGCCATCTAAGTGGCAGACGGCCTTTGCACTTACGGACCTCTGGCACCAATTGCCACGTCTGGTACTAACAGCCGCCAGTGGGCCTTGAGCTGGCTCAGAGGTTCTTTCAAAGACTGCGAAGGGAAAGTTAAGACCTTAGTTCTGCAGGACTGGACAAACTATTGGAGAGAAGGATCTCAATATCCTCACAACCCTTGGGAGCTGGAAGCTCAAAGTAGCATCCTGGCAAACACAAGGCCCACGTCAAAAGTGCTACAGCTACACCAGACGCTAAAGAAAGCCGAAAGTTCCATACTTATCCAAATGCAGACTCGCTGCATTGGCCTCAGGAAATTCCTGTACGGATGCCAAGTGCCCAACATAGACAGCCAATGTGTGCGTGCGGAGGAGGAGAGGAGATAGCCGAGCATATAGCTATGCTGTGCCCACTCGAATCTTCAAAAATACACGTACTCCTGGATAACCATGGACGCCAGCAATCATGGAGCGCACTAATTGCCAAGCCAATGCTGGCAAAGCAGCTCACCAGATGGCTCATTGAGTCGAAACACGTTCAACAGTTTTCTCTGGCAAGAAAATTGCTATATCAAAATGAATTGCAAGAATACTAGCAGGTGGAATACAAAGACGTGGCGTGATAGAGACAGAAAGGGCGCAAGGGAGATAGTAGGGTGGGTCTTTGTGACGGAATTCTGGCTTCTGCCGAACATTCTTTTCATTAAACAGTGGCGGGGTGTGATTACAGAATTACAGAATCAGAGGACCCCAATGTTAGAATACATGATGCGGCTGGACCAATGGACAAATCGACCAAGTCCGCACAAGTCAGGAATCATAGCCACAACTCGCTCCAACACTCCACTGTGGCAAAGTGTTGTCCATATATATTCCACGTACATAGCGATAGTCGAAGGATAACTGCTCTACAATCCCATTCTCCCAAGGCCATTGATTAATCGTCGCTCGCGACAACTGCGCCCCATCCAACAAATACCAACAGGTCTGCTCAGTCGTTTCCCTATCCAAGCGGCCGGGTACCATCTCGAACAACCTCCAAGATCGGTACTTGGTACTGTTGTCTCGTCCTTCACCTCCTCCCTCAGATCAATCTCGCACAGTCACTTAAATCCTGCGAAGAGTTTGGCAAATCTGGTAGTGATGGAAACCACTTCCGGATTTACGCCGCTACCATTCGCCAGAAACGAGGCTGATGAAGTCAAAAGAATTTGTCAAAGCGCCAACTTAGCAGCCATTGAACAGCGTCGCAAGAAACCCGTGCTCGATGCTCAAGCGTCTTGCAAAATATTCCATTTTGTAGGCCATGGTTGGTCTAATCCACATATACTGCTGACCCTTCTATTGCAAGCGGACGAGACTACGGCCAACAGAGTTCAAGGCACACGCAAGGATTGAAATGGGTGACATATATTTATTTTGGTGGTTAGAGAATAGTCCTTTTGCTCTTCAATTCTCCCTTGGTATCAAATATTGTCACAATCAACGTTAACGGCCGCTGTTCTGAACAAATTGCTCGAGGTGTCCTACACTGGACTTGTTCGAGCGTCCGCATTGCTATTCGTGTTGTTCAGAAACTCCTGCATTGCACTTGTTCGAGCGAAAGCATTGTTACTTGGTTTGCTTAAAGACTGTTGTATGGTACTTGGTTGAGCAGATCTATCGATTGTTGCCATCTGCTGTCGCAGTGTCCAGTATGGATTATTAATGAAGCATCCGAAGCAATCCCACTGGCTCCCCACGGCCGCCATAAGTCCAGCTTGACTATCATCAGAACTCGTACGGGTGAATAATGCTCAATAGATCATAGGGTGACGAACATTGTGAGCCATCGGCGCAAAGTTTTATAGCACCTTGTACGGTTTGTCTCGGGACGTCAATCTTCATTTTGACTCAAGACGCTTCGCCGCCAAAATCAACCGACAGCTGTCTCCCGTTCATCGCCACTTGTCCAAACCTCAAAGAAGCACCGTGCTCTGCGTAGGGTTCCAGCTTTTGCGATCTCAATGTCGTTAACTGGGAAAGCGCCGAGGTAATTTTGACGGCCTGGGAGCCTTAATGGCTGGTTTTTTGCAGCGATGTCTAGAGCAGTGGCTGTGAGATGACTGCAGCTTTCTGCAGCCGCTGTGTTTGGAAAGCGGAGCTTGGAAGGTGGTAATGTGATGACGTGGCAGCCGCGACCTCCAACGAAATCGACGCAATCGAGCACGGCAGGAGTACTACAGCTCTTTGCCGCAGGTGTCTTTCGAAAATGTGAGTTTGCGCGCATCCGGCATTGGGAAGGTGGCTCGTTGCGTCAACCAACGAAATGCTGACCCTGTGAATCAATAACTGGAATGTCCACTACTGCTTCCGGCAAAGTGGAATGAGACAGATCACTTAGTTACGGAATACGTGTTTTTTATGTTCGTAAATGGATTATCGTAACTGCAAGGTCATGGTTTTTTGGTCTTCCCCATCGGGTAATGCCGGTTTTCTGTATCTCATCTTGATGGTAAACGTCTCCTTCCATTCATTCAACTTTGTTCTGCATGCCACCCTGGGCATCGGACATGATGAGACTGCCTCTGTCGGGGCGGCGCACGACCACATTGGCGGCAGGACCTGGCGAAATATGTGAACCGGAAATGGATTGTGTCTACCCGAATACAGATTTCGGTCGACGACCTTTTGTACACCGTCTTCCACAGCGCATATCGAGGTACAGCCTGGAAATAAAGACGGCCGCGACAACCTTTGACGTGACCTGAACCCGAAGCGGAACTCATAGGGAGGAAGTTGATATAACGCAGATGAAATGAAAAGAATGGGTGATGGTTGAACCAGCCGCAGCTGGAGATGCCACGAGCGAGCCACGGCAATTTCAAGAAAAGGAAAATTGAAAGCGAAAGACAGGAAACTGAGTAACGGCGAGTGAGAAGAATTGAGAATTGGGGCAGAGAGTTGTTGAAGAACGGGCAGGAACCGAGTACCGGAATGGCGAGGCTGAAAACGGGAAGGTGATCGGAGGAAGCTTATTCCTGGGGTACGGTCGCGGACTCTTGAGGTTTTTGACGTGACCGCAACGGCGTGATCAAACATGAACCTCATTCCTAAAGAATCCATGTCGATGTAAGCAAAGATGAAGCGGAAAGCGGAGAGAATGGAAATGGCGTTGAGAAAATCCAAAAAAAAAATTGTTTACCGCGAGGGCAATGATTTTAATCCGTTTACTGGTTTGAGGCCGAACGCGCAACACCCAAATACAAGAAATGGCTAGGCTGAAGGCAGAAGGCGGATAATGATCATAAACACGTTATTTCCGGCACAGTCACATGGTGGACAGGCAGCCCAAAGTTTTGACTTTCCATAATGGCATGCTGTACTATCCTACCATCTTTCAATCCCCTTGTGTGTCTCACACCCGCATGATATGACCCATCACAGGAGGCAGGTTAAGGTGGTCGGTCAGCCAACCATTTTCTCTTTGTAAGCGCCGTCTAAAACATAATGCTTAGGGCGGCGATGGTTAGTTAAGATCGATTCGGGTTCGACTCCCCGTCAGAGAGTCTGATGTCCGACGCTCTGAGCTCATACTCAAAGTAGAGTTTTGCTGGTTTTGCAGACTGCGTGCGGGCGGGTGCGAGTAAGCCTCCACCCTTCCGCAGCATTCCCATCTTACCCCGGATTGTTGAAAACAGATTTAATAAAGTGCACCACTTTTTTCAAATACAATGTTGGCTTTGTAGTCTCAAATAGTAAACAAAAAAAAACAGGTATTGTACACAGTAGTCATTTGGTCATGAAATCTCCCCTGATTCACCACCCTGAACTTCTCACCGAAGTTCGGATTGAGGCAAGCCTTACAAACATAGATGAAATCAAGAAAGGCTAAAGGCTTGTTATCATTAGTCGTTCACAAGAAATTTTATAAACGTCTTACCCGAAATCGTCTGTTAAAACTGTCACGACCTCGACTCGTCGTCCAACACAACCCGCTGCAAGCCTGCTCTTTGGACACATGCCCGGCATTGCAATCCATCGATTACTATGTAGGAAAAGATTCAAAGATGAGGTCCTACTATCCTGCCGACTTTGTGAGCTATCTGTCTCAAAGTCGCAAGAAACAACGAAGGGTCTACGGTAAACTTCCTTATTGTGGCTATCTACTTTGCCTCGGAAGCTCTTGTGCTCCCTCTTTCCCTCAGATTCTTCTCTGACTTTGGACGGAACGCCCAACGCCTTGAAGAAGTAGCCAATTGACCCATTATCCATGATTTCGCAACGCCTTCCAGTATTGCATTCGCGTACTTATACAAGCGACCAAATGCAAGCGCCCTTGATCCAGTGCCGCCTGCTCACAAACGCCTATCCGTGCATGGTCGCAGAATTTTCCCATAGTAATTGAATGTTTCCGCCACAGCGCAAGCAGCTTGACCTGACCCATGAACAGGGCGCCACTGTTCCGCTCTCTCCTCCTTCTCACTCTATCCATCCATAGCCCTTACTCCTTCGCCTCTTTCTACCGATCTCTCTAGGCCGCAATGGCGCGAGCCTGCGCAAGCACACTATCCATGTCCCCTAATTCCTTCTCAAATTCACCACCAGCTTCCTTCTCCGCCCACGCTCCCCAGAGGCCACGCTTGCCGCGGACTCTGATCGAACTGCCAACCTCCTTATCCTTCTGCTCGACCTTAACCGCATCCTTGGTAGCCAGCACCAAAATCTCAAAAAACATCTTCGTAGCATCCGCCTTACTCGTCCTCTCCTCCGGTAAGAGATCTTGGAAAATCACAGATGCTTTCTTGCGCGCCTCACTATCATGCTCTGCCTCAGCTCCGAAATGTTCACGGAGCATATGCACCGCATGCGTCGTTCCAAGCGACACCGGTCCGGAGTCAGCCGGGTGCACGAGGGGTGCTGTGGTGGTGTCGAAGGCATTCGTCACATCACCCTCTCCCTCCATTTCCTCTTCCACCTCTACAGATCTTCCCCTGCTCTCTGGCCTGCTGACATTGATGTCGTCCTCGTCGAATTGGAGCTGAAAGCCCTCGGCTTCCTCGTGGGCTGGGAGTTCAATGATTGTGCCGTCAGCTGGGACTTCATCGATAGCGTTTCTGCCGAATGCCTCGGTGACTGTCACGTTTCCGTATTCGTCTGTGTGCTCGCCGAAGTTGAGGTCAAGTTGGAGACGTGGTGACTTGTTGTGATGCGCGTCTTCTTGGTCCGTTCCAAGGTTCGAGACGCCGGAGTCGCGCTTGCGCTTATTCGCCGATACGACGGCATCCAAACTCAACAACCCCCTAAGTTCCGGGGCCCAGGTACAGGACCGTGCGTCGTTGAGCACTTCATCCACAAAACCACCAGATCTAGACATTTCATGAAGTGCAAAGGTTATCGGGTTGCGTGGGAGGAAGCTCTCCTTCTGCAAAATCTTAGAGCGGTCCTGTTGTTGGGCCTTGATAATGCTGGAAGAGATCATAGTCTCGCCGTCTGGTTTGAGGAGTTTAACCTTGCGTGCGCGTTGGGCTGGGGCTCTGAGTACGGACTCCTCGTTTAAGTCCTCTCCAAGGTTGAAGGCAGACTGGTCAGCGGCAAGGAGGCTAAAGTCATCCATGCGTGCCGTTAATTCTGGGTCGATATCTGAGAGTGGGGACTCAGAGATACGTTGTCTAGTTGGGTTCACGGCGTTGTTGTTGTTGCCTAAAAGAGTGGTGTCCTCATGTGGGAAGGTAAGTGTATCATCGCCGCGTCCCATAGCAGTATCACCGTCTTCGTCAAGACTGAGGCGGAAGCCGTCGTCGTCACCTAGGACTGAGACCTGAACACTGCCTTGCCTGTCATGGCGGCCAAGGAGTGTCGTGTCGTCGTTCTTCTTGCCAAAGATATCTAGATTGGTGTCACCAATGTCATCCCCCAACTCCCTTGCAGCCGGCGCATCTCTGCCAACTTCCACACTCATATCAAGGTCTTCACCAAAGTCAAGTTCAAGCCCTAAATCATCTTCAAGGACAATATCCTCATCGCTGAACCCCTTATTCGGCGTTGCCTGCAAGTATTGAGACTGGTTCAAAGTCTCCTCGAGATTGATGTCGCGCGAGCCGGCACGTCGCTTCCGTGGCGTGTTTAAAGTGTCTTCGTCTTCGAGCTGGGAAAAGAGAAATGACGCGTCGGGGAGGGGGGGCATTTCGAGGTTGTCGCCTTCGGTTAGGACGTCGGGGAGGAGGAGGGCGTCGCGGGAAATGATGGTTAGGTTGGATGGAAGGTCGTTGTTGTTGCTGATGCGGAATGCCTGTATTATATTAGCCATTGAGTCCTGGATAGATTGATAGGTGGATGGTACGTGGTGGACGGGAGGGGATAAATTACCATCTTGATCTTCATCAAAGCCTCATTACAGTCATCCAACAAGTAACGTGCCTTTCTGGAGTAGATACGGACGACGCCGAGGAGGAGCTGCCCGGAGAGGCGCAAAGCCATAGGTGCTTGATCCGGGTTGACGATCGCATCGACGCTGTCTTTGACGGAGGATTGGAGGATGTGGGTTTTGGAGAGCTTGCGCTCGAGGTTGGCGGAGAGCCAGACGCGGGCGAGGGGCCCTGTTTTGGAGAGGAGGGCCTCGGAATAGAACATGGTGTTCTAAAGAGCAATAGCTGACACAAGTGCGTGTATCGGTCGTGTCAATTGAAGGTTTGTTTGGCGCCGCCGTGCTGACGTCGGTGGAGTGTAAAGAGCTAAACGCGACTTCTGCTTGTTTTCATCGAGCGCGTCGCAGAGTTGGTGGAGACTAGGGTTGACTGGCCGACGCGTTAAGTGGATGCGCGAGGTGAGATAGAGGCGCCGACGTTATAGTGAGAGTTATGCGACAGCAATAGCACAGTGGGAGGAAGCGGTATGTAGTTGTTGGTGTTGCAACAATGAGGTCGCAACTGTAGATGGGTGTGATGAAGTGGGGAGGTTGGTAGGGTGCTCGTCTCTTGTGCGTCGTTGCGCGGACTCGAGGGGTGGTGGCTCGCAAAGAGGGACAAGGGACTGATTATGTCAGCAAAATCAAGAGAGACAAGAGATCAAGCACGTGCCACAGTACGCTCAGACTATCTGGGGTCAAATCGACACTTGCGGGGAATTTGAAATCCTTTTATTAGAAATGGAAATTCAATTTAAATGCCATCTCATCAAGAAATGCTCATGCCTGAAGGCCACGTCGTGACTTGACATTTCTTGACTTTATAAAAAAGAAACGCCCAAATTGTCAAATATTGATGTTGAGCTGAGCAGTCCGCACTTCAAGTGTTCAGGAGAATGAGCAGAGAGAATTATTTACGGGATTTCATGGATATTTAATCTTGTAGCTGTCAGCACTCCAGGTTGAGCGAAATGGTGGAGCGGCACCGGTGATTGGGTCGTGCCTGAAGCGCAGCCAAGTCCATTGACAGGGCTCAATGCGGGAGTACCTCGTCAGGATACAGCAATAAAAGTTGTCAACCTCAATGGCCATCCTGTAGAGCTTCACCTTTCATATTTGATTTATTTACTGCGTCGAGTTCTGTTTAAAAGTACGTTTGGATCGCCATAGCGATATCGTTTACAGCGATAACCGACGACGACCCCACGGCCCAGAGCTGTTAACTTGAGCTTCTCGCCAGATTGCTCGATAAAGCGTGTTGCTCTAGAACACGCGCCTTTCATCCGACAATAAGAGAAGACCACGGATGTCGAAGTAAGCCGCAACCAACACCAAAGACAAATACACGATTACTGCTGCGTACACGAGGCACAGCGATGACGAAGAGGATGTCGTGGCCACGCCTCGGAGGAGCTGGTGGAGAGGGCGAGACTCCTTTACTGCCACTCCAGAACCTCCCAGTCATCAGAGCACAGCAAGCGGATCTAGATATTCCCACGAGAGAGCGCACGTTGGACAGACGTCCAGGACAACATGTCCGCTCAAACTCCACCATGATGAAGGTAAGCTTCGACTGCAAGCTAAAGGGGCGCAACCACCGCTAACCGGTTTCGCAGTCAATAGCAGACGACTACGCCAGCTCATCCCCAGCAGAAACCGCTGCACGACTTCAGACCTCACTTACCCATGGATTACCCTCTGCAGAAGCATTTAAGCGCCTTCACGACCATGGTCCGAATGAGCTTCCTCATACTCCGCCAGAGGCAATGTGGTTGCGCTTTCTGAAGCAATTCCTCGAGCCTATGATCCTGCTCCTCCTTGCTTCTGCAGGGCTGTCACTTCTGGTCGGGAACAAAGACGACGCCCTCTCAATAAGCATAGCAGTCACAATCGTCGTCTCGGTCGCATTCGTCCAAGAATGGCGCTCCGAGAAGAGCATCGAAGCATTGAACCATCTGGTGCCAAACCACGCCCACTTGATCCGCGCCGAACAGGTTGGAGCCAGACCAAGGAGGAGTTCCAGTTGGCCAGTCAATGACGAAGGGAATACGCTAGGCACACAGTTCCCAGGACCAGATGAGCAGGATGTGACGGCCATTGAGCAGGCGAGCACGAAGGTTATGGCTGCTACGCTTGTTCCGGGAGATTTGGTGCTTTTCACGACTGGAGACCGTATTCCGGCAGATATCAGAGTTACTAAAGCCTCGGATTTGACGATCGATGAGTCGAACCTTACTGGAGAAAACGAGCCTGTGAGAGTTACTGCGGAGGCTAAACATCGTTCTCCGTCTCGTTCGCCAAGTAGAGATACCTACGGCCTTGAGGTGCCGGCACAGCAGTACGCACCATCTGGCGAGTGCATAGTTGACCCAGACACTCAGACCTCCAATCGCACAAACATTGCATACATGGGCACGCTCGTTCGCTCCGGCTACGGCCAAGGCATCGTCTATGCTACGGGCGGACAAACGCACTTTGGCACCATCGCCGCCTCTGTCACGGAAACCGAGTCACCACGCACACCACTCCAGCTCTCCATGGACGCGCTCGGCGCCCAGCTCTCCAAGGCCTCGGGTGCATTCATCGCACTGATCGCCATCGTAGGCTACCTCCAAGGCAAAAAACTCCTAGATATCTTCACCATCTCCATCTCTCTCGCTGTTGCCGCAATTCCCGAAGGCCTTCCTATCATCGTCACCGTCACCCTGGCGCTGGGCGTTCACCGCATGGCCCGCCACAACGCCATAGTTCGCAAACTCCCCTCCGTCGAAACGCTCGGCTCAGTCAACGTAGTGTGCTCTGATAAAACCGGCACACTGACCATGAACCACATGACCACGACTAAGATGTGGTATTTCGGCGCGCCGAAGACTCTGGATGTCGATAGCGATGATGAGGATACGGAGACGAGTGCTGATGGGTTGACGTTGAGGATTTTGAGGATTGGGAATATTGCGAATAACGCGAGGTTAAACAAACTGCATCATACTTCTGCTGCTTCCCGTGCAGTTCTTTCTAGCACTGCGAGTACGGAAGGTAGTGTGGATTATTTGAGAAGTAGATGGGTCGGCGCACCGACCGACGTCGCAATGATGGATTTGGTAGATCGTTTCAAAGAGCCTGATATCCGCGAAGCGCTTGGACACAGGCTTGGTGAAACTCCCTTCAGCAGCGAGAGAAAATGGATGGGTGTCACTGTTGGCGCAGTGGGCGCTGGTGCGATCACGGGTGATAGGAGCAGCCAGAACGATAAGGAGGTTGCGTATGTGAAGGGCGCCATTGATAAGGTTCTTGCACGCTGCGCCACCTACCTCACCCGCGACGGCCGGGAAGTCGTTCTCGACGACGCACGCAAGAAGGAGGCGTTCCAAGCCGCTGAGAAGCTCGCCGAGGAAGGCCTTCGTGTATTGGCTTTTGCAAGCGGGAATGCCATCAGGGCGAAAAGTGCGAGGGAATATGTCTCAAGGAGCTCAACACCAACGATTAAACTTGGTACAGCGGCCCCGGCGACGCATGATGAGGATGTGTACACATCCCTCTGCTTCGCGGGTATCGTAGGCATGTCAGACCCACCTCGTTACGGCGTCTCGAAGTCTATCAGCAAGCTCATGAAGGGCGGTGTTAGGGTAATTATGATAACTGGAGACGCGGAAACCACTGCTGTCGCAATCGCGAGAAAACTGGGCATGGTCGTAGCCACTGCCCGCCCGCATTCCGCTGCAGGAGCTGCGGTTCGCCCAGTCCTCACCGGAGCCGACATCGACAACATGTCCGAAAAAGAACTGGAGGGCGCAATCGGCAATACGAGTATCTTTGCTAGGACGAGTCCAGATCACAAGCTTAAAATCATTAGGGCGCTACAGGGCAGGGGGGATGTGGTAGCCATGACAGGCGACGGTGTGAACGATGCGCCCGCTTTAAAGAAAGCCGATATTGGGATCTCGATGGGTCTGCATGGCACGGATGTAGCCAAGGAAGCTGCAGACATGATTTTGACCGACGACGATTTCAGCACCATCTTACACGCCATCGAAGAAGGGAAAGGGATTTTCTCAAACGTCCAAAACTTTCTTACCTTCCAACTCTCGACCTCAGCAGCTGCATTGTCACTCGTTTTTATATGTACCTGCCTCGGCTACAAAAACCCACTCAACGCCATGCAGATCCTCTGGATAAACATCATCATGGATGGGCCCCCCGCTCAATCGTTAGGCGTGGAGCCCGTCAGCGCCGACGTCATGGCGCTCCCGCCCCGCGCAAGAGGCGCTTCGGTTTTGACGGCTAAGCTGCTGAAGAGAGTGGCAATTGCGGCGGCGATGATTTGCGCGGGGACGATGCTGATTTATACGCATGAGATGCTGGATGGGGTTGTCACGAGGAGGGATACCACGATGACGTTTACTACTTTTGTGTTTTTTGATATGTTTAACGCTCTCGCCTGCCGCTCTGACACCAAAAGCATACTGAGGGGGGAGATTGGACTTTTCTCGAACACGCTGTTTAATTGGAGTGTGGCGGGAAGTCTGTTTGGGCAGCTTTTGGTTATATACCTGCCGTGGTTGCAGGAGGTGTTTCAGACGGAAGCGCTTGGACTCTACGACTTGGTTGCCTTGTCGGGAGTCGCCAGTACTGTGTTTTGGGTTGATGAGGCGAGGAAATTGTGGGCTTATGAGAAGAATAAGGTCATTGGCGGTTACAGTCAGCTGGTGTGAGGGAGCTCGCAGTTTAAGCTGCTCGCCCAACGAGGCAAATATCACCATAACCCCAGAGCCGACCTCATCAGCACAGCATAAGAAGCGGAGAACGAATCACAATCAAGAGAGCGTGCTCGATATAGCACAGTTGAGTTCATCCATATATGAGGATGGGGGAGGCAAAGTTGGGAGGAAAAATGAGAAGAGCTCGCATGGCATAGCCGCGAGCCAACTTCGATGCCTCCTTCGAGACAAGGAAACTGGGAAGGTGGACGCAAATTAGGAAGGCGTCGGCTATTTGAGCAGCTGTTGGGGTGGGAGTCCATGGCAGAGAGGGAAAAACCAAAAGGTTGGAAAAAGCAAGCAAGCGGATGGATTGCGAAGGGATTGTATAGAGTAGGAAAGGGCGGGCAACTTTTTAGGTTTTGTGTGTATTGCATCGTTGGGCATTTTAGTATCTTATGGGTCATGGTTTGGGGCGTATATAGCGTTTAAGCAATTAATAATTTGCAATACTTCCCTTTTCAGTTCTTGATGGTGCCATGTGTGGATGAGCAGCGGTCCGCGCCGGCTAGCATGTTAATCGAAACACAGCAAGCTTGTCTTGTGCTCGAATACTTGACCGCCAACTGATTAGTGGTCCTGCTTGATCTCTTAATTCTTGTAGGCTACATTCAAAACAGCATTCTTGGCAGTATCTGCACTTATCGCACCGCCGCCTCTTCAAGAGATAGAGAGGTGTAAGCAAAAAACAAATGACCAGACTGGGGTTCGATCCCAGGACCTTATCCGTGTTAAGGATACGTGATAACCAACTACACCATCCGGCCTTACCGAGTGACCCTCGCTGTTGCCTCATCTCTGATGGCAGCACCTTGGGTGGACTCGTCATTGCCCCCATTCGGAGTTGAACCGAAGACCTCGTCATTACTAGTGACGCGCTCTACCACTGAGCTATAGGGGCTTTGTTGGTCAACAATCCTTAAGGCAATATATAAAGGACATTGTATTACGCCTTTCTGGATTTTTGGGGCTGGCAGAGAGGAGTTCGGTTGGAATCGGCTGACAGCAATCATAGTGTCAATCACTGCTGTCACCTAACTGTCAAACGACATCAGTTAGAGTTGACTTGCCCCTTTCCCGAAACTTCGGGACTTCATCTTTGGTTTAGCCTTTCTTATAAGCTGGGTAAATGCGCATAAATAGATGAAAAATAGTCTGCTGTACGAGCATGCTGGTTTATTTCAACCTCACCCAGTCTTGGTCTTCATATTAGCCAGGGGCATTTACATCCTTCTTAGCCTCTTCCTCGAAATGACCGCACCGTCTCCCTTCCAATTCCGTGAGTCGAGTACCACAAGAAACCATCCCCCTTGAGACACTTCATGGCAGCCCAAAGCTTCATCGATCGCATACAACCGCCCACCATAGCCGACTCAAAACCCCTCATCAACCGCATCTACACCGCCGGCCCCACAACTTCGCCGGCAAGTTATACATCTACCCCTCCCACGACCGCGAAAGCGACATCGCCTTCAACGATAATGGCGACCAATACGACATGGCGGATTACCACGTCATCTCGCTCGAGAAGTCCGGCGGTCCAGTAACCGACCACGATGTCGTCCTCCGCCAAGAAGACATCCTCTGGCTGTCGAAGCAGCTATGGGTTCCTGATGCTGCTACGAAGAATGGAAAATATTACCTGTACTTCCGTGGTCGCGCCCATGATGGAATCATCAAGATCGGTGTTGCGGTGCCTGATAAGCCTGAGGGCCCATTCAAGCCTATTGAGGAGTCGTACACCATCGACGCGGCGACTTTTGTGGATGAAAATGATGAGGCGTAGATACATCGGCGGTCTCTGGGGCAGCCAACTCCAATGTTGGACTGAGGGCAAATTCGACACCACCAAATGCGGACCACAAGCGCCAACCGAGGGCATAGCACTCTACCCCAAGGTCACGAGGTTGAGTGAGGATATGTTGCAGTTTCCTGAGGGGTTAAGCGGATTTAGGGATTTGCAAACCGTGGATGAGGGGAAGCCACTCCGGGCTAATGATCATGAGAGGAGATTCTTTGAGGCGCCGTGGGTGCACAGGTGTAATGGGAAGTACTACTTCTCGTACTACTTCTCGTACTCGACGGGGGATACGCATCACATCTGCTACGCTATTGGAGACTCCCCTATGGGACCTTTTACATACAAAGGTAGGATTTTGGAACCGGTTCTGAGATGGACTACGCACCACAGTATCGTTGTGTGGGAGGAGAAGTGGTGGTTGGTCTGCCACGATTGCGAGCTTAACAAGGGTGTTGGCCACCTCAGGAGTTCGAAGATAAAGAGAGATCTATTATGACGATGCTGTCAACATTCACTTGAAGGAGCCACAGGTTAGGGTTGATGCTAATGTTGGTGGCCACAATGCTTAAGGTGTAGCTTAGTTGTTAAGTGAGAATAGTGTATCGTTGTCCAGCAGCAACCGTAAAATTCGGGTCCTAGTCCAATTGGTCGTTGATAGAGTGGCTGTATGCTGGAAACAAAGACAGCGAAACTGGCGCAGAAGGAATTGAAAATGGAAGACTCGATACACACCCGATGACCCAGTGAGGATTATATGGGAGGTCGAGATTGAGTGGCTAACCATGCGAGCATACGACCTATCAGATGCATAGCCTTCGTGACCCTTTTGGCGTTAGCAGCAAGCCTGAACTTCGGTATATAAACGAAAACGGAGATTAGTGGCATCGGATGGGATGGCGGTCCACCCGGGAAGCTCCTCAAATTGATTTTTATGATGTTTGCACTAAGCTCGTTAGCCGACTTTTGTAGGAGTGTAAAAATTCACGCTCAACATGCCAATTGTCTACGACTCTATGCTCGGGATTCCATGGCTATCCTGACAGAACGCCGTAACCGTGCTTGTCCACAATGTGTCAACCATAACTCCACGCTATGCTACTGGCCCGAAGAGCGAACGAGCAAATCCATATTGGTTGGCTCAATCTTCAAGTCTTTTAAACGATGGAATGCTTACAGTGTACCGAGCTCAGAGAAGCATTCAAGGCTCCTCCTCGTACTGGATCTCACGAGCATTCCCCCCACTCCTGAAAGGCGTGTGCGTTACGAATGCAGACGTTAATCTGCCCAGCCTGAGCACGAGCATTCTCAGCTTCTCCGCGGAGGCGTCCTGCCGGCCTTGAGCGGTCGCCTACTCAAAAACACCCAACTCTGCCTCATCCTCCTCAACCCATGATTTTCCGACAATCAGGGCACTGCGACGGCTGACAAGGACAACACGAACGGCTGGTCCCGAAAACTGGCTATTCCTCATGTCGAGGTTGGGCCGCGTCTCAATCTCGACGCGACGAAATTGAACGGCAGAAGCGCAACCACGATGATTGGGATATTTCGAGAACACGTTAAAATCAAAAATAAATTTAAAGTCAAAAAGTAATTTAGAGTAAAGTCGCTGCAATGCGCTAGCCAAATACTCTTCTAAAAACAAAAAGTGCCGCACCTCTTCTCCATCAACCGATTGACACGGCACTTCCTATCTGGGTCGGACGGTCGGCCTCCTCTATCTACAGCTTTCTATCCCAACACTCAAGGCGCAAACCGATTAGCAATTCCGTCCCTTGGGCCAGAAGACATGACCTCGTAAAGAAGAAATGACTGAGTAGTTGGTCATGCGGTATTTACTCAAGGCCTTGCACGGTGCATCAAGACTCGGCCCGGTGTGCTCACAAGAGCTCCTCAACTGGTTAGCCACGAGCCCAACACTTTTTATTAAGAAGTATAAAGCAATCTCTACACCTCAGAAACTGGTTGGTAAGCACAAGATTCGAGACTCGGAAGCTTGAATGAGCTCTCAAGGTAGGGTGTTGTTGATGGTAGTCGTTTGACTATGCTACTCTTATCTCTATGCAAGGAAATCTCATCTTGCCATATCCCCACTATATGTCCCATATATACACGTTAACCCTATTCCATCCAAAGAAACTACAATTGAAGGTATCGAAAGAATGTGAAAAATATACACTGTGGTCGCTTACGGGATGGAATGCCCGCAATCATAATATCGTCGTAAATCACCCCCTCGTTTAGCCCGCCAAGCCCAGATTCGGCGCTCCGGCTTCATATATCGGTGGCAGACTCGCGGCCGCCACCTAGCATCACTCTCTGACCTGAGTCATCTTCGTTGTCTTCACGATTCCGCCAACATGGTACTCATCCCCGGAGTCTTCGCCCGAACTCCTCAGTTTCGACTCCCCATCACCGAACGACCCCGTCCACCCAGCAGGATTCGAGTTTCCACCTGATCCTCCCCTCTCCAAATCCTCCTCTTCCCTCCCCCGAATCGTCGTGACAGTCCCCTGCTTATGTCCCACATCGCTCCTCAACATGACACCATTCCCATCAAAGCCCTTGCCTGACCTCATATACCCGCTCGGCCTGCCGGACATCCCCGGGGTGCCCCAATGCGCACCGCTCACTGCATTGCTGCCAAGGGAGCCGTTGAAGAATGCGCGGAACAATGGCCGGAGGGTTGCTGCGGCGGAGGCTGCAATTCCGATCCCGGCCTCGACGGTGGACCAGATTGCGACGTCGGTGGTGGCCCAGAGGAAGTCGTCCATGTTGGACATGCCGCTGATGTAGGGGATGCGGATGATGGTTGCTGAGGAGGCACTGAAAGATGGTTAGTAAGAGATTCAGGTTGGGTGAGAGTGGGAGGGCCTTGTGGCTCCGCTCACTCCAGTCACATTACTTACATGGCTCCGACTGCGAGAATGCAGGCCACCGAAATCTTCGTCCTAGTATTCATCTGCAAATTCCACACAATAAACACCGGCAGGACGCCCAAAACCCAATCACCCACACAACTAATTGCGGAATACGCATAAAAAGTATTCACCGTCACCTGCGGATTAATACAGTCCCCGGTAGTCTCGCCAGCCATGCCGGCAGGCGTGTGTTGTTCCCAGAAGAATTTGGAAGGCCGGCATTGCAGCAGGAAGAGGAAGAAGAAGAAGGCGGAGTAGAGCTCGGTGATGACTATGACGGCCCAGATGATTATTTTATGGATTGAGGAAACGGCGATGCGGAGCAAGAAGATGCCAATGCTGATTTTGAGGGCCATGAGGCAGAGGATATAGGAGGGTTCGCAGGCCCACCACCACTGAGGATTGTTAGACTTTGTTCTACGCAAGGCCATAGCGAGAGCTGCTCAGCTATGGAGAATGATTGCATACCATCAAACCAGTAGGAAACACCTCAGGGCCATGTTTCTTGATATCCTCATGATGCTGCCCAGTTCCATTGTGCGCGCCTGATATGGCGAACGACGAGTATATGATGAAGAAAATGTAGGCGAGAACGGCGAAGTAGTCGTCTATGCCAAAGTTCTTGACGAGGGCGATGCGACAGTAGCATCGCAAGGCGATTGTGACGGTTGTGAGTCCGAGAAAGAGGCCTACGGTGCCGAGCAGCTCGTGGCCGCGCTCGGCCACTGGTATCGTCATAGTGGATGTGTAAGTGATTGATCACTTGAACGTGTGTTGGAGCTGTGAAGCTAAGCTCGATAGCCGTTGGCTAAGAGTATGTCGTCGAAGGCAGCTGCTGTCGACCTGGAGAAGCCAGGTTGGAGCTGCAAGAATGACAGGTGACGTGGGTCGGGCACTTGGAACGAGCGTCTAGTGGGTTATCCTTCACTGCTGCTCCTCTTGCTTGCGTAATGATGTTGACACTGACAGCTGGCCCAAAAGTCGGGTACAATGGGAAGAATCGTACGAGATATAACTCTTGTCTGCAGCCCCTGGGTGTCCAATATCAGAGATCGCGATGGGTTGTGGAGGAAGCTGATATTCTGATCCCCCGACTCCAAGCTCGCTTTCAGCCGGATTGCGCGAGAAGCTGACTTGGACTTGAAGATCAGGGGCATGCTGAGAACGAGACGCCAGCCGTGACTGCAGAAATTTCATGCCATGGGTTGTATGAGGGGATGTTACTCTGCCGTTTCGAGACCTGGTAATTGAGGGTATGAGAGCCGCGCTTGCAGCCCTTTTGCAGCAATAGCGCATGGTACGCTGCCAGGCCATGTTGATACATCTGGGGCGTCGGAGGGGTGGAACGAAAGTGGATGGCAGCGAGGGCCTCGGCATGTTGAGAAGACGTGGGAGTGGAGTAGCACTGGAGCGAGCGTGTCGGCAGTGCCCACATGAGAATTGCAGGAAAGCAGGGAAAGATAGAATGCAGTTAGCAGAAAAGAGGACCCCACTCTTTTCGGGATTTGCATGGATGTTTACAACAGCATGAACTTGGGAGGCGTTCGGAGTGCCGTCTCTGGACCAGCAAAGGCGGGTGAAGTGGAGGAATTAACGAGCCGTTCTTGGGCCTTCAGTTCTCAGATGATTTTTAGTAATAACGAGAGCTGTATATGAGGCCACTCATCCAGCAGAATATGGCGACTTCGCTTTCGCCGAGTTTTGGCTCCGTTCAAGCGTGGTTGCTGAATTCAGAACTCACATTTCGTTACATGACGCTTACGGCAGTTCGGCGGCATATTCTTCATTGCAGGGGCAGCTCGGCCTATTGCGGAGTAGGGTGGTATCGTGAAACACGTGAGGAAACGATCTGCCCAGTTTAGCCTTTCAGGGAATACTGCTCACTAAAAATAAAAGTTTCCCTTGGCCACAATTCCCTGCTCAGCCTGGACGTCGCATCTTTGGTGAGGTTTGACATTTTTTTTTAGTCCATGCACTTCATGCAGTTCATGCACAGTTGATGCAAGACACATGATCCCTTTTCTTCTTCTGGTTTGTGTCTCTTGGTTGTAGTATGGCGTTTGATGATCTCAATCCCGGACCTGTTCCTGACGCTCTCTGGCGGGAGAGAGACAGCTGCCACTCTTCTGGATAAGCTTCGTATGTGACATCAGCCGTTCCACCATGAAATCCGAAAGCAGACCTTTGACAATCCGCATGTGAATTTTCCGTAATCTCATTTTTGAAGGCAGCCTTCTCCTACTCTTTGGCTCGACAGCGGGCAAGAGGCGTTGCGTTCCAGGAGCAGCTCTAAAAGTGCCGCGAGCCGCTTTCAAGAACTTTCAAAAATGATCGAGATTCGGGATCCAAGTCGTCGTAGAGTGGGTAAATGGTCAGAGAATTTCAGGGCAAAATCTCTGATCGTGTGATCCCTTGCAGGCAACATCACGGAAATACCGTTGTTTCTTGCCGCCAAGCTTGCCGCCTCAAATTGTAGCATCTGCGGTCCTCGCTTTTCGGCGAGTTGCTCGTTCCGTAGTTCACAGCTCGTGGTCACAACCGCGCGTCAACCTCAATCTTCAACCTCAATCTTCAACCTCACTTCATCTTCTCAACCTCTACTCCACAACTCTCTGTATTTTGGGAGTCTGACACTTCTCCGGAACCAACGCATCGTCGATGTGACAGTTTTCATTTGCAAATCTCCATTGAAACAGCACATCAATTGCCTCTCTCCATCTGGCTGCTTGCGGACAGCAGGTTGTGCGTGGGGCTTACCACCGAGAGTGGAGAACTTTCCGTGGGTCGGTGGCCGCAATATCCTCATGTGTTTCTGCTCGCGCTGAACACAACGTCTTTGAGTGCAAAATTCAGCATAACAGCCATGAGATGCAAAACTTCTTTTTGAGGACGATTTTGTTCTGCAGCAGGCGCTCTTTCTTCTGGGATTGTATATTTGAGCGTCTGGGGCTATTCCCATGTTCTCGCAAAAATTGGTGTTGCGCTCGCGCCCGCGGCTTGTCACACTTTCACACTTGGCAAAATTTGTATGGCAGCGCCGCCTAGGTGTCCAACGGGCCGTCTTCGTGTCATTTCCCGTCCCAAGGCTCGACAAGGTCGCCTCTCCGTCGCATCTTGGCCTCAAAACCGCGGCGTGGACACGCAACTAGATATGTTCCACCTCCAACCTGATAACGATAAGAGGGGTATATTGAGATGCCTCCACAGCGGCAAGAGGTACGGCACTCGCGGCGAAAAGCCTGCCAGAAATGGTGGTCAGCAGGTAAGCCGTCTCCCAGCCATCTTCCAACTGCTGCTTTCCCGAGAAGTCATCGTTGAATTCGGACACCTCAGGTCCAAATGTTGGATTTCACCGTCGGTATCAAAGCTTACACCCTCATCCTGTCCGTGCACACCTAAATTCTCAAAGCAGTTTGCCACACACACACGTTAGCTGCAAAATTGAGGCTCATGTCCTGAAAAGTCCGAAGTACGAGTAGCGTCTCTGCCGCCAAGAATCCCAACTAAAGCAGCAATTTGAAACGGAGACAGGGTGCCCGTCGACGATTTTGCCATATTGGCGAATTCCCAGTTCTTGAGGCCTAAACCATGAGAACTCCGCTGATGTGCAGGATCTTGGGAGGGTTTGCGGGTCGTTCGTCAGAAAGAGGTTAGAGAGTGGACAGCGCCAGAATAACGCCTTGGTTCCCAAAGAGATCTTCCATCCACTTGGACACACAGGAGCGCACAGAGGCAGGTGCGGGTTGCAATGCACATCATGCAACCTTGCTAACCTCACTCTGTACCTCTCATTCTCAATGAGGAATACGAAGCAGCATCGCGCCTTATAGAGTTGTGTCGTTCCTTGAAGCAAAGAGCTTCTGCAATGGATTTTCCGCGGGGGATGAGAGTTCCGTCCGACTTGAGATGGCATCGTCGATTTTGAAGGCTTCCTGTCTGAGAGATTGGACACCTCAAGCACCATAAGGTGTCGAGGACCTGGTGCTGGGAGCAAAGGTGAGAAAAAGACGTTGAGAACTTGTCCAAGCCCCTGCGGAGAATATGACAGCTCATCTCAAATGCTTGACTTTAGAAAGGGAGCACGTTGAGCGCGAGGTTGATCTTTATCCGAAGTTGGAAAAGGCCGTTGAGCAGCAGGACCTGTTCCAATACCTTGGCATGGACGACAGTTGAGCTTCACGAGGACTATGAATACGACGGTATGGCCAAAGGCAGAAGGGATGGGGTACAGCGTTGCAAGAGAGTAGCAGGCGCACTTATCTGACACTAGCAACGACCATCGTCATCTGAAAGACGGGAGGTGAGTTACATTTCTCTGTTCAGGAGACGTCTGTCATGCCTGCTTGATTCATTGCATCCTCTGTCTCATGCTCGGTGCGAGGCTCTTCCACTCTGCATCTTGCCATATGCACAGCCTCCACCGTTGCTATTTGTAGAGCTTTACAACACTAACCAAGCACTGCCTCAATTCTAAGCGGCGCCACTAGTCGTTATGCGTGCAAGATGTTCACAAGCTTTCGCCAACTGTGCGGAAGTTTCTCTTGACTAATACGTTGATGCTTTTTACTTTGGCACTATCGACCACACCTGTCTGTTCCGTCTCATCGTAGGCCTTATGAGTTCATCCTATTGGTAGAGCAATTTGACAACATCTCACATTCACTTCACTGCCAAGACATACCTTCGTTACAAGCAGCAGACAAGACAAATGTCTCTTGCCCTCGAGCACAGAGTTTTGACGACAAGCACTGCTTTGATCTCCCAAAATCTATCAAGTTTTGTGCGTGCTCTTTCTACTAAAAATATGAACCGGGCGGGTGCTGCAATCAAAGCATCCGCCATTGCTAAGGGAGCTGCTGTCATCCCTTTCAGCTGCTCTGACAGCTGTCGTTATCGTTACAGGACATGTAATCTGTCTGAATCACCAGACAACCCATGGTCCAACCCACCATCTTCATAACCAAACTGTCACTCAAACAGCAAAAATTGCAGCGCTCCTCCACGGGCCATTTGCATTTTGTGACCCTAACAATAGGACTAGGAAACAAAAGAAGGGCCTAATCCGGGATTGAACCGGAGACCTCTTACAGTTTAGCGTCGTTTAACCGAACACCCAAAGCAAGAATTCTACCACTGAACTATCAGGCCCGTTATGGTAGTGGTCGCTTAATTGTAACTCTATAGTAATTTTAAAAAGAGCGGCCGAACAGACTTGGCGATACTCGTTACTCGTACGGAACAACGCGAAGAAATAAAGCTGCTGATTTTGAATCGAAATGTTAGTCTGCTCGAAGGGGCGTTTTGTGAAGGGGAAGCCAATTGTTGTATAGGATTGATAGATGAAAAGGTAGGTCGAGTGGACGAAACAACTGGTTGATTGCTTGTTATTCTCGTTGTTCTCGATCTTGCTTACTGAAGGAAAGCCTCGAGTTTACTGTCGACACCAAACAGTATCATTGGTATGTCCAGCTGCTGAGCTTGGAAGGCACAGACACTTGAGCAGCTGCTACAGTGTCTAGTTGCTGGTGCCTTACGATGACGGAAGCAAACTCATGCATGGGCACTGTTTCTGCAATTTGAAAGAGTTGGAGCTTGGTGAGGCGGAAGCGAGTATGCCTTTTATATCATGGTGAAGTAGAGGTGGCCAAAGGAAGCTCTTGGCCTTGAATTCAAGCAGCAACACCGCAGCCACTAATTATGCGTCTAACTCAAACTTAACCAATCCTAACCACAATAACTTGGAGTTGAGACCTTTATAATCCACTGCTCTTACTCTTGCTGAATAACCCTACTAAGACGTCACATAAGCCCTTTTAGCCGAGTGGCTGCATCAAACACCCACGCCTGGGTAGCTCAATCGGTAGAGCGTGTGACTCTTACCATCTCTTCTGGTCTTCCCGATCAGGAAGAGTATTAAAGATCATCTCAAGGTCGCGGGTTCGAGCCCCGCCTCGGGCTCAATACCCGAGTCTCTCTTCGGAGAGTGCTCTGTTTTGCTGATTGTGTTGTTGAGCATGAGGGTTGGTCGTGATGAGGAGCAGCAAAGTTTTGTGAAGTGGAAGGCTGAAATTTTTGACTTGTGCGGGCCGGCCGCTATGACGACCCCACGAAAACTGAAAGCGGCCTTGGCAAGCAGATCAACGCTGGCTTCAAAGAAAGATGTCCGGGAACAAATGAAGTAGAGGTGGGAGGTCATGAATGACAGAGAAGCTCAGTCGGGTGCGTGTAAGCCTCGGACGGGTCCACATATCGTAATCCTACAAACTACACAGTATACAACATGTCCAACCCATAAGTTATACGCCATGTTGCTCGTATCCATGTGAGAGCTGGACTCTGACACCTGTTCGTCCTCTCTTGCGGTCTTCACTTCCTAAATCAGAAGGAAATACTGACGACTACTCCCAGGCTCTCTGAACAGTTGTCCGGACCATCGTCGGTGTAAGATTCTCTGATTTTAAGCTGGCGGCCTTCTTAATTACACGGTCTTATATCTGCGAGCACTGCGGGGACTCACCCCACTTCGCTGGAAACAATAATCCTAGTACCTCTGCCACCAAAAGTCAAACGTTGGAACCCAGAACACAGAAAAAGTCAGTAAAACCTGCCCCACAATATATTAAAAGCTGTATAATCTTTACAAGCTTCCGGCCACCAACAAAACCCGCCTGGGTAGCTCAATCGGTAGAGCGTGTGACTCTTACCACCTTCCCAACTTGGGAAGAGATCAAGATCATCTCAAGGTCGCGGGTTCGAGCCCCGCCTCGGGCTCAATACCCGAGTTCCTCGCATGAGGATGCTCAAATTTTGCTCGGAGTGATGAAGACATGGCGTTGTGGCAGAGCTTTTAAAGGTTTTCGGCCGGAAGTGCCGAACCAGGATGGCTTCCTGTTAGGGCGGCGCATGGACGGCGGCGCTGACGACCACGAAAGTTGCAGGAACAGCTTTGAGATTGATTTTGGAGTTGATGGTTTCAATAATAATGTAACTCTCTTCATAACGTAATCCACAAGCCTACGGGCGACCGCCCCAGCACGCGACGCGGACGAAAGCGTTTTGTATTAATAAAAATTAATTATTAACGCATCGGTCTATTTAACATGATTCTCTATCGCAGTGGGCACGTTCTAGCGTTATGTTCTACTGAGGAACACATACTACACTTACGTGGTGCTTGCCGCTGTGGGTCTGCAGTTGGTGGTCCGGCGGTTCTATCATCCTCCTCAAGAGCACTTTTGCGGGGTTCGATCAGAGATAACCCATCCGCAACACTTAGTATACCTCCTCTAGCTACGTATCTACGCTTCTTACTTCTCTTTCTCCTTTGCCTCTCACTCTCGCTAGCGAGTATGACAGCGCGGTTCATGGCCAACTCGCAGTCTTTTACAAGTTGTTTGAAAGCCTGCTCCGTCGGGCTTGGTGGAGTCTGTGTTCGGCGTTTCAGATATCGCTTTATTAGCCCTGTCTGGTGTTGTAGCTTTTGAATATCGTGTGGTGTTTCAGCGGGCCAATGCCCTGCAGGAGGCTGAGAAGGAGGAGTTGGTGTTTGAAACTGGATATGAAGGCGAGATAGAACGTGGTCTGGATTGTATGGGGCGAGTCCCGCTGTTGCAAATCCGTTATGGATATTCTTCTCGTGCAAAGCTACTGCACAAGCTTGTTGATACATTGGAAGGAACTCTTGCTTGTCAATATTATTGACGCCAAGCTGCATCAGTTATTCTACTTGCTGCTTATATGACTTCTTCAAAACGGAGAAGCAGCCAACATCTAATGGTTGTAGAAGATAAGAGGAATGAGCCGGCATACAAAGAACAACAATTGAGTTTCTCTGCAATAAAAGTCAAAGACAGGCGTAACGTGGCTGCAATGACCATACAAGATCAATATTCTATACCGGCTGATTGCTCGAGCCTTAGCATATTTATCAAAGACTTATTTTAGCCGCTTTAATCCAATTTCGTTTGTCGTCCATCCACTATCACTAACAGCAATCATCCAATCTTGTGAGTTGTACATGGTTTGGCCAGTTCCGTCTGACCCAGTAACAACCTTTGCAATAGCAACCACTCCCATTTGAAATACAGTCTCATCGAAATTGTCTTGATTTGACAACGTAATTCCATATTCTTTGGTTGTGTCTTGTACGTGTTGAAACCAGGCCTGTGGTTGAGTAGCATCCTCACATTTAGCACGCTGATAGTCATATTTGCGGTTGAATTTTGACTGAAGCTCTGGGGAACGGTTAACGATGTTGCGTACACAGTTTTTGCCAACGGTAGGTGGGGTAGTTATGTTCGAGCGTTTACCGAGGAGAAGGTTTGTCATTTCTCGTACAGAAGTAATTCGAGGTGCATGCCACGTTAATCCGTAGATAGAATCCACTGCAATAGAAATTATTCCTTAGTAGTGGATAGCTTGCGGTTTAGGGCTCGTGTTTCGCATCGCTGCTGTATGCCCGCTACGCGTCGTCTAAGGGTCGTAATTGGGACATCGTAAAAGCATGCGGCTTCTTGGAGACTCTTAAGTTGACATTTTTTTAAAAGCTTGATGAGCTAACTCAACCCTTCCATTTGTATAAGACAACCTCATGCGTTGTGGTGTGGCCATTATGACAATGAAGATGAAGAGACGCGTCGCACGGTGAATCCGTCGCCCATAGGCTTGTGTCGCCCGTAGGTTTGTGGATTACGTTGATGAGTAGCCATTTGCGCCTGTCACTTTTGATATTCTTTTATTCAAAGTTTCGACACCATAATGAAGTAATAAAGTTTTCGTGCGGCCGGCCCGCCAAGAACGTCCAAGTTCAAAACCCACCTCATCTCCGGCCCTTCCGCGCTCCACAATAAAACTTTGTATATAACAAAATAACAAGTACCAAGCATCAAAGCCCCTATAGCTCAGTGGTAGAGCGCGTCACTAGTAATGACGAGGTCTTCGGTTCAACTCCGAATGGGGGCAATGACGAGTCCACCCAAGGTGCTGCCATCAGAGATGAGGCAACAGCGAGGGTCACTCGGTAAGGCCGGATGGTGTAGTTGGTTATCACGTATCCTTAACACGGATAAGGTCCTGGGATCGAACCCCAGTCTGGTCATTATTTTGCTGCAGTTACCTGTACTGTTTGAGGAAACAGTACAGGATGTCAAGGTGGCAGGGGGAAGCGGTCACGAGATAAGGAGGCCCGTCTTGATATCACAAGAGTGAGACAAAGCCGTAGTAGGAGGAGTTATAGCATTGACTATTTGATTTCTCAGTAGGGTAATGGTTGCTCACGATCAGCTATTGTCTAGGCGATTTCGCTGCAGTGAAGTGCATCCTGAATCGAAGCGGACTGCTATTTGATAGTATATCTACCAAGAACCTGACTCAGGCGAGCTAAAGTTAGGTTCAGACAAAACCTCATTACGCAGCGGAGAGCTGAGAAAGGCCTGCTGACCACTGCGACCCATGACACGACGACCCGGAGAAGGTGGTGGGTTGAGCTCCGAGACTTGCGCAAGAGCCTGGTACCGGATTGGTGCCTGACGACTTCCTCCTTGAGCGACTAGAGGGCGAAGGCTTGCCTTCGCCTCTATTGCTTGTGATTGAACTTAGGCAGCCTCGCGCATAGCCTTGGCGGCTTGATTTCCAAGGACACGGGTGTGTAGCGGTGGTGGTGGTGGACGTCCACTTTGTCCCGCGGTCTGTCGATGTGGCGATGATGAAGCTGAACCCTGGAGCGAGTCTGGCCAAGGAGATGGTGGCCTACTTTTGACTGGTCGAGCCTGACGAAATGAACTACTAGGGCGGGCAACCGATCGTTGAAACAGAACCGGAGCAGCAGCGGACAGAACCAGGCCAGCTTGAGCAGGATTTGGAGGTTGGGCGACCATTGCTGGGAAGAAGTAACTCTCCAAAGTGCCTCTGATCTTTCCGCCGCAAGCTACAAACATGTCGAGCTCCAAGCGTGTGTAAGCCTCCCGCTCTCTCTGCCTCATCACACCCTCGCAGTAACCGATGCACTTAAATAGTGTGCTCACTCCAAAGCCGTCTTCACTTGCGCTACTCAGGCAGTGAAGCCAATTTATCTTGCACTCCGGAGTAAGGAACGCCTGGAAGCTGGTGAAGAATTGTGCGCGTCTGATCTCCAGCTGGGCGTTCTTGGCCTTAACATCCGCATCTTTGTCCTTGACTTCATTTCTTAACCTTCTTACTTCGTCTCCCATGTGCGTGAGAAGAAAGGAGTTCTGGCGCTTGGCAGCACGACGTTCACCTGGCGACTCGGAGCGTTGACGGCGGCCTAGAACAGGTATTCTCACCCTTTTTCTCCGTGATCCTCCTTGTCGGAATGGGGCTGGGCTTCAGACTCGGTACTAGGATCGCTCTGGCTAGCATCGTTGCTGCTGGCTTCGTCAACATCATCGTCTTTCCATCATCGTCTTTCCTATCGTCGTGACGGCCATCGCGGCCATCTCCGCCGCCAACACTATGACTGCGCCCACGAGGTGTCCCACTGGCAGCTCCACGAGCAACACTGCGTCCACCTCTACCTCTGCCAACATATTGCCCTTGACTACGGCCACTAGCCCCACGACCGCGAGTACGAGCAGATCCACGGGCGTCGACAGATTCGCGAGCGTTGGCAGCAGATTGGCGAGTGGCTCTTGGTGCAGCCGCCGCGAATATGACAGTAGGCTGCTTTGGCGGCTTATTATGAGGCAATGCTGCGCATGGGTATATAGTTATATTTGAAGCTAAGAGGTCGCTGAGCTGAGTGCTCTGTTATAAAGTCTCGAACAGCCGGTCATACTCGAAGCGCGTATAAATCCCTGTCGAGTTGATTGGCACACACACGCCCAAAGAGTTAAAACAAACACACAGGCGCGGTCGGGTTGACAACAAGCGAGTGGCACGGAAAGAAACGGAAAGAACCTTCAGGCTTCCAGGAGAAATGCACACGCAACCAAGTTAAAATATGCACGCTTTCGGCCAGGCTTTGTACATTGGAAACTCGAGAGGAGATTATTTACCACTCGATATACTCGTGTTGTTATGTCGATAGCTCATATCAAAACCTGCACAACGCCACGTGGCAAATCCTATTCGTCGCTCCCTCACATGCCTATATATCCCCCTAGTTTGCTCTTAGATCAACCTTCCTCGACGCTCCGCCTCTGCAATATCCGCATCCAGTCTCCTCTCCTCCTCCTCCCACCTCGCCCTTTCATCCTCATTAAGCACATGGCTCTGCTTCGGCACACTATTTCTACCGCCCTGCCTCTCCTTCAATGGCTCCTCGCCATCACCAACACCAACCGGCTTCCTCGTCACCGGCTCCGTATCTCTTACAATCGGAACTGCCCTATTGCGAGACACGCTATTGCCATTCAACTGCGCATGAAGACTTCTGTTCGTGCCACTTCTGGTGAGTGGCGAGACAATCGTGTCGTCTCCATGTGCTGATGCCGGCGAGCTGGAGTTCATCGGTATAGCAGCGACGCCGACCTCCTTCTCTCTAAGATCGCCCATGCCGATGTCTTCTCCGACGTAAGCGTGGTAGCCTCCTGGACTGGCACGAGTACGCTTCTTGCGGCGGCGCATCATGAAGAAGATAAGGGCGAGAAGGGCAATGACTGCTACGGTGGCGCCGGCACCTATTCCGCCCTTTGCACCTGCGGGGAGGCCGCTAGAGGAACTCCCAGAGGTAGCGGGGCTTGTTGTGTTGGATCCTTTATCAGACAATGTGTTGGATGGGGCCACTAAAGAGGGATCGCCAGAGGGATTCTTAGCGTCAACGGAGCCTGTTGCTGTACTCTCTGTTGAGTTCTCAGGATCTGAGTCGGCTTTGGACGTAGTTGATGAGGATTCAGAGTTTTTGCTCGTTAGATCTGTGGGTAGCGGCGTTGAGCTAGAAGAGTCTGAAAGCTGTGTTATCGAAGTTGCTGCTGAAGACGTTGTATCCGCTGCGGACGTCGTGTCTCCTGTCCTAGGGAGTATCATGAACGACTTGTTTGAGCCTGTCGGATCGGTATTGAGGAGGAAAGTTGCCGATGTTCCGATGGTCGATTCCGTATATGAGTAACGTACAACGATCATTGCTTGACCAAAGCTTAACGCACTTTCTGGTATAGGATCGATCTGAATGTTGAACACTTTCACGTCGTTTTCCAATTTCTCGTGAGATGTCAAGCGTTCATATTTGCAAGTCGTTGCATCAGACTTCGACCCACAATCAGCTTTTGTTGATGCGTCAGTACCTAAGTCTTAATTCTGAGGAAAAGCACTCACGAGTGAGAAATCGAGGGTTTTTTTGCTGATAGTCAGTGGCCGCGTATAACGCTACATCGCCTAAGAAGAACTCTTGATTTTTGACATAGGCATGGAAAAGATAAGTTACGTTCGGAGATAGTGTTTTCACCACGGCGTCTCCATCTTTAATGGTGAAATTCGGTGTGTCGACTGCCATTGTACTCCGTATTATCAAATGTCTGCGTCGGGCTGATAGCTCCTTGCACTCTGCCCAGCCGTAGTCCTCATTAGACAACTAAAACAGAACAAGTAATATGCGATGTTCGAGAAGTAAAACAGTGTAAAGATAACGAGACTCGATTGCGTTCAAGCAATCGCAAAGCAAAAGATTATTGCCACAAAAAGGCGAAAAGAATGAAAGTTAAAAGACGAGAAGAGCGGAGAGGAACTCGCGACTTACAGGTCAACTCCAGCTTCGGGGAAGACCACAGACGCTCTCATCTCGAGCGACTGGGCCGGCACGCCTTCAGAGGCGTTGTGTGCTCATTTATCGCAGATGCAGCTCACAAATGCGCCAAGAGCACAAAGTCTGCATCTTTCCACATATAGTAACTAAACGTGGAGAAATGTGACACATGGCGTTGGTTATTGGCCGACGCTTGAGAGGCCATACGAGGCTTCTCGCTCAGAGGCTCGAAAGCCCATGAAGTGAACAGTGCTTTTAGGCCGCGACACATTTCTCTGTTCTGGATTTGAGCTTAAGATGTGACGGCTGAGCCTCGATCAGAACAGCTTGCGGAGTAAAGAGGTCGCGGTACCACGTCCGAGGTGAGCACTGCGAGTCGCACAGCATTTGTCGACACTGGAGGCAACGTGGCTGAAGCAGTCACATTGAGGCGGCCAGTCGATAGTCTGCCAACTGCAACTTTCGGTTCCTTCGACTGTGACCAACACATTCCAATAGCATAAAGTATAAACGAAGCATGGCTCGCCATTCGTCAGAAGCGAAGCGAAAGACGAACCACCTATTGGTGTGTTTCAAGGCAGCTGCGATTGGCTTTTGCGATGCTTTTGGATCAGATGTACATGGATAGCTAGCTGTGCATGCGGCTGGAATCTCGCTGAAGCACAAGTGCAGCTCATTCCAGCAGAGGCCGGAAGAAGGATGGTAAGACGGGGGTATGTTGTTGTTAAGCGAGAAAGAGCGCAGGATGGCGAAGGCAAGGCCGCGCATAGAGACAGAGAAAGAAAGAATGAGCTTTAACTCTTGTATGAATTTGAGGATGGAAATGGTAAACAGGAGCTTGCGGTTGGATTATTTGGTTATGATTGAGTGAAGTGAAGATTACCGCGGTCGTTTGCTTTCGTGGCCAAGTGCATCTAGCCCGGGTAGGCTGGCGGGAGCGCTATTTTTAGTGGATCAAGGCGACAATCCCCGCAGTTGACACAACTGCCACCAATGTGAGATCGACACTCAGGCTAACAGATTACATACAGTACCTTCGACCAACAACCAACCAAACGCCTAGAAGGCAAATTTCACGTGAAAGCAGGCGCCAGATTAAGACCGATTTCACTATCCACGGCGTACCGAGTACAACAGTCTAGTCTCGGCAAGACGATGTAATCTATCACGCGTCAAGAAATCGTCTTAGCGAATAATCAGCATACTGAGTTATTACGTCATCCACCCATCAAGGGTACTCTGTATGCGGCTATTGCTATCTAACGATTTCAACTTTTGTTCCACTCGCTTAATTGTTCGTAGCTGAGCTGTAACCTCAAAAATGAGGCTGAGAAGTGTACGAATTCAATAATTGTATCACAATAAGACGAGAATATGGAGAAGAGAGTCAATATTACAGATATCGTAGATTGTGTGGTAGATTAATCCGTACCGAGAAAATTATCGCACTATCGAATATATCGGCATACCATACCGCATATCGTATTACCGAGACTAGACCAGTAAGGAGTAATCCACCGTACTTCACGGCTCTTTCCCAAGGTCTATCCGCTTCTTCCCAGGTCTCCCCTCAGACCAGCACCAACCTTCTCCTGCCTGCCATACAACCGAGAGCCAGCTCAGGTCCAACACAACCTTGAACGCTAGCCTTATCTCATCTCCTCTTACCAATCTCCGCACCACATCTTGCCTCCAGGAGAGCCCTCCGATAACTGTGACAAATGACAGCACTTCACGTACCAAATCGAACATCCATGTGCGCAATTATAATACGCTCCCATAAAATAATATTCACCGCCTCTGATCCTCAGCTATTCATTCATTTTTCTTCCGTAGTTCCAGCCATCTATACGAGCTCCTCCTTCGCTACTTTCAACTGTGGTGCTACAGTTGGCTTTTAAGTCTGGGGTTCGTTGCCTAGCTCGCTAGAGGTCGGAAGAAACGATTGAAGACACTTCAGCCTGCGAATGAAAGGCAGCAGAAGCCTTAGAAACATGAGGGAATTGCACAGCGTGCCCACTCTTGGTAACTGGTTGGGTTGTAGGAACGCTCGGTTTTTTCTTTGAGGCTGTGAAAAGGTTGAAGAGGAAGGACATCGTCTATGAGGGTGTGTTCGTGGGCAGGCGTATATGATGATTTGCTTGCTATGAGGATTGTTTGTTGTCTGCATCTGCTAGCCGGGGAAGAAGGTTATGCTTGGCTCTGATTCTATCATCGCCGAGTTGCATCTGTGAGGTGGTGAACGTGAATGATTGATTAGCTTTTTGAATGGAGTTCGCTTCAGTCGAGTCAACCTGGACGATATACTGAGCAAGACCTGCTATGAATGGAGGTATGGTAGACTTCGAGGTCTAATCGCTGCCCCTGTCTCGTCCTTGTTGCGCCCCAGTACTCAAGAAACGGGCGACGAGTAATGAGCACACTTTTCATAATGTTACACAAAGATATCTACAAATTTCCAAGACGCCCATCTATATGCTCAGCTCGCGATGCACATTCATAACTCCCGCCAGCCATAAACACCATATAAGCATTTTCGTTCCATCTTTTCTCATACAGCTTTAGTATCATCTTACCGTCTATGGCTCAACGTTGTACTTCAGCTTGATACCCATAGCCGCCAATTCGACATCCAAGTACTTAAGAACACCTGGAACAGCGACGACAGTGGTCTCTTCACCACCGACCCAGCTCTCACCCTCTCCATCCTCCCAGATCTCACCGTCAGCAACAAAGCCATCGACCTTGACCGCACAGCGTCTACACCTGACAACGCCAGTACCGGTCTTTCTAGGCGCGAAAGCAGAAACTGTAGGTTGGGCGGACAAAAAGCATCCACACTCCTTACAGATCCAGGCCTTCTGGTAATCAGAGCAGTTGAGTAATCTGTCCTGAAGCAAGAAAGCGGTTCCGTGAGCAAGCAGGGAATCACGCTCCATCTCTCCGACACGAATACCACCACCCTTCTTTCTACCCTTGATAGGCTGACCGGTCAGGGAGGTAACTGGTCCAGTGGTACGGACCTGAAACTTATCGTTAACCATGTGACGAAGACGCTGGTAGTAGACGACTCCGAGGTAGATATCTGCGTGAAGCTCCTGGCCGGTAATACCGGAGTACATAGGCTCGTTACCGTAGTAGTTGTAACCGGCCTTCATCAGTTGGTGGCCGAAGTAGTTACCAGCCGTGTTTTCCTCGTCGAACTTCCATGGAGTGGAGTCTTGCGACAGACCATGAAGAGCACCAGCCTTACCGGCCAGGGACTCGACGAACATACCGATAGTCATACGAGATGGGAAAGCGTGGGGGTTGATGATAACATCTGGCTGGATACCGGACTCCGAGAATGGGAGATCTATCTGTGGCCACTTCTGCGAACAGACACCCTTCTGTCCGTGACGGGAGGAGAACTTGTCTCCAATAACAGGGGAACGTGGAACACGGAACTTGATAGAGATCAACTGTGCTGGCTCATTTCCGTTCTCATTGCCAATGACACGAACCTGCTCGATGAAGGTACGCTCGCCCTCCTTGTATTTCTCAAAGTGGGTGATGCCATCCTTGTTGACGAGGTTTCCGGCGGCGTCACGGGTAACGTAGTGCCAGGCGGCAATTTTGTCACCCTCCTTGACCAAGCGGCCGATGTATGGAAATCCGTCCTCGTCAATGAGCTCCTTATCCTCAGCCTTGATTTCAGAGCCTGGTGCGAAACCAAAGAGCTTGATGATATTCTTTGATGAGCGACCCTTCGATCCATCCTCGGCCAAATCAACCTTCTTGACCTTGTAGATCGTTCCGTGCATGAAGCCGCGCTCGTGCGCAGACTTGTTGATTATCATAGCGTCGTCCATGTCGTATCCGGTGTAGGAGATGACGGCAACGACGGCGTTCATACCGTTAGGAAAGTTATCGAAGCCATAGTCGTTGTGAAGGGGTGCACGGACAATTGGCGTTTGCCCAGTCTGGAGAAGGTAGGACTTGTTGTCGGTTCTATACCTGAGAGCAGTACCTGGCGTTCCCATGGATTGCTTACCCATTTGACATTGGTACATGTTACGCGGAGACTGGTTGAAATCGGAGAAAGGAGTCATGTTGGCGAGGATGGAGAGGATGTTCGTTGGGTCGAACTCGACGTGAGTCGTCTCGCCGGACTCGATTTCCTGCTCATTGACTGCGATGGACATGAAAGGCTGCTCGAGTGGGCCAACCCAATCCTCTTTATCAAGTGGTAGATACTTGACTGGACGGATCATACGGGCACGGCCGGAGTAGAGGTAGACACCTGGATACTGCCCTCCATTGGAGCCTGGGACGTAGGCAATCTCAAGCTCGACTGGCACGTTGTGAGTGCCCTCGACCTTCCAGAAACGAAGGGTATCGGCGATTCTCTTCGACTGCTTTGGTGTGCACCATCCTAGAATATTACCGTTAAGCATAATAACGACAGACTCTTCGGTGGACGCGGAAGTGAAGCCGACAGCACCAAGATCGGCTATTAATGCTGGGATGGCCGAAACATCGACGTCGTGTGTGAGAATCTTACACTTGTGCGCAAGATGATTAAGCAGACCACAAGGAGATCCGTCGGGAGTATGAACTGGGCACAGGAACCCCCACGACTCTGGCAGCAACTTACGGACGGTCGTGGTCTTCAATTGGGCGAAGAAAGAACCTCTGTGTACCATGCGGAAATGGGAGATAAAGCGTAAGAAGTTGATCTTCTCAGCAACAACGGTGAAACCGGATGTCTGCTGCAAATCAAGACCGGTTGGCGAAATGAGGTTACCAGTCGACATAAAGTATTCCAATGCTCCTCCAACGTTCTCGTTCAACTTGGCGAAAATCTTGGTTGGGAAGTCCTTTTGGAACGCCTCCGAGTCGAAGGTGTTTTCAGGATTTTTCCTGGTATACTCGCGAAGACCCAGGCGGAGACCGGTGTTCAGATAGTCGTCTAAACGCTCCTTGATGATCATTCCAAAGAGGAATCCACCGAGAAGAATTTCCTGGTTCTGGACAGCATCAGGGTTGTCGACAGCACAGTCACGGGCAACCAAAGCGTAAAGCTTGCGGATCATGAAAAGCAACATCTGGAACTTCTCGGAATCCTGCGCCTCCGTAACATCGACATTTCCGAGATGCGGCAGAACAATTCTGCGCAAGAACTCGCTGCCAGCATCGAAATCGGACATAGTCTCGTCAACCTGAAGAACGACTCTGAACTTCGATCCCAAATGTGCGCGGGTCTTTGACTTGGTGTAGAGACCGTATGCCTTGTATGTGCGCAACAACAACTCCACACGATCAGTCAAGAAAGTGTTGTCTGAACCCTTCGATCCTTGTGCTCCAACAATTCCCTCAAAAATCTCCCTGTCGTTGGTCTCAACCAATGCCTTCAAGATCATCATAACTGGCACCAAGAACTCGTTCTTCCTCCAGGAGAATCTGAAGGTGACATTGCCGTCATCGAGATAATGCAGGACGTTGGTTTGCGAAGTCTGATCTGGGCGAACAGATCTGATTAAGGTGGCGAATGGGGTATAAGTTGCTCCACGGCCCTTGAATGAAGGTCTCTCGATGGCCATTGGAAAGTTGCGCCTGTTAACAATGAGAAGACGGATGAGCTTCTCGATACCGTTGACGACGAAGTATCCACCGAGCTCGTCGGACTCCTCCTTTCTTGCGACGAGTTGTGCTGGAGAGTTATCCTCGAGGTGGCATCTGTTGGACTAAGCGGTAGTCAGTCCTGAACTCTTTGTAACCCGGATAGTTCTCCTCATACCTTTAACATCAATGGCATTTGACCGAGCTCTCTGACAAACTCCACTGGATCTCCGCCATTTATCCTATATTCGAGCTTTGCGCTCAGCTTTCCTCTGTATGTGGCATGACGCTCTCTGCACTCTGCTGGGAGAATGTGGCGGTTTCTGGTCGAGTGTTTGTTGGATGCTGGTAACTGCGCCTTCTCGACAAAAACATCCTTTATCCTAATTTGGAGTTTGTTCTTTCCTGCCGGTGGCAATCTGTCGTCTCCATCAAGGAAGGTCTTGGTGCCGATATCCTTGAGACCTTGGGCGATAAGCCCGTCCTTCTCGAAGTTGGCGTTGAACGAGTTGATATGTGGTTCAAGCGCAGCCTTCAAAGCTGGATATGCGGAATGATCCGTTGGAGGGTTGCGGAAAAGGTCTTCACGTCTGAGAGTATCGAATTCAGACGACCATTTGGTGTTGGTTCCGCCTTTCTTCGAAGTTGCGGGCGCCATTATGAATCTATTACAAAGTATGAGCGCGGTTCAAGCCGACTAAATCCTGCGCGAAAGCATGTAGTTAAGCATTTGGGCAGTAATTGGGTGTGCGACTTACATTGTGGTGGCTAGCAATTCCTGAGAACACCCGTACCTCGTCGTCGGCCTCGCCCGTCAAAATGTCAAGGCTTCAAAATAATAATTTTGACGCTAATATCTGCTACACGTGACTTATCGGGGCTTATCAATGTTTGGGCCGATGCTGGACAAGACACTAACCCATATTTAGCGTAGCGGCTGCCTGCCTGACGGCATCGTGCTGAAACGCTCAAGGCTGAGCATCTGAGGCCCATGAGCTTGCGCCAAAATACTCAACAGAGCACTTCTGGCGCTGACGTTGCGAAAGGTGTACTTTTGCGAAGCTCGTGATTTATATTGCCCTCTCATCAGCTTCTTTCTCGGGCCACCTTTGTGCTACCCACAATCTGGGCCCTGCTGCGCCTGAGCGGGTACTCCCATCGTTACCTGCTCATCCTGATCTCGCCGAGCTCAGTCGTCACCGTGGAGGACGGCTCATTCATCGTGGCACTTCGAAGAACCAAGAAATCAAGATCCATTCATATACTTTTACATCAAAGACATCGCTTCATTGCTCGTTGTTTTCATTCATTTACTTACCATCAAGCACTCAATAGCTCTGCTATCTCTGCAACGTTGAGACGTTCAGTATTGCGCCCGACAGCCTTGTCGAAACAGGTCCAAGCACAACAACAAGTTCCAAAAGCTTGACGACCACCGACAACACAACGGCAGTATTGGTAAGACTACTTCACCGGATATGGCGAGCTTCTTCAAGAAAATGTACGACTACCTTCTACGGTTATTCTGGTGTGTACTCCACCTACTACTTGCTTGCGAAATAGACGCCTCGAGTCTATCCAGCCAGGCTACACCTCGATGATGGAGCACGATCTGTTTGTCGTGTCGCGCAAAACTTTAGCTAACAGATAATTGCGCATGCAGGGCGACTGAGATGGACATAACCATGATCGGTTTACAGAATGCCGGCAAGACATCTCTCTTGCGCGTCCTTGCAGTAAGTTTTTCCACATCTATGCGCACCTTGTAATAACCAGGAGCTAATGAATTACAGGGCGGCGAGTTCACCGTCGAGTAAGCTCTCATATACTCCTCTTTCTCTACGCTACCGCTACCTTTCTGCGGCAGTCTCTCCCGTGCGACACCTCAACTCATGTCTTGCGCTAACACACCCACAGCTCCATACCAACAGTAGGCTTCAATATGAAGCGTGTCCAACGCGGCCATGTAACCCTAAAATGCTGGGACCTCGGCGGCCAACCCCGTTTCCGCTCAATGTGGGAGCGCTACTGTCGGGGTGTAAACGCCATAGTCTTCATCGTCGACAGCGCCGATGTCGATGCGCTGCCTGTGGCCAAAGAGGAACTGCACAACTTATTGCAAAAGCCGGTGCTGGATGGAATACCGTTGTTGGTGCTGGGAAATAAGAATGATCTGGAAGGCAGTCTAGGTGTTGATGAGTTGATTGAGAGATTGGGGTTGAAGGAGGTGGCGCATAGGGAGGTTAGTTGTTATGGGATTAGTGCGAAGGAGGAGACCAATCTGGATGCGGTGTTGCAATGGTTGGTGGCGAGGAGTAATAAGTGAGGAGTGGACGGTGGCTTTTGAAGGAGAGCAAGTCTACCTGCTCGTGCAAAGGAGACTGGGGTTGGGGCGCGCAGTGAGCCAGCCCTCGTGGAAAGCTACGATGAAGCGACAGTACTGAGCATAAAGAGATGACAATCGGCGACGACAAACACACCAAGGATTGCTGATGCACTTGGGGGGGAAATCTGCTCAAGAGGCAGAATTCGCATGTTCTGATTGACCGAGTTCGTTTGGCGGGTTTTAGCGTTCGTTCAAGCGAGGTGTTTTGTCGACTTTAGCAGCATAGATATGGCGTTTACGAATGGTGAAGGGGCCTGAAGAGCGAGATATCCCTGTTGCATCAACGTAGGCAGAAACGGTAACGTTTGTGAAGTGTCCATCTCAATCCGAAATGTGAATGTTGGACTTCCGCAACAGTAAGGGCGGAATTCAATCGATTTACGCCGAAAAGCGATGATCTCCCATTCTATCAGACATCCAATCGAAGATAATACGCCGCGATACCTGAAATAACGAGATAAAGGTCCACGAGGAAGAACAGAAGTGAGAGAACATTCCTCGTGTTTGCCTGCCCTCCTCCTGCATGCGTTAGCAACCGGACCTTCCAAACGGTTCAACTCACTCTGCGTATTGCTCACAACCGGTCAAAGTGGGCTCTTCAATTATCACAGGTGAGCGGAACAGTTGAAATTCAAAAGCGCAGGGCAACTCCAAGCATAGTATGACGGGCAGCAGTGATGCTAACCACATTAGGCACAGTTTAAGCTGTAAGAACGTAAGCCACAAGAGCTCAAATCACCAAGGGCTCTCATACTGATATTTCGGTTTATTTCTCATGAAATTGTTTGAAATAATTTATCAGTTCAATCTGTAAGCCATCAGGTCCTCGACTTCATTGCGCGAGGAGCTCGAGTTCGCTGTGGCGGTGTCAGAATCGCCAGCCGAACATGGAGGAGGCTGATGACGATGACGCCGCAGGACCCTTGGGTGTTTTGACAGTTGACAGCTGGGTCCACAAAACATGTGGATTTATACATTGCACATCAGACCTAAAACTTCGAATATCGATGTTTGATATCGATCGCCATACAGAGTGAGATCGATATACAAATCAAGCGCTACGCAACGTCTTACATAAGGCCAAGCTCGATTCATTTTTGGTGAACTTCGGACCAAGAGATTTGTACTGAGATCCCAAGCAAAGTACTAGCGTCAAAACCTGAAAAGCACAGCCACCTAGGACAACGTAAAGTCAAGATCGTCCGACCTATTTATCTTCACTTCTTCGGGTCGCCAACAAAACACTTTGAACTAGAGCAATAGTATTGAACCTTTACCAGTATCATTCACAATTTCACAATTGAATAGTAAATTCCAAGGCAAGGGCGACGATCCACATCTGATACCGCTTCACTTGTTACATCGAGGAACTTCACGATAAAGACGTCATACAACACTTGATTGCGCCGACCACCACATAGTCGCGATACAAAGCGCGCATTCAGCCATTTTCATCAAAGACATCACAACAACAGTCAAGATGGCACCAACACTTCTCGAGGCCATCGGCGAGACCGCAAAGCGTGGGAATTACGGGTCTGATGGATGTCCAGCTGGTTCCTACCGCAGAGGCAACTACTGTTACGAGAACAGCCGTTGGAACCAGTGGGGACGCTGGGTCGCACTCGTCCTGATCGTCTTGTTCTTCGTCTTCGTCTTCTTCATCTTTTCGTAAGTCAAACATTACCTCCTCATCAGCATAAGTATCTTTTTTAACAATATCATAGCTGCATTAACGCTCGTCGCCGCCGCAAGCGTGGTCGTTCGCCTCGCTTCGGCACGGGCTGGTTAGGAGGCAAGCAAGGCACCTACAACAATAGCAATAACAATAACGGCGGCGCATACAACAACGCTTATAATAACCCAACTGCCCAGGCCGGGGGTTATGATCCAAACTTCCAGCCAGTCCCGCCATATTCACCACCGCATACTCAGAGCTACAACCAGAACAACGGATATTATGGACAGCAGAGCGGTATTGAGCTGCAGCAGCCACAGCAGGCTTATTACCCAGGAACCGAGGGAGGCAACCAGTACACCCCACCGCCAGGGCCACCACCAGGAAAGGGAGGCCATGGCAATGATGGTATCATCCGCTGAAAAGCCTAGGAAGTTAGTTATGGCGGAATAAGCAGAATGAGGCGAGCGAGGTTACGGATACTTTAATGGCAGAGAAAATGCGGCATGAGAATGATGCATAGGTGCTCAATTTTCAGGCGTTTACTTTATGGCAACGATAACTGGGACAATAGCTCGCTGGATAGCGTTTTAGTATGACAATAGACCTTCTGTTAGGATGAACAGCAACAGCTCTAGATTGACAACTGTAGAAGAAAGAATTCATTTGTATGTTTTCAGTCATCGCTCACCATTCATGATACTCGTAGCAACCACAACACTCGTGATCTGCTCTCTGCTTTTCATCTTCATCATCTTCATCCTTTCATCAACTGATGCCAAGCACCACAGCCTCAAGGCCGCGTCAGTCCGCGAATCGTGATGTCAACGCCACAACTTCTCCACTTACTCGCCACAGCTTAGGCTGAGCTTTCAGGTGACATGCCATCCAAATGTGCCTGGCGGGTCAAACATCTCCACAGCGCCCTTCATGTGCCTGTCAGGGGCACGGGCATGAAACCGGACATCTCCAGCCTACACTCAGTTCAAGAATGCTGATGACAAGCTATCACTGTTAACAACTTCGCTTTTGCTCGCGCTTGTTTGCTTGCATCTTATCTGTCGCCTTTCCTACTTTACGTATTCTCTTCTATGCTCTCCATAACCTGTGTATTTATAGCCAACTTCCGTGTTTTGCAGGCTGTGCTCGGCTGTGGTGGGTACCTAGCAGACAGGAGCTTGCAGCGTATTTCAGGACCAAGCGGGAGGCGAACGGATCAGCCTTGGACTTAGGAGGCATTACGCCGCATTGAATTCGTCTTCAGACTTTGGACTCGTTTCTCCAGAATTGTTGCGCGAACTATCTTATTGCTGTCGCTCGCTATATCACTTTGGTGGCTTGTGCGATTTTCTTCACTACCTGCAATTTGCGACAGAGGATGCAGCCTTGAATCTTACTTTCGCACTTTCAGTTCGCCTCAGCTCGTTCAGCTACGATATCTGCGGTCAACGCAAGAAAGAATACAACGACAATCGACAGGCGCTCATCCATCAGCTTGCGTGTTGGAAAAATCGAGGATAAAGGCCTTATTCAATTGGAAAGGACTGTAGCACCACACAAGCTATATTTGCTAGAAAGCTCAGCATTTAGTCCTAGAGGGACGAGAAACGACAAATCTATAGGCCTTACCGGCCACAAAGAAACCACACCCACACAATGCCTCGTATCGACAGAGCCATGCTCTCCAGCCTTCGAGGCAGAGATATTGTGGACACAGGAACCAGGATCAAGACCACCCTTTCATCGTGCGTCTCCCACCTTGGCCTAGACCATTTCTGAGCGCATACTAACCACTACATAGATGGGACAACTGCATGGCAGAGGCCTACTGTAAATGGCCAGTCATCGCAGCATGCGCCCTCGGTGGCCTCGTCGTCATATCCGTGATCTGGTGCTTAGCCCGCTGCTTATGCTGCGGTCTCTCCTGCTGCTGCAGCTGTTTCTCCTGCCTCAAATGCTGCGGTAACTGCTGCGGTTGCTGCGACGACCCCGGAAAGAAACACAAGCACCTCGACGAGCCATACTTTCCGCCCGCATTCGGCAACGCAAAGCAGGGTTACCAGGCGCCAGGAGGAATGCACGATCCGACTATGATGAGTGGTGGTGCTGGAGATGCAGGATGGAGACCGGGACAAGCGCCGGCTAAGCCGTTCGACGATGGAAGACCAAAGTTTGCTACTTTTGAGACTGGACCAAGTGGGTTGGCGCTGGAGCCGAAGGTTGTGAATGAGGATGCATTGCCTCCGATGCCAAGTTGGGAGGGCGCGCAGAAGAGGAAGATTAACATTGAGAATGACATGCCAACACCTGCTGTTGGTACAGTAGCACTGGATGAGTTAGATCCGAACACGGGACAGAAGATGCCACTGATGAGTGGTGCGGGAGCGATTAGCAGGAGTGGCAGCCCAGCAGTTTCGCCTTTCGGAGGACAGAACCAATTCCCGGGCAGCAACGCAGCGCTAGTTGGAGGCGCAATGGCAGGAGGGGCGATGAACGGAAGACATACGCCAGGCCAAGAACAAGGGCCATATCGCCAGAACTCGAACCAGTCTCGCAATGGTTACGGAAGCGATGCATACTCTCCCAACCCGAACGTCGCACCTTATGGAGCAGGACGTGGCACCGGCCACCCGACATCTCAGGCGGCACCATACAATCCAAGCTTCCCACAAGATCAGTACGGAAGTGCTCAGACGCCGTATGATAACCCTTACTCGCCTAATCCGCAAAATGGAAGCAACCTCGGATGGAACCAGGATATGGTAGCGTCGCTAGTGGGCCAACCTCAAGGCGGAGCCTTCGGTGTGCTTGGGAGTGGCGGAGGAGTTGGAAATACACCCTATTTGCAGAACCGCAACCTCACATCTGGACAAGGACAGAGACCGTACCCAGTCGAGCGCAACTTCAGCAACATATCGAGCAATGGCCCTCGGCAACAGCCTGCTGGACCATTAGACAGCAGAGATTACAATCACAGAGGATTTGGCGGAGATGGAGCCAGAGATGATCAGTACAGTGTGGCGAGGGCGGAGAGCCCACCGATGCTGGAGAATACCAGTCCGTATCCCTATCAGCAGGAGCCGCAACAGAGGCAGCACACTGGCAACACCGCTCCGCCATCATACGTCAGTGGAGCACCGACGAATCAATACTATGGTGGTGAGAGATGGTAAAGTGACAACTAGGAAGGAGACGGTCAGATCGATGGTATAGCAGCCAGTTGGTTGAGGAAAGATTGGAAGATGGAAGATGTGGCTGAAGATTCTCATACCCCATTCGTGTACACGTCAAATTTGAGCTTCAGTTCACTAGACGGTTCCTTGGATTTGTTTTCACGGAATTATTGGCGTTCAGGATCGGCCACCGGCGAAGCTGGATATACTGAGGCGTCAAGGAATTGGATTGGTTATCATGCCAAGGTTTATTGTTGACTGCGGGTTTATTGTCGGGAGTAGGATTTTACCATGATGAAGAATTATAAGATTTATATATTAGCCCTGCGTACTGCAGATACCGTGCCTGTGAAGGTAAATTTGTGGGCATTTGTCATTGACATTGCTGAGAGTACAAGCTTGTGCTAACTGGTTGCTGCATGCTTCGCTGTTTTGATGTTATGTTATCGATCTCATATTAAATTCATCGACATGTAATAGATTTTAAGGGGTTTTCTACTTTGGATGCCTTGCGCTCATCTTTGTGAGTGAGCAGTGCTGAGACCAATGAGAGTCCTCAAATTGCGCCATCACGGCCGTTGTCTGCATGTGCGATACAGCCCCAGTGGGCTGAATGGAAGCTCTTTTTGCTCTTTGTTTCTGTTTTACGAGTTGCAAGTCGCAACAATAGCACCTTATTCGCCGCAGAGTCCTATGTTACCATATCGGCCCTACGTGCCTCCTAGAATCATCGAGAGAACTACAACCACGATCGAGGAATTCGAGAACTAAGAATCTGGCGGAGACTATTATCGGCATCGACGCCACCATATTCATGAGCGTGATGATGGCAGCGTGTACTCTCGCGACTCAGAGGACGAACTTATAGCGACTTCCATCCTTGCAATGAGTGCAATTGCTACTTCAAAGGCGATCCCGAACTGAGGTATGCGATCATCATTTGATACAACTAGCACTGTGATATGGCCTGAATGCATGGTAAAAATTATAAGCTGCAGCACGAAGAAGGCTCAGTCGACAACGAGCCACAAACTGGCGCAACAACCTACTTTCAAGGCGTAGTAGTTTCAAGTCGTTTCCTCGAATCCCTGAGCCGGTTGCTTCCAAGAATGGGCCAACCGAGGTCCTCATTTGCTCTAGCGAGGCTCTCGAGCCACTGATCAAATATCACTGCCCAATGATGTCCTGCGATTTTTCTCGACAAGGCAACATGGTACTTTATGGAAGGACCGAAGCGAAGAACCATGTCAAGATCTGCCATGGAAAGCAATTTGCTCAGGGAATGGACCTACCTGAGCCGGATATGGCAGGCATCTTTACAGAAAGCGAAGAGCTAGCGGACAGGTTCAACAGAGCAAAGTACACTGTCGGAAGTGCCATTGGAGGCCGATCCAGGCTGGCCATCCAGAACATGTTGAAGGTTCGCTCGTCATTCTCCAATTAATTGATGGTATTAGCACCATACCATACGGCAATAACCTTCATATTGAGGACGAAATGAACAGGCGAAAGATTTTACGAGCCTGTCAGCCTTCCCCAGCGCCTCCCATAAAGTACCGCTGCCCCATCAAAGGCTGCGACTTCTCGCGGCAATGAGACAAGTCCTCCGCATAGATGCTGTATGGAATCATATCAAGAACATGCATTGGAGATCATTTGGCAAAGACGAAGAGTTACCCGAGCCAGAATTGGCGGAGACCCAAAACAGGACGAAAGCGCCCCCAAGCTTGGGCATCCAAGGGCATCTGACGCCGCACTCGTGAATGAGGAGCTTAATGTGGCAAGTACCCGCCATAATAGCAGCATCGTATTTGATGAGCACCTAGATAACACAGAGGAGGAACCAATGGAACTGGTCGATGCCCCCGCTAGTATTACCGCATATCCGAGTCTTCTGGCCGCATATTTTACAAAGTAGAGTCTGGCTCACAAAACATCATTCCATATCACTCCGGTTGGATCAAAGCGCGTTTCAATTGTTGGGCCACGTCCAAAACCACCTACGCTAGCCCAACATGAATAGTCTGAGTCTGACGAGGAGTACAACGGAAAAGAGCCGGTTGTCATCATTGTTGGACCGAGAGCAAGAAGTAGCTGGTTAGATCGACATGTTCGACTCCGACACATAGAGCACCGCCTGTTACTAGTTATGGGGGGTCAGGTCGCATCCTCGTATATTTTTTGGCTCCCATGCTCGTCTGTTTGGTAGTTTACTTTATGTGGTCAAACGTCCGTCTTAACCTCACTTCTGTCCCGGACTTGCTGTCATTGGTCGGCTCCGCAATGCTCTTAGCTATGCTGGTATTGCTCTGCTGGTACGAGACTAGAAAACAGCGAGTCCTCTTATGCGGCCTCTTCTTTCAACACCTTGGTCAGCTCCGCGGTGGGATTGAAGCAGCTACCTCAGATTACGATTGGATCTCATCGAGCGTTGGACTATTTTCCAAAGAGCACGCAGAGCTTTGGGTCAAGCAGTTGACGAACAAAGCAGCAGAAGAACTAAGAGATTCTGGACAATCCTGAACTCCTAGAGGAAACGGTATTGGGAGAAACTCGCATCTCGAGTCTCTGAACGCTCAGCGCGGACAACCCAAACCGAGGAGGGCGACGAGCCTCCTAAAGAACCAAGTAAAAAGAAAAGGTAAAAATTGTTGGAGATCGGCTACTGCTTTTCCATTAGCTTGATTCTTTTAAAATTCGTCGGCCTCATCGCCTCCTGTTTCCAAGCCATAGCAGTGTACAAGACTTGCAACGACAAGTCGGCAACGCCTACCTGGGATGACACAGATTTCTTCGAGATGGTATTCAGTAGTGGCTGGCTGCTGCTGTCAACTTGCTTTTCTATGGTATTGACGCCGAAGCATGCGCAGGAGTATGGTCGTAGTCTGGTATGGCTCCAAATTTGGATTTTCAGTGTGTCTCCCATGATCTCTTCCCCGCTGTGCCTGGTCATTTATAAGAATTCAACGGCTACAAGTCAGCTGGTATCGTTAGTCGAAAGCGTCCTCTAAGTCGTGGTATGTTTCCTGACTATTCGTGTGTTAGAGAAGAGCGACCTAAAGGACAAGGGCGAATAGGAACGCCGACGCGAAGCTGAGTCGATGGAGGAATCGAGGAATCGAGCCCGACTGGAGGCAGAAGGAGGGAGACTGCAGACAGTACGAAGACGAGATCAGGGAGAAGAAACAAAATTGAAGGACTACTGCTGTAAGGAAGACGACTATGCGCAACGGAAGGACGAGTTTGGGGATCGCATGAAGTCAATGGAAAGAGGCGAGATACGACTCAGCAAGAGGATTTCTGAGATCCGAGGCCGAGAGAATGGCCTTCAGGAGTGTTATTGAAAGTGTGGAAACGATAACGGGGCAGGTCATGGAGGACGTGCGCCAAGTGATCATCCGTGAGCGGGAACTGCGTCGTTCAGTCGCTGCACTGGAACAAGTACAAGCACAACCCCGTACAAGCATTCAAGCGGCGAATAAACCAGACTCGGGACTTGCCTCCGCGGAAAGCGACGCTTCGCTATCCAGCTTTGGCGATGACGACACTTGGCACCTTCGAGTCCCAAGCACTTAAAAACTACGAGCACAGTACCTAATCCACCATCCCCTCCGCTACAAGCTGCGGGAGATTACAATGGAGCGCCTTACAACAGTCTCCAAGTCGAAAACATCTCTCTCGACATCTCGGATGACGAGCTCAAGCTCGTATTCGGTCGCCAGCAAGGCTACAAGCGGAATGAGTCCCTGTGTTTTGTTGAGTTTGAGGACATAAATTCTGCGAGAAACACATTGAGGAGTTTGAATGGTTATGCCATGTCAGAACAAGGTTCGGAGTTGGGCATTCGCTTAAGCTACAACGAGGATTCGTTGGCTGTCAGGAGTCAGCTTGCAGAACGAGCGAGGGGTTAGCATTGAAGTAATAGCATCATTGGGAGACTTACCCTTCGCTCACGCTTATCACAGCAGGACGTCAATGTACCGCAAACTCAACAGTTCATGTTACCCCCGGCGTTCTTCCATTATCATGGCAAGCTGCAGCAAAAAGCATGGCTATATTGGAGTGCGCTTCCAAGATCTTAAGCGTTGTTAAAGAACACGCCTGGTAACCGACTACAACATCCGGGGTTACAAAAAACGTTGCTGAGGCCGCCCCGCATCGGGGTGGCAGCCACCTCCGGGCATCAGTCCTTGCCCCCATTCGGAGTTGAACCGAAGACCTCGTCATTACTAGTGACGCGCTCTACCACTGAGCTATAGGGGCTTTTGTAGCAATGTAATTACTACATAATTATAAATAACTATACTTAATATTATAATGTCAATTTTTGCTCAGTTCCTAATGATTTTACGGTGGCTTGACGGAAATTACTTAGTTAAAATTGGCCAAAATTTATCAAATTTGTGTAAAGTCTGTTGTTAAACTGTGCTTTTTATGGTTCTTCTCATTTAAGCCTTTAAAATAAGGCTAGTACCTGAAAGGCAACATTAGTGGCTGTTCTTTAGTTTAGGTAGTAATTTGCTTTTGTATTCACCTTGTGGCAAACCCTGTTTCCTACGTCGTTACACATTGAATATAGATACTCATTGATAAATATAAAACATTTGAGATCTTTTGTGGCCCAATTGGCTAGCATATTTGACTGTTAATCAAAAATTTGTTAGTTCAAATACAAATAAATTGTTACATAACAAGCAACAATAACGTTTTTGTTACAGGCTGGTGCTTTCATATCTCTCAAAGCTGTACCTAGCGCACTCTGCTACTACACAGCTACATCTAGCCACGTAACATTACGTCGTCTATGACTCAAGTTGCCACTCACTAATCATATCAGCCCTACACTATCTGCACGTGTCAGATTTCTAGTTCATTTTACATTATCAAGCTGTGTCATGTCAACATTTTGTTTCACACTAACAACCCTTAAACTCCACTGGTGATATCCTGTTTGCCTTTTAAAATTTTCCTCTTCATACCATTACACTTTATCCCACGTTCAGTTTAGATCAACTATCTCTTTGTAAGGGTTGTTGTGGACAAAGTTTTAATCCACAACATTAACTTTGTAAAGGGTTATGTATTTTATAAACTAATCTCTGGCCTTCTCTGTCTAAATAAAAACTTGCTTTATATACTAATTTCTAGTTTCTCTGCGCGCACTTTTTTGCTTTTCTTTCCATGCTTGCCTTACCGTCAAGTCAGTGCTGTCTCGGTGTCATGCATGCTCATTTGCTGTTGCGCCTCTACTCGTTATTGACAAATCAGCCATCACTAGCAGCCCAGCTTAGAGGCAGCATGTATGTTTACCTATTTGCACCTTTCCTGCTCTACCGCTAAGTTGTTTGCACCTCTGTGCCTTATGGAACATCCCAACCGCTGCTGAGTAAAGGGTAACCTGGTCACAGATCTGCGTACCCGTGACACCCTTGGCCCTAACTCCTGCATTTCACTAGACCATATCTTACTTAGTGGACCCCCTCTGTTGTAAACTGCCTGTTACGGGTGCGCAGATCCGTAGCCAGGTTGGCCCCGACCCGGCGGCACAAGGAAAGCCACAAACAGGTAAACAACTATGTAGGCTCTGGGTTTGGTTGTCGGTAACGGCCAACCTGTAGGCAACAAGTGAGGGCACAACAGCAAACAAGTGTGTGTGGCATTGAGGCGGCAACAACTCAGCGGTGAGGCGGCTACGGGACGGAATGCAAACAAATGCGTTTGGCAATCCCTTTCGCAGATACGCCATCAGGACACCATCAACTCGGTGGCAAGAACTATGGGACTTGGGATCATTATATAGAGTAAGTCCGCTCCTGGAAGGGAAGGTGTAATACTGGGAGGGGTAAAAGACAGTATATTTCAAAGCCGTTCTGGCTAAGATAACAGATTATCTTCTATTAGTGGAGTAGTGTCTATAGTTTTACTAAGAAAACACAAGGTCCTAGGAAGCTGACA
>WCAA01000189.1:0-12024 GCA_010623925.1 Antarctomyces pellizariae | reverse complement strand
GTCACAAAGCGAGCGGAGGCGGAAAAGTTGCTCAACGAGCAATACTTCCATATCGCGGGTGAATCAGCCTTCACGAGAATCTTCGAACCAAGACACAACCTCCGCCAGTGCTACAACTGTCAAGAGATCGGTCATAAAGCCTACTCGTGCTCCAAACAGCAAACCTGCGCAAAGTGCGCCCAGCCGTATCACTTTATTCTCTGTAAATACTAGTCCAATCTCCGGCATTGACAATATTTGCATAGATGCCGCTTACAAAATAAATCAGAATTCTCTATGTGACCAATATGCTTAGAAACAAAATCCGATTTTGCATTTCTAATCGCACTCGCTTGCGAGGTTCTGAATATTCTCTATTTCAAAAAATAACCACTGGAGTTCGTCCAGGAGCTGACGCGGCGTAAATGACGAGGCGCGCAAATTCGTTGGGAACTCCGCCTCGCGGTATAGGAAGTGAAGGTTTTGTTTGACGCGAAAAATAGAGTTAAGAGCAGCAGTGAAATGGAATTCCAAAGCAGCCCAGTCGTCCTGAAAGATTTGAAGATCATCCCAACGCAGGTGCAGATCTTGCGTGTCAACGTTGGCTTCGCCGTCCACAAAGAGTCCCGCAAATAGTGCAAGAATTTTCTTTTCGAACCCCAGCTGAACGACTGTGTCGTGCTTGATCGCCAAAGTTGTATTAACGGCATCATTGCAATGCTTCCATTGGTTAACCATTACACAAAGTGCAATTTTCATGCGATTGGCAGATTGAATTGCGGTCAAGAAGCGAGAAGCCGACGGCACTGGTGTTGGGAAGTATTCGAATGGACCGTGACTGGCACAGGTTTGGGTCTTGGCCACCAGATCAGAAGTACACACACAACAAGAATGCTTGAATGTTTCAGACATTTTGAGGTATCAAAAACAATGGTAACAATGTGTATGTACGCAGATTCTTAAAGACATATAAAAGCAAAAACTTATGCTTTAGGGAAGGGGTGGAGGGAAGGGGGGTGAGAGGGGTTGCTTGAAATGACTCTAGCACTGTTTTCGGCATGATGAACCTTCTTTCAGTGATCCCTCGTCCTCACTTGGGTGACATGGGCGCCACCGGGGCAGTTATACTCGCACATAAATTGAACTACTATCCCAACTTTTACGAAGCGTCGTAGTCGTTTGATTTGGTCTTCAACTTAACATCAAATGAAGGTCAGAGCCAAATATAATGGTTTGCAACAAATGGAGTTCAGGGCGACCAGATACTTTTTTTTCAATGCTGCCATAAGGTTGGGGGCCGAGGCGAGCATCGCAGGCAACAAAGCACAAAGGAAAAAGTGGACTGCATTCGCGGAAACCTTCTACAAAAAATGGATGAGTGGACTAGAGAATGATTGTGGCTTGATGGATGAAAGGTCACGACGACTCCTAAGACGCAACATTTGCAAGAGAATAAACTCCTTGTATTATGCGTCAGAAGACACGATTTTCAATTATGCTCTGGCGGAGACCAATCACTTTTTCAATATACGCCTATTAAACAATGCTATTCCGTAGGGCTTCGATAACGGCACAATAAGAATGAGGGTTAAGCTTGCGTCCTCATAATCTTTGCTCGCCCCAGTCCTTTTGCTATGCTTCTGTAGTGCATCTATCATCTACCGAAGTTGCTGAACGATATAAATTGTTATTTGTGAAGAGGAAGTGCGCATACAATGTTTGCTTGCTTCCCTCTCGAAGGTTATTGGGAGGTAAATAGATGTCACAATTTATAGGACTAAATCAATGGCTCGAAAGAATGATCTTGAAAACAGTTATCTACCTACTATCGCCACGTACTTGATATATATACTTTATCTGAATGGATCAGGAGAGCGGCGACGTCCGATGCCGGATTCAGGGGCGGGCATCTTAATTTCAATCCGGTATGTTGATCGTCCCTATCAGACGGTGGAGTGCCATCCAGTGTTTGATGTTACCCATTACTTCCTGATCTCCGTGCAGTGCTGCCGATCAGTATATCACTGCTGATCACCATATCTCAACAGCAAGCTTCGGGTCTGGGTGAATTTGGCCAGCCACGGACGCGGGATACCGAAAAACCCATTCGACACCATCTTCAAATATAAGAATAATAGCGTAATTCAAGCTTCCAGACATTGGTTTTTGGTTCAGATCACAAGAACATTGTAGTTGCCGGATTGATTGTGCTTCATCGACAAGGGCGTCCACATTGAAGCGCATATGCCACGGAATTCGAATTGGCGCCATTGGATTTGCTGTAAAGAGAAGTACTCGCAGGATAGATGGAAGCGGGACACACGAGCAATTTATGTCGGTCAGGTTGTCAATGGTGGTAGCCTGCCTGCCTGATTGTTAAGTGTCATTACAAACACAAAGTGGGTCCCGCGGGAAGCTCGCTGTCACATACATGGGCAACCCTTGCAGATACCAAAGGCCCCCTTCCTGTTGGTGGCGCAGCCATGTCCTGCAAAAATGTCATAGCCCGTATTCGCGAAGGAGGTGCGACCGGCGTCGCCGTTTATCAGACGCCTCATGTCCCTTGCATTCTTGAACGCTGTCTGTCCAACAAAAGCACCGGAGCCGTCGAAGATGGCATGCTTTCTAACCTGAAAGTTCCCATGGGGATACCAGGGATCGGAAATGAGGCATTAGAGTGATGCACCTCAGGTCCAATAGGGAAGGCAGATGGACCAGAAAGGGGGAGACCCTCATCTCCGAAAGTTATGTCGGTCGAATCACAGGTACCGAAAGTCCACGATATCTCGGACCGTCGCCTCTTATTTTAACAAAAACGGCCAACTAGGCAGTAGCTTCTTTTTCAAGAGAGGCGGAGGCGATGGTGGCAACGCTTTGCTGTTCTTCATTACCATCGCGGCTCAATTAACAACCAAATTGCCAGCTGTCCTACCATTCATTGCGGAAGCGATCGACACCGAGCCTTCCATCCCTGAAAACACTTTGCAAGAGCAATTTGAAAAGCTCATCATGGAACCTCTGTCTAAAATACCTACCGTCTCGCCGGAGACTGCAAGAGTCATTCTTGTGATCGACGCCTTGGACGAATGTGAAAGGCAAGGCGATGTTACAAACATCCTGCGTCTTCTTTCGCAATTCGGCGACGTGACATCAGTATCTCTACGAGATTCTGTTACCAGTCGACCAGAACTTCCACTTCGATTGGGCTTCAAGAACATGCGGAATGGCACATATGAGCATCTGGTACTTCATGAAATATCTCGGGCGACCATCCAGCACGATATATCTGAATTCTTGGAACACAAGCTTGGTGAAATACGGAATGGCCGCTCTATAAAGAGGACGTGGCCAGGCCAAAACAATATCCAAGCTCTGGTTGACATGGCGCTCCCCCTATTCATCTTCGCCGCGACTGTGTGTCACTTCTTGGGAGAAGAAGGATGCAACGCTAAAAAGCGATTGGCTACGATTCTCGACTACCAAACGTCAAACAGAAATAAAGGTCCGCAGCTCGATGCCATTTATGTCCCCATATTGGAGCAATTATTTGTTAAGCAAGACAAAGTCGAGACACAGAAACTAACCGAGGAATTTCGTGAGGTGGTTGGCACAATCGTCATTCTCGCAGATCCGCTCTCGACGATATCTCTGGCAAACCTCCTTGATGTTGAAAAGTATGATATCACTTGCAAGCTTGACTCAATGCATTCTATCCTCAATATTCCATCAAGCGAAGATCAGCCGGTTAAGTTGTTACACCTGTCCTTTCGGGATTTCCTGCTCGATCCCTAAAAGTCGAAAACCCTCTCGTTCTGGGTAGATGAGGAAGAGGCGCACAAGAGGGTAGCACTCAAGTGCTTGTAATTGATGTCGAGATCAGACTATCTTAAGAAAAATGTATGCAAATTACGAAGACCAGGAACGCTTCGAAGCGAAATCGACAGTCAAGTTATCAATGCTTCTCTACCGGCGGAAGTCCAATACGCTTGTCGTTACTGGGTCTATTATTTGAAACAGAGCAATAGTCATGCCTCAGACAACGACCAGATCCATTGCTTTCTCCAGGATCATTTGCTTCATTGTCTTGAAGTAATGAGTCTTCTACGAAAGACATCTGAGAGCATTGCCATGATAATCGACTTACTGTCAATTTGCGAGGTGAGTTAATATTCGAAATTTGCAGGATAAATTAATCACTAACCTGTAGCGAGGCCAATCGATGCCCCAAACTCTATGCTTTCATCGATGATGCGAAAAGGTTCGCCTTATACAACCAACCTTTAATTGAACGAGCGCCCGTCCAGCTATAATGTTCGGCGCTCGTTTTTACACCACGAAACAGTATTGTTCGGCGACAATTTGAAAATAACATCTCTGCTTGGATTCAGCGGAAGCCAAAAATGCAAGCAAACTGGGATGCTACGCTGCAGACGCTCGAGGGCCATTCGAAACCTGTCGTGTCAGTAGCTTTCTCGCCGGACAGCAGGGTGGTCGCGTCAGCCTCGGAAAACAGGACAGTCAGGCTCTGGGATGCGGCCACGGGAGCGGCGCGGCAGACGCTCGAGGGTCATTCACGATGGATTAACTCAGCAGCCTTCTCACCGGACGTCAAGGTGGTCGTGTCAGCCTCGCACGACTACACAGCCAGGCTGTGTGATGTCGCGAAGGGAGCAGCGCTGCAAACTCCCAAGGGCCATGAGGACCAGATCACGTCAGTGGCCTTCTCACCGGACTGTAAGTTGGTCACGTCGTCAATTGGTTCGACACCTAGGCTCTGGGATGCGGCGACGGGAGCGGCACTGCAGACGATCGACGGCCATTCGGACTGCGTCACCTCAGTAGCTTTCTCGCCAGACAGCAACGTAGTCGCGTCGGGCTCGTTCGACAGGACAGTCAGTCTCTGGGATGTGGCAACTGGAGTAGCGCTACAGACGCTCAGGGTTCACTCTTCTTGCGTCAGTTCAGTAGCCTTCTCGCCAGACGGCAAGGTGGTCGTGTCGGCCTCGAACGATACTACAGCCAAGCTTTGAGATGCCGCGACGGGAGTGGCGCTGCACACGCTCGAGAGACATTCATCTAGGGTCAACTCAGGAATCTTCTCGCCGGGGGGCAAGGTGTTCGTGTTGGCCTTAATGGACGGGATAGTCAGGCTTTGGGATGTCAGGACGGGGGTGGCGCTGCAGACGCTCTAGGGCCACTCGTTTTCGGTCAGGTCAGTAGCCTTCTCGCCGGACAGCAAGAAGGTCGCGCCGGCTTTGATAGATTAGACAGCCAGGTTTTGGGATGCGGCGACAGGAGCGGCGCTGCAGACCTTCATGCTTGGCGTACCATTTGGAGCTTTATCTGTTGGAAGTCATTTTATCGTAACTCGCATATTTTTCAGCCTATCACTGTCCAGGGGGGAAAACCCCTTTCCTATGGAGGTCGCATAAACAATGGAAGCATCTAGCTAGCCCAGGTGCTTTGCTAGGCAACCAACCGCTGCCTCTACCACTTAGCTCGGTGGTGTGCGCAACTCGGTGATGAGGCACGTTAGACCAAAATTGGAAGGAGAATACAGAAATAAAGACGAGGTCCGAATACGGCCCTGCAGGGTCGTGTTAAACGGAAGACCACTCCGCAGTCAAACGACAGTCCCATGTCCTCAGACATGTGTGACGACCCTTAGGAGGTTTCCCAGGGTCAGTTGGATGCTTATAAAATTGTCAATTCTTTCAAGCTCTTCTACTTACTGCGTGATATAAGTATGCCGACTACCGAAGAGGAACGGAAAGATTCCCGTGATGTTAGCTTAAAGCAAACTCATCATCCTCGGCATTGTACGGCCAAGGTCCTAACCGTTGAGCTTCGACAGTGTCTAAGCAAACAACTGTGCTTTTGAGAAAAAACACACAAACATCCTTAGCGACCTTCCCTTTCACAACATCAGAAGCGGAAGAGAGACGGAAAGCAAAAGCCCTCAAGGACAGTGACAGCAAGTCGCCGCCATCAGACGACACTCATAACAACAAGTGCCTATATGCAGGAAGAGATAATAATACTAGAATAGAATAAGCACCTTGATCCAATTCAATTGAAACCTACTAATTCCGTTGTTCCCCGCGCGCCCAGCATTGTCGGTAGACCGACTTAATTACAACATCAATCATTGCTGCCTTTGTGGTTGCATCCTGCGTCAAAGAGTTAATCATCTTCTGCCCTTTTAAAGGCATATTTGCCGGAGAGACTTCGCATCCTGCCAACATGAGCGCTGCAATTTGCTCCTGGGACAAACTAAAGTCAGCACAATTTGTTTTATACATTGGGCTTGCTTCCTCATTGTTGCCCAGTGTTACGGATCGTCAATTCGAAGCCTAAACTCCTCCGTCATTGGCTCATGAAGACGAGATGCCTGGTTGCCTATTCGTGATGGTATGTATTGCCATGTTTTACTAGCTGAAACACATCCAGCCAGGCAGCAGCTATGACCTGTCCTCTCTGTCAATAAAAGTGCCAGAAATGTAACGCACTCAGTCAATGATCGAGTCACGTATGTTGTCAATGCCGCCAACACTCTTTGGGCAAGTAAGACAATGGAAAAGTTTCAGTTGGCATCGGCGCATATGGATCGGGTGGCTTAAGAACCCAGCTGATAGGATTCTCTTAGTATAGAGAACACGAAACAAATGCTCAAAGAGCCGCTGGTCGATGCATCGACTCATGCATCGATCCAAACATTCTTTAAAGTCTCCTTCAGGATGAGAATCTTCCAGGTCGGATAGTGTACATTCAACAAATACGATTCTGTGTTGCACCTCATTTCACCAAATACAACACCAGGTTCACCCACCCACCCACCACCTGGAGTTCTCTACTGAACCCCGAGGTGATGCTAGTTTCCAGATTGACATGAGCATAAAACGCAACAGTTGGCACCAAGGTGTGCGGTACGATTTGCGAAAGGCAATAAAAGTATGAAAGTCACATGTATGAACGGCAACGTGCTGTCGCAACAACCATTGCTACCACTATGTGAACCTGAGGCTAGGTATGTTAATTATGGGGATGATAAGGACGTGGCTGGTGGAGATGAAGACGATGAGTGCGAGCATGAGGAGGGTGGGAATGGTGGAGACGATGAAGACGATGATGAGGATGAGGAGGGTGATGAGGACGAGGAGTGCAATTGGCTAATGAAGCATCCCCAGCACGGCGTTGATTGTTTGTAAAGGATGCGCCCTGGCCATGAAAGGCGGAAAGAGAGTTGTGAAAGTGGGAAGAGTCGAGCATGTAATCCATGTTTGTGCGCACTCCTGTGCGTATCGAGGCTGTGTCTTTCGAATCAAGCACGATGATCTGGGACTTGACAAGGGACGCGCCGGCGGATATTGCGTAATGCATGCAGTTAAGGATTGAGTTTCGTATGTTACCAATGCCGCCGACACTGTTGGTGCAAAGTAAAGATAAGGGAAAAGTTCCAACTGGTGTCAGCGCATATCGAGCGGATGACTTCAGAGTCCGAAGGGTGGAAACCAAAGGTATCAGTATCAGGCTTCTGCTGTGAATTTGAGTAGGTTATCTCATTTCTAAGTTGTGCGAATTTGTAAAGACGGCCGAACGTTATCCAAATCCATATAGAGCTCAGTATGGCAATGGCGACAATGGCATGGCTATGATTAACCACGACTGGCAACAAAGGTAGCAGGCTCATTTCCGTGTGAGCAACTAGGTCATTTACAGAAAGAAGGGTTATAGCGTTAAGCCCCTTTTTCTCATTTTTGTTTCTCACCGTAACCTTTTTCACCGGAACCCCGCACGCACGGATGTGCCTGCCCAGCCAACTTTCCCTTTTCCCCCAAAAAAGGCACCGGCATAAGGGGTAGACACTTCCAAAGTTTTCCAGGACTTCCTATAACTTTCCAGAACAGTCTTTGTTGGCGGCATATGCTGGAATTAGGGTGCTAAGTTGAAAGCTGACTTGAAAATGCTTATGCAAGATTTGCATGAGTTGTGACATTCGAAATTTGAGGGTTGTTAGAGTCAAACGAAATGTCGATATGACAAATAAGCATATCCATCATTGCTCCCATTTCGAATAATTATGCTCTAACATATATCTAGCAGCAACAAGAGACCGATGGACATTTGTTAGCTTTAGTAATCGGGCAACTTTTGCCGCGATGAACTTGACAGTAAGCGACCACAATTATCGCCTTAGTTGATAGGATCACTGGAGCATACTACTATATTACAACTCAAATAGCGCGGTGGTTGCGACGGCAATATGAGATCGGCCATATTCGATCGTGCTCAATGGAGCGGAGAGGCGGATTGTAGAACGACTATACTTCGTGGTACGGCTGTTTTCAAGTGACTTACATGAATAAAGGAACTCCAAAGACTCGGAAAACGCAAGCAAGTTAGCGCCCTTAATTGAAGGCAGAAGCACACGACAGTCAGGAAAGTACAAGGAGAATGTCGACGAATCACCCAACCCTGTTCTTTACAGACACTAACCACAAGGTAGGAGAGCTAATCCTCGCTGCTTTGCTCTCTTTACCGCTGCGTTTTGTGGAGGACAATAAATAGTGGCGAGAGCACCGGTAGAAGTGGTGCAAGACCGGTTGCAGTGTCCGAGATACCAATCAATTGTATACTGTCTGAATCGTTTGTATCTTCTCCGAATCTGTTGATATTGCCTCCACAAACTGATCGCTCAGATTGCGCCGGTTAAGCCTCAGACTTCTGCTTCTTAGTATCAGGATTTCCCGCCCCATCACTTCCACTAACCAAGTTCTCAACCTCAACCTTAGCGTCGGCCTTGCGCTGGGAATCGTAAGGTTTTTGCGCCCACACACGAGTCGCTCCCGCCCACAACTTCCAAGGCTGGTCAATATCTTGACGCATCTGGGCGGTATAAATAGCGACCTCCTCTGGCGACCAAGGAGTTGGCTCACCATACTATTAGATGTTATTAGAAGCCCACCAGAGAGCATGACGTATCACGTACCTTGGTGAGGAGGAAAAGAGCCCAGCCGTCCGATCCACTTTTAATGTGCACTGCGTTGACACGGCCGACATCTTTGTAGATCTTATGCTTAGGCCAGCTTCCAATTGGGACCTTATACTCTTTCTTTTGCACGTTGACGAATCCCGCAGCCTTAATACGCTCTTCGAGATATGGGGCAACCTTACAGCGATTACCGTGCTTCTCAGAAGCTCTCTCGAAGGTCTTGCCCCAGTTGGCAATGATGGAATCGGCGGGCATGGAGTTATCTATAGAGTAAACGTTGATGTCTGGCTCGAAGTGTTCGATGTATCCACCAGGGGTCAGAGCACTGGCTAGCATCAGCATCATTCCATGACAATGTCCAGTTGGACTAAGAGAACGCCAAGATTCTACATACTCGTAAGCGCGATGGTACAAGGTATTCCATTCTTCGTCAGTGCAAGAGCCGAGGACAACGCGAAGATGAATGAAGTCAAACTTTTGAGCATAGGTCCATTCTTTGTTCATGTCATCAACCTGTAAGAGACAAATCAATCTTAAATTGTACCTGACGTATAGCTCGGAGATGGTACCTGAAAGAAGCAATTGGGTGCTGTCCATTGCACAGGAGGCGGATACAGGTCGATACCAGTCACGGTAGCTAAGACGATGATCAGCGCAAGCTATTCAATTATTGATTATTCAATTATTGGTTATCTTTACCGTTTGGGAAGCGGTCAGCAACTTCGAGCGCCCAGGTTCCATCACCAGTTCCAAGATCAAGGATGTGCTGAGCATTCTGCGAGACGGGGCTTCGGAAGAGCGGATTCTCTTGCTGAGATTCCAAGACAGTAAAGGTCAAATGTCCAGCGTTCATAGACTCGAACTGCTTCTCATCTGATGGGGCGAAGAACTTATCCTCAGCGACTGTCTGGTATCTTCTGCCATTCTCCACATAACCTTTGTAAATCTCAGACTTGATTGACGTGGTGTCTGATATGATGCTCTCGCCATATGTCGAGTCATTATCGTCCTGGGCAACTCGTTAGTCAGATCCCTCTGTATACTTGGCACAGCTTGTACACCCTCGTCGATGGAGAGAAACCCTTCTAGTGGTGGCTCTCTCTTGACTAGGGGCCCTCTCTTGTGTAGAGACTTTCTCTCGAGTAGTGAATCAAACATACCGCCTGCAATTCTTCGTCGCCAATCAGTGGTGGGTTCTGCGGAGCAACATCTTGGGCGCTGAACGTCGCAGCGATTTCAACTGGATGAGATAAAACTTCTGCTGGTTCAGCTGAAGTGCTTTGGTCTACCATTCTGTCTTAAAGTCGTATTAGGCGAGAGTTTTGTTTCCGTAGAGTAGGTTCAACAAAGCTTTGCAGGAGATAGGTATGAGTACAAGGAAAGTCTCCCAAGATATGAACGCGAAATTGATCTTTAAAGGGGCACACCGATCAGGCCATCGCCAATTGGCAGCGAGGCTTGGCGGCGTGCAGCTCGTGTTGCAAGATCCCAGTTCTGGCATGTATAACTTCATGAACAACAAATGACAGGCGACGTCGCTTCGGCAAGCCGACCCTTCGAGCGTTGGCGTTGCAGGGATGCTAAGCGGGAACGGGTATTGCCGGAAAGCACCCGCGGACCCATAAAAACATGACCCTGCCAGAAATACGGCCAGTAGGTGTAAAGACCATACGAGTACGAGAGGGCACAGGGTGAACTAAAAACAAAAACACGCAGAAGACGCGAATTAAGATATGATTACTCGCTAACTTGGAATTTCTGGAAGTACGAGTGACGTTGTAATAACTGACGCTCACCTGAACTTTTAGTCAATCTCAGGAAATCTGCATCGTGGTATTCGGTGTCAATTTTGTCCACGTCTTAACATCTGGGCAAAGAAGTCAGCGATTGCTCTGACAGTTGAAGCCTTGATTCAATTTGTCGACCCACTTTTCGACAAATGGCCTATTTTACCAACCCTTGACACCCTATTTGTTAGGATTTAATGGATAACGTGAGTAACTAAGGCAGTAGCAACCAGTTCTGTATTCGACAAGCTAAACTCTGAGCCCCTATGAATAGGGGGCTCAGCTTCTTTATCTATGGCCCGCACCGTATGCGGGTCGCTTCCGACACGGTACCGGCCTACGTGGCCCTTTTGCCTACGAAGCGTGGTGGCCTTATCCGTGGGGCTGCTACGCCTCGCAGGCATCCCGCCTCCGATTCCAACTCACGTTTTTCCTACCCATGACACTATTGCCCTACTTTGACGACCTGTTGGAGGAGGGTTCCCAAGATCAGGAGTGTTGCTTATAAAATTGTCTGTTCCCTCAATTCTTCTATTTACTAAGTGATATATATATAAGTATACGTTGAGTAAAGGCAAGCGGAATGATTCTAATGATGTTTGCTTAAAGCAAACTGCCTTTGGCATTTTACAACTTAACATTTCCTCTACAATTCTTGAGATTTTAAGCAAACAGAATTTGTGTCTGTTGTCACAAGCTGGCCACTCTGTCTCTAAAAGCTGTGTCTTATGAACTTTGCCACTACACAGCCACTTCTAGTCACGTGCATTACATTGCCCATGACTCAAGTTGCCACTCATTATTCATATCAGCTCTGTACTATCTACATATGCCAGGATTATAATTTGTTCTACATTATCAAAATGCCTTAGTCTACATTGTTGCCTATAATTTATGTGGCTCTGTATTACCATCTAACGGCTTCTATGACTTTTTGCATATGGACCACAGAGATCTCAACCACAACAAGTTGTAAATGTTATTGTAGACAGAGCCCTAATCTACAGCATCAACTCTGTAAACAGGTGTATATTCTACAAACTAATTTTTAGCTATCACAGGTGCGTCAACCTATGGCTGAGTTGCCCCCCGAACCGGCGGCGGCTTGAAGCAGTAAAGGTGTAGATGTCACGGCGCGTAAAGCCGTAGCCAAGATGCCCCTGACTTGGCGGCAACTAAGTATTCTATAAGGTGCAGAGACGCAAACAGCCCAGCTGTCATGGGTAGGAAAGACGTGAGTTGGAATCGGAGGCGGGACGCCTGCGA
>WCAA01000188.1:0-12083 GCA_010623925.1 Antarctomyces pellizariae | reverse complement strand
TCGAGATGACGAAAAATTCCGGATGTAAACCATTACTTCTCCGAGAGCGCAAAACCCATGTGGAGACTTCCGTTGCCTTCCTTCTGATCGATTTATAAACCTTTATCTTCTACTTTGATCTTAGCGAGCAAGAAGCTAACAAACATAAAGAAGCATTGTCTCAGACAAATCAATAAAGACAACTAAGTATCTGAAGTTATTACACGTTAGAGTAAGTCTTAGCCGTTATCCTTCTTTTTCGAGATGACGAAAAATTCCGGATGTAAACCATTACTTCTCCGAGAGCGCAAAACCCATGTGGAGATTTCCGTTGCCTTCCTTCTGATCGATTATTATCCCTAATATGCTTCACAACGATTGCATTGGCATCACGACTAACTTAACCTCAGTGATACCAACCAGTTATATGGTAGTAATGTACATTCTAACTGTCTCTACGAAAGCATGCCTTTGAAGGCATAGTTGCCTTTGACGGTCTTAAGTGGATCCGAAAAGGCTTCTGCGGGATCAATGGAGCTTACGCCCAGCTCCAGGAGATGTGCGACAAGACTTGGCAAGAGTTTGTCTGATGCCATCTCCACCCTCACACCAAGCTCTCCCTCTTGCCCCGGGGGAATATGGTCGAAAAAGGCTTCTTCTCCTCTCACCCCGCCGAGGTTGATTATGCCGATAGACATACCTCTGTCCTTCGCACGCCTGGCTAATCTCCAGGCCGAGTATGTGGCAAGAGAGGTGCCGATCACCAGCAATTTGCCGGCCGAATCAATTGCATCCTCTGCTGCTTGCTTAACAAGGGGTGATATGCTCTCGCCGAACATCACTACCGCTGGTTGTAAAATCCCAGCCGTATTTGTAGGCTTGAAGGCACCCTCGTGATCTACCTCTACCACGGCTCTCGTTCCGTCTTTCAGAACTGGAGGACGTTCTAGACATGTTGGACAGGGGGGGTATCTAAAGGTTGTATAAGGGGCACCTGGCAGATCAACATCTCCGTCAGGATTGGTCTTCAACCCCTTCGCCGTCCTTACTTCGGGGTCTTCCGTCTCGAGTGCTCCTGAGGCTACAATTTCTTCCAGGAAGTCGGCCCAAAGTGGATTCAGTCGTGCGAGATCCCTCTGAAAGTCATCACGTGCCAGGTCTTTCCTGCATGTTGTGCACCTCGTAGCTCGTAGATATCCGTGCAGCTCCAGCGTCGGAAGATCAGGATGCGCTTTCGAATGAAATGAGTCTACGTTCTGCGTCACAACTGTCCTTGTGAGACGCATATTTCCCATATCTTTGATTGCATAATGCGAGGCATTTGGCTTTGCATTCACCAGATTTGGCCAACCGAGAAAGCTACGTGCCCAGTACCGTTTTCGTGCTTCATGGTTTTTGAGGAATTCGTGGTGATATATGGGCCGGTATGTCTTATTCAGCCGATATGTACCATTATCTCCACGATAGTCAGCCAAGCCTGAGGCTACGGATATGCCAGCGCCTGTGAGGATGACGGTCGAGTCTGGGTATGTCGTGTCGTTTGCTAGCGACAGAGCAGGAGGCGCGGTCAAGAAGTTTGTGATTGCTGAGATAGCGCCTGAGAAGGTCTTGGCAGATGGTGGAATGATTGTCGCCGCGGGCAATGGCCCTGTATAAGGTATCCTCAAGAGTGGCGCCTTCATCTCGAATGTCACAACAGCTATATAGATCTCGAAGTGAGTTTGCGATGTTCTGAGATCCCATCTAAGATCGCCACCGCCAGGATAAAGATAGGTCCGTCAAAAGTGTCCAAGCTCTGGAAAGTAATATGCCAGCCTTGCCAGTGGGGTGCCAGCCTCGTCAACATACGATTTGTACCTTGCAGCTTGGTGAATTCCCATAGCTCACCGATCTCGCTATAAAATATTACTAAGTTCTGACAAAATCTTATCAATCGTCCCTTCTCTTATAAAGAACCTGTATACTATGCAATTGATGGTCAAACAAGAACGAAAACTCACATAATCACCCACAATGTTGCGTATATCTCGCCCACTGTGCGCGCTACCAGCCTCAGCGTCTTCAGGGCGAACTATCACAGGGCTGAAGTCAGGGCGCATATCACAATCTACGACGGGTTCATCATATATACGGCATGGTGCACGCATTATGCAGACAGCAGCTGGGCAGAAGACAGTGACACCTCAGACCAGCACACCCGCAGCACCCTCAGTCGCATCACCGCTTATTGATTACCGGTCAACAGCATCATTGACGATGGCAGCTACGTCGTCTTGCCAGAAACGTGGACATGGCCACCATCATCACCATGACACAACATACCTGGTCTCAAAGAACAAGGCAGACCCTGGTGTACGGATAACGAGGATTGGGTTGTGGGCGAACCTGGGAATGGCTGTGGGAAAAGGCGCAGGCGGATACATGTTCAACTCACAGGCCATGATGGCAGACGCAATTCATTCAATAACGGATCTAGCGTCAGATTGCTTGACCCTCCTGACTGTGACTTGGTCATTAAAGCCTCCTACTGGGGACTTTCCATTGGGCTTCGGAAAAGTTGAGAGTTTAGGGAGCTTGGGAGTTTCGGGAATGCTGTTGCTGGGAGGACTTTGGATGTGCTACGGAAGCTCACTTGCATTATACGCGCACTGTTTGGTAGACCCAGCACATGTGCATGATTTACTGCAGCACGCCCATACACACTCGCATGGCCATGGTCCAAGCATACACGCAGCATGGTTAGCGGGAGGAACGGTAGTGATCAAGGAGTGGTTGTACCAAAAAAGTGAGTGTTCCAATGTCCTCTACATTTGAAGTACGCGCTAAATGGTTTACCTTTCCAGCGATGGAAGTAGCCAAAGAGCGCAAATCCTCGGTTCTTGCTTCCAATGCAATTCACCACCGCGTCGACTCCTTGACTGGTATCGTCACACTGGTAGCTATTGTTGGCGCCAACGTCGTGCAAAACGCCGCATGGCTGGATCCAGTCGGCGGTCTTCTCATCTCGCTGATGGTCATCAAGGCAGGATGGGGAAACACCATGTCTGCATTCCAGGAGCTGGCGGATAAGGGTATCGATAGTGAGATGTGCGGAAGCATCAAGACTGCTGCGGAGAAGAGCATAGTACAGTACCTCGAGAGCGTGAATGGCGAGTTGGGAGGCGCGGTCTTGAAGGATATTCAGGGTGTGAAGAGTGGACAGAACTTCTTGATTGATCTCGAGGTTGCTGTGCCAAACACCTGGACTGTGGTTGAGACGAGGAAATTAGAGAATGCGGTGAGAAACGCTGTCGGCTCAAAAGTCAGAGGCGTAAGAAGGCTGAGAATAAGATTCATCGCCATGGAGGACGACGGAACCACACTGTTCGACGAATTCATCCCACGAGAGGTGAGTGAGAACGTGGCACTGGAGAAGGCAGAAGAAGAGCATGCCCACGAGCATGTTGGCGAGATTTTGCAGGATCATGGTCATACACATACAAATGGAAAAGCCAAGAAGATATAAGCGGACATAAAGCTTGGAGCTGCAGAAAACAGGGCGATTACAGCTCTAGACGTTGGAGGTAATGGATAGATTCACACAGCTTGATCTATATAGCAAGGGATGCCTATTTTTCAGGCTGTACATAGTTTCGATGCTTTTCAGAAGAAACGCAAAGATAGACTGGACGCATCACAACCATTTTTGGGGGAAGAGACTTGGCATAAGTTGGCTGCTATCGCAAAGTCACTGCGGATTTTGACTCAAATAGACTCCTTTCATGCCCGCAACTAGTCGTAGCTAATGATAGCTGACGAAATATGGAATGAAAACATTCAAACAGAGATCCTCGCATGTGCATTATAAGCCGAATTCCTTCAGCCTCTCGTCCAGCCATTTTAAATCCTCCTTGCTGTCGCCAGGTCCGCCAGCCCAATGGCCCCAAATGCTAGGAAAGACGTCGAGTTTACCGACTCCTTGTTTCATCAAACTGACCTCGATCTCCGAGTCTTCGGGTGGGAAATATAGATCGGTTCTGCAAGGCAATACCAGCGTCTTTGCTTGAATGGCTGCCATTGCCACTGTAAAATCGCCATTGTACGGCTCCTGCTGTGAGACATCTGCGCTCTGCCAGGTTTGGAGCATGGTGAGGAGGTTTTCGGGATCTTTACGTTATTCCTCAGCCACTTCTCTACATTACACGCGGCTGGTCAGCAGGGACATACCTTTATTCGTCGCCCACTTCTCCCAAAATCCCAACAGAAAATCGTCTAGATCCTTAAACCCCAGGGCTGTTTTGAAAAGCTCTTCACGGTAGAAAGCCTGACTGAACCCCCATCCTGCGTATCCACGGCCGAAAGCTCGAAGTGCTATATCTTTCTCTGAGGAGGTCCAGTCGCGCATCTCTCCACGGCCAGGTCCTCCGCCGCTGGTAAGATCGATACCATTCATCTTTGCGCCCTTACAGGGCCCGGCGGACACTTGGCCCTTGACGGCTAGAAGGATGCTTTTCTGTCCTTCGAGAAAGACTTGGTTGTGCACCGCGCACCTCGCTGCACCACAGAAGGGAATAGCGAGATCGAGGAAGGTGGGAAACTGGGTGGCCCATTGGTAGGTTTGTGCTGCTCCCATGCTCCATCCCAATACCGCTCTTACATGCTTGATTCCAAGGTGCTTCGTAACTAGTTGGTATTGGGCGCGGACGTTGTCGTAGATCGTTACGCTGGGAAAAGGGCGGAGGGGGTGGTTGGAGGGGGAGGTGGATTCGGAGTTGCCGAAGAGGGCCGGGATTATTATGTAGTACTTTTGGGGCGAGAGGGTAAGATGGGGCCCGATGAGCCACTCGTTGTCGGAGATTAGGCCTGAGTACCAGGTGGGATAGATTATCACCGGGAGATCGCGAGAGCCATGGGTTTTGTAGGCGATCTCAGCGTCTGGGAGAGATTGCCCGGACTGGAGGGTCCAGTCGCCGAGGGAGTATTTCTGGACTGCAGGAGTGGATTCTGAGATGTCTACTAGTGCGTCCTTTAGGCTCAAGAGGTTGGATATGTGTTCGCTCGTCATAGTGAAGATCGAGCCGGTCTCGACCGAGATGAGTCAAGTGCAGAGAGGTTGTGTGAAAGAAGACACTGAGAAGGTAAAATCAAGATGCTTGAAAATCAGTTGACGAGCAGGACTGTAAATGAGCTCACTCTAAAAATTGAACACTCCAGCGTGGTTACCTACCTCTCTATATCATTTACCTTGCCAAAGGAGGGGTAGCTTAAAAGCTGTCTCATCCTTTCGACCCCGCTCCAACCATCATGGTCTCGGCGTACATGGTTTTGAATGCTCGCTCCTAATCAGTAGGTATACCCCTCAAGGTGTCGTTAAGAAATCGAACGCCGACAACTGCCGAAATTATTATCGGTACGGTAGCCCTTTAAGCTAGTACCGCTGCTTTGTAACCATATCTGGTATGTCATGACGTGCGTAATTATTAGCCGCTAAGATATCATTTACTTATCTGCCCCTCCAATACGTTGTATATAGATCCAGACTTCACAACGACATTCTATGCCATTGAGGAATTCCAGCAGACTAATAAAGAGAAGGTACGTTGTGTTTTTGATATAATTCGGCGACAAATGTTAACCAATTAGACTGCCAGTACCTCTCTACCAAAGCATATTACGGATATCGCGCGCATTCACACACTCCGCCAAAATGTCCGAGCCATCAGCAAACAACCCAGAGAGGCACATAAACCGCAATCCTCACCCTGACTTCAAGAAAGTCGAAGCCTCGCGTCCAGACTGGGACGCATCAAAGATCTTCGACTACACTAAAACCCTGAAACCAGACTGGACATTCGGAGATGGAGCAAACGACAACGGCGCCTCCCTCAAAATTCCACACATCGAGATCAATCCCTACGCCGATGGCCGCCCATCGATATCAAACTATAAGCTTCTCATCTCTGGTATAGTTCCAAGACCCATTGGCTTCCTAAGCACGAGGAGTAAGGACGGGACCAGCACGAATTTGGCGCCGTTTAGCTACACGCAGGTTATCAACCATGATCCTCCGCTCTTTGTGGTTGGCTTTGCTAGCGCTGTTGCCAACGCCAAAGATACGTTGAAGAACCTGTTGGAGAGTGAGGAGTGTGTTATCAACATGGTGTCCGAGCACTTTATTGAGGCGGCAAATGCAACCAGTATCAATGCTCCGTATGGTGTGAGCGAGTGGACTTTAACAGGCTTGACGCCAGCACCCTGCACGCATGTTAAGGCGAGTAGAATCAAGGAGGCTGTGTTTGCGGTGGAAGGTAAATTGGAGAGTTTTAAGGAGTTTGAGAGCAAGGCGAAGCCGGGGACGAAGTCGGGGGTTATGGCTGTTATTGAGGGTGTAAACTTTTGGGTTAGGGAGGACGCTATCAATGAGGAGAAAACGATTATTGATCCGAGAGTTTTAAAGCCGATATCGAGATTGGGTGGTATTTCGTATGGGCGGACGACTGAGGGAGTCGAGATTCCGAGACCGGATTATCAGAAGAATCTTGACTCGAAGGCTTTGGATGGGAAGGTCAAGCCGAAGACCGAAGGACAGTGATACGTTTCTCACCTCAGACTTGTGGTCACTGACGCCGGAACGGTGGTTGCCTTGCTCTAGAAAAGCGTTAGATGCCGTTAATCGATTAGTCGCAGCAAAGGCACTCCACCTTGGTCGTTATTCTCTCCACGGTTGTCATGACTTCGACGCTTCTCTCTTTCGGCAACGAATATCTCCGAATCATCAGTGCTGCTCCGTATCGTTCGCACGTTAACAGCCTGCCAACGTATCCGGCTTTCCGCCTTCGTAGACACGTAATAGCACCACATCTCCAAGAATGTCAGTGATTAGCTAACTGGTTTTCAATTCGAGTCATCAATATCCATCTCAATATCCATCTCGACCTTGGAGATGTGAGTGGCGGCTGGCGAGCTAACTAGTTTTCGTACCGACTTGTCGATTTACATCTTATGATCTAACTCTAAAGTTGGCAGACCTTTACGCCTAGCCCGCTAGCCACCAATCTCGCGAATTTCAACAGTAATGTCTTATTGAGATCTATCGGATGACTTCAAGGCCGGTCAATCAGACACTCAAAGATCTGTGGTTTTTATTCAATCTCGCATATTTCACGTGATTTTGTAGAGTATATTTATGGCATTAGATTAGCACAAGACAATAAGGGGATATGGTTTAGTGGTATAACGCTTCTTTAGCATAGAAGAGGTCCGGCGTTCGATTCGCCGTTTCTCCATATTTAATTAAGAAGCTGCTTTAGCTCATTTTTATGATATTTTTGTCAATTTTTTGACAAAAATGCATGAATGGGTTCGTGGTTCGAGCACTATGTTTTGATTTTTCGAGAGATGATTTTTGGTCTTCGACTTTGTTTTCGTTATTGAGTACGATGCTAGTTTATCTTTATGTCATTGGGTGGGGAGTAGCCAGGATAAATAGATGGTTGAATATAGTAAAAAAGGAGGTCAATCAAGCATCAAGGTCGTCTCATTCACTCAAATTAGCATGGCACCAGAAACAACATTTTTTAAGGAATCATTTCATCGACATCAACGATCTGGTGATTTTGGTCCTTTAATCTCTTCTTATTGGTACATCTGTACAGAGGTGCCTCACGCTCAAGTTCTAAAATGCGTAGCAGCATCTAGGGGTCATTTCTGACCTGCCAAAGGGGTCTGTTTCGACTTCAGCTTGCTTTGGCCGTGCTGTTGGCAAGTTGTGTCCAATTCTGGCCTGTCATCTTTGCCGTAATCTATGAATTTCAGTCTATTATACCTCTGGGGTTTCTCTTTCGTCACCTTCATACTTTATTCGCCCAATCGCGCCAGGCTGGCAAAGAGTAGTTGAGCAGTCGGTAACAGTTTAAGCTTCCTTTTCTTCGCCATAACGAAAGAAGATTTCGGTGACACGCCTCCATCAGAATCAGAATTCGCGCGCTTTCTGGAACGCGAAGAAGCAGGTGCGGAGGCAGAGACCTTGCTGCTGAACCTGGTGCAGCGTCTACGTGGTGTAGGATGTGCTGCAGGTTCTGCTTTAGGCATCAAAAGGCCCTAATGTGGGGACTCGCGGTCGCCAAGCTCTTCACCGTCGTCGGAGACTTCGATGCTTTGCGGCGTCGAGGCTGGTTGGGATGCGCTGGCCTGTCTTCTCTGATGAAGGGTGGACGAGGAAGTGGGCTGGAGCATAACGGGCTGATTAGCAATTATTTTCGGCTTCCGGGCCTTTGGCGCGGTGGAGCGACGTATTGGGAGAGAGTCTTCCCAAGGGTCTAGGTTGTCGCTCTTTTAATTGACTCTGCTTCTTTTTCTACATACTCATTTATGTACTATATATATTCCTGTTGAAGGCGTCGGGCGAAAGGACCGATCGCCACAGTGTTTGCTTATGGGCATGAAAGCAAACACTTCGTCCTTGGCATCGTACTAACAAACCATTTCCCTGTGGCCTTCGACGGTGTTTAAGCAAACATCCTTTGCGTCCTCGATCTTCGCATCCTTGATTCTCTGCGTCCTCGATCCTTTTCACACGCGGCCTTCTTAACTGCGAGTAAGAGGCCAGGCGAAAGTTTAAGATTATCAAGACTCTCGCCGTTCATGAGCTACTTTATGACCATTTTAGAAAACGCGTCCTTCCTATAGTTCTCCCTGTTTTCTCCTCTCAAATCCATCACCTTGTCTAGATCACCAAAGTGGACTCCAATATCTTCCCCTGCTCTCGTCTTCCTCGTTCCTAGTTTACTCTTGCTTTCGACCTTTATGTACTATCTAACCAGCATCCAAGAAAGGGCATCCTCATACATCCACGGAGATCCGTTCTGACCAGTTGGTGTCTTGCGATTGTTGAGGATGTCGTTGATGTACTTCTGGGTAATCCCCAAACTCACACTACTGTGCTTGTTGATGGCCATGAGGTTGCTGCCTTCGAAATCCAATATCTGACGAGTCTCGGAATGGATGTCACACTGCTCGACAATCTCCCTCGTGTCCAAGTACTTTTTCATGCAAAAGAGATGCAGATGGTCTGCGACAATGTAGGGACCGTGATTCTCGTGGGCTGTCTCATCTAGGACAATGCGGACCTGTCCAGGAGTAATAGCGTGGTTATCGCCCGAGCATTCTGCAAAATGATACCTGTTGCCATTGATCGTCGTCGCATATCTATCGCGACAATCGCCAGGTGTATACTGAATGAGTATGGGCGGCTTATACCTGATTTTCGGGTCTGCTGCTGCGCGAGAAAACATGTTGAGAAGGTGCGCTCTCAGCTCATCGGCGCCCATCGGCCAGTTCTCGAGTTGACCCTGGATATTACGTGAAAGTGTACCGAACCCTGCCGATTATTAACACCATGGCTCACGATGTCTATCCTGGTAAGATGTAATCTGCGCCGCTTGGAGTGGTTCAGCCATCTTCTTTGCGCGGTCTGACAACGCTTCATTGAAGACTTCCTTTTCTTGCTTATCGGACGGTATACCGCAGTGGCATGAGCGGGTACCCTGGCGTCCGAGAATGCGTGAGAGTGAATCGGGCTTGGTGCATCTAGGATGGCTTGTAAATGCTCGAAGTCATCAAAATCGCCATGTACTTCTTGTGGAGATTTCTGCATCTGGTACGACATAGGTTCTTCCATGTATGGTGCATCACCCATCGTCACGTCTGGGTACGTAGAGTACGGACTTATTTTTCCTCAAGGCATACCGTCATTGTGAACGTAGTCCAAGCTCTGCGGGTTGTAGTTGTTGAAACCGTGTATTCCTGGAGCTTACTCCCTAATAACTGGCACAAGACAATAATAGTACAGAAACTTTCCTCTGTTGAAAGCATGCCACCAAGAAAGCTCCCAAGGCGGAGGAAAGTGACCAGGCTGCTCAATAATGACTTGCTCGGAACGTGGTGGCGACGGACTATTCGATAAACTGCTTGGTAAACCATCTAGAGCGGAGGCTCGACATCTGCGAAGTTTTGAGCAGACGCTTGTCTGAGCGCCAGATCGTGATTGGCGGCGTCGGCTTGGAAAGTGCAAGGATCGAAGCATTTCTTTGCTGCGCTCTGGATAAGCTGGGATTGCGGTAAAGCTAAGATAGTTGCCCAGAGGAGAAAACATTAAACTGGTCAATTCCTGATTGTATCCGGCTGCCATTTTTCTCCTGAAACAGAACTTTTGGGCTCACTATAGGATCCAAGTATTTCAGCGTCAGCGCCTGAGAATTGCGTTTCGAGGGTCGGACGAGGAGGTTGTGAAGTCATTTGTAAGGGTTTTCGGTACGGATCAGTATTCGACCGGCGAATACTTGCTTCTGCTTCAGATGTCCCTCTGACGGTTGAATGCGTAGAGGTGAATATGATAAAAAACACACGGACATTCTTCGTTGGCGCCATGCTTGAACGTTGTTAGACAGCGACATAATATACCTGACTTGAAGGTATCGCGACATCTGGGAGCTCCAGTGGGCGTTCTCAGCGGCATCAAAGACACCTGTGATGAGCAGTGTTCCATTCTAGGCCAACACGTTGAAGTCTCGAAGTTTAAAACCGTGTTGAAAGCTTAGTTCTTGGTTTTCAATTGTGGTTGAAGAAGGAAATGGTGATGTGACAGGAACTGGTACTTGACAGGTCCGCGGGATGAAGCGAAGTGGTTCCCTCACAAGAATTCACAAAACTCTGTCTTTCAATGTTTAAAAGCTGAGCAGAGGAGACATGGTTGTAATGAAATACAAGGTGTATCTGAAGCCATTGAGGCAAGGTGTGATTAAACCAGATAGCAGAAGCAAAAGGAGACAGTACTCATGAGATAGTGGCTCTTTGCGAACCGGGGAATTGAACCCCGGGCAACCGCGGACGTCTAATCTGACTAACATTGAGAAGCGGATATGTGGAGGCATACACCTAAAAGCCCCAAAGCCGGGACTTTCAAAAAGTAAAGCACTTAGCGTTGCGATGCCGCTTCAATGGTGATGTTGGGTGATGACGGGCGAGCTCGTGATTTTTGTACACTCCCAAACTAGAAGGATGGCATGTGGAGTCAAACATCTAACCTGTGGCTGGACCTCTCCGAACGTGGGGCTGGCAGCTCCCGAGACCACGGGTGACACCAGTAGTACCTCTACCACTTCTATTTTTGTTTTCCCTTGACCTTCATAGTCTCACCTTTCAGATTCTTGGCAGGGTGACAGGAGTTGATTACCATTTGTTGAAACCTTTTTGCTTACATCATTCACGACCTTGGTCATGACTCTGGTTAGAAGCAGGTGGAAAGTTCCAGTAGCTGAATGTGAAAGAAGAGCTGCTTTAATCCTCATCTTGACCACGTCTGGCTACGAGGGTGCTGCGGGTGGAATGCCTTTGCTCAGTTGCTGCTAGCCCAACCGCCGTATTTAACGACTTGCAGCAACCATCAGCCTGGCACACACCTGGCACAACCATTCCACGCGATAATTTGTTGTGAAAGCTCCTGAACCACACCACAATGTAGGATAATTGAAAGAAAAAAGCAAAGAAAAAAAGAAAGAAAAATGTCAACACTGTGGTGTAAGTAATGTCTTTCGACTGCTTTTGGCGCTCTGGAGGCGCGTTTGGCTTTGGTGAGGCCTTAGTTCGTTTAGCCAATCACAGCCGACCAGATACTGGTGGCGCAGTTTCGGGGAGACCGGAGGCTCCCGCTCCCGACACACCTGTCGTCAAATTACGGCAATACTGGGGACATCTCATTCAGAAAGCCACAGTCTCTCGCCTCTGGATCTGACATCTGGCAGAACCACAGTTCCAGTACCAGTTTTTCGAATCTGAGGAAACTCAGATATTTGGCGGTAAATCGTTTTCAACCTCTATTTCCTCAGATTTTTGTGGCAAATAGTTCTCAATCTCCATTTCCTCAGATTTTGTTGGCAAACCTTTCTCAATCTCCACTCATTGTTGTGCCATTATCCGCAGCGAAAGGATAATTTGCTGCCGAGTTTGATATAAAGTGATATTGTTTCCCTAACCATGTCGCTTCTTATCCTCATAATACAACCTGCTTCATAGATATAGACACTCCTACAAGGATAATCTTTACGACCAAGGTCTTTGTACACACT
>WCAA01000187.1:0-12368 GCA_010623925.1 Antarctomyces pellizariae | reverse complement strand
GTAACCTCTTGCCCGCGTCATACCAAACCTCTTGCCACCAAGAGGTGTCTACTCGCCCATTCGGCTCTACACGATAGAGATGACGACCCAAACCAGTATTTCTGTCCTCTAATTGATTGTCCACGGAAAGGCAAGCCATTTGCCAATCGTCGTAACTTTCTTCGCCATTCCAACACTCACGAAGAATCAGAAATTAACAGTCTTCTTCGGCTCTGGGATGCAGCGGCCAATGCTGCCGGGAGGGGTGGTTGTTAGGTACTTACACCTTTCGTCAGGACACTGTCGCCCTTAGTCATTCATGAGCCGAAGATCATACCAAATCATGCCGCATTTGTTTCTTTGATACACCCACAAGGCTACATTCCGGAAATTCATGAGAGTTTAATTACAGCTGGATAGTTGACCATGGATAGTTTGAGGTTGGAGTTTCCCGGGTGACCCCAAAATGGACAAGTAGAAGCTAGAACGGAATGGTGGAATCTGGAAAAACATATCTTTGAGTTCCAGACCCAATTGTGCGATTTTCAGCCTCTACTTGTTCTGTGTACAGTCAACGATTTTCGTATTGAGGTTACATATGTTTAGGCTCGGTCTTGTTGTCTTATGTTGTCTATGTTAGGAAAATATGGACGTGTCTTATGTCCAAGTTGTCCCAAAACTCTCGTTACTAGTTTTATAAAATTGAGGAGAGATTGACTTGTCTCACTTGAGATTACCGCATTCTCTCATCAAGTTATGTATTTCCATATATTGCTATGGAATTGCGGTCTCCAGCGGAACTCTTCACTTTCCAACTTCTAAGCTACCTACGGCAACAGACTGACATCACTCTCCAACAGATATTGAAGCGTCCCATTTAGTTTGAGCAGTATGCAAAAGAAGGCTTTTGCTGCAACAGATGTGGGAATGCTATGGGTGGACGAGGAGAAGAAATACACGCTGTTTTGCCCGCATTAGGGGGCGAAGATGATAACAAGCACGTTCGCGCAGATGAAGGTAGAATTGGGAACAATAGAATGACGGAGTTAGTTGACATGTATCCGCGTTCTCTTCAGTCATCAGCGGATGCTTTCTGATTTAATTCAGTTCGATCATTCCAGCAGTAAAAAAGGTAGAAAAAAAGATGTATAGGCCACTCTCTTGTTCACATCAACTATTCGTGCTATGCGTCATTTTAATTGGTGCATATTAGGGGCTCAAATAACCTGATGAAGGGACAGTTAGCCGCTGCCCATGGACAATTAGCCGCAGGGCCCGCGCCGCAAAGCTTGACCTTCGGCTCTTAAATCGTGCGTGCTGGAAACGGCAACCTCAAAGTTCGTTATGATGATGTGTTTTATTACGGAACGTACGGAAGTCTGTACTATGCCTTACCAGCGAAAATCTTACGATCTTCTTGTCTTGAACTGTGAGCTGAGTCGCACTTTTGAGTTTTAGCATTGCCATTTTGTGGCCACACATCCAATGTGCAATGCATGTGCTGTATATTTTTTGTCGCATTCTGTCCTGTGATTGCCGAGTACCTACTGGTAGGAGTACATCGGTTCGGTCACTTTATTCCACTAAACCACCGATGCTTTGTTTATTTAACACTCCTATATAACCATTATATAGTGTTTTAGCCGCCACTTTTCATTTTCTGACAACGAGAGCCGCGCTTGTTTGTCATTGCTCGTTATTGGTAGCCTGTTGCTCATTTCTCATTTCTCATTTCTCGATTCTCGATCCTCAGTCCTTGGTTTCTCCCTCCTTGGTCTTCCCTCTTCTCGTGTCACGTATGCCGCCTGAGTACGGTCTTCCTTGTAGTGTTAGTTATTTGCCCTGTACTTTTATTCCGCGTTGTTGGTTGCCTCTCCTTTTCAATTCTCCCCTCGTGTCCCAACCAACCTGTTACTCCAAGGCTTATTGGCAGGTGCGGCAACGCTTGCCAAGAGCCTTAATTGCGACAATGATTGGCTGGTTTGTGGAATCTGCCTTGCGTGTTACATGTAAACTAGAAAATAAGGAATCCCCCTTCCCATCTGAGCGCCTACCAGCTCTCCTTGGTGGTCTGAATGAAGCGAGACAAAAAAAATTCCCCTTCCTTTATCTAATTGCCCGACAGAAGCAGAGTATCTACCGATTTGCGGTCCGGAGAGAAGGCGACTGAGTTGACTGATTGAGAATGGCCCTCGAAGGTGAGGGTCTGAAGCGGCACGCCTAACACCGCGTCCCAGAGCCGCAACTGGAGCGAATAGGGTCGATAAACTTCGCAGTCTCGGCGTGTCGAGGGGCTACTAGGTAAGTGATTCTGCGGAGAAAATATGATCAGAGAAAGGCACGCCTTGATTCACTAGTTGCCGTAGAAAACTAAGCGTTGTTTCAGTGGGCAGTCAGAGTACCGTCAGGTCTAAAAGTGTCAGGGCAGGACATAGTAGCGTTCATTCTTCCGAAGAATGAACTCCCTTGGGCCTTCAAGGGCCCTGATTAGGCCCTGAGGGAGGAATAATCCTGAACTTCGTGGGTAAGCACCTGAGGAGCAGGGACCAGTCCTTACGGTTACGTGACTAAATTTTATAGACCGCAGCCTACAAGCTTGGACAGTGAAAGTGAATAACAATCTATGTCCTAGAACTACTGCTCAGCGTGTGTGCAAGAAATCCATGACCGTTCAAATTGCCAATACGGGCGTAGGATTAGGGGCCATACTTAGAGGACGTGTTCAAAAAGGCCCTTTGAAATGCCCTCCTTATTCTTTAAATTATAAAAGCACGAATGAGACTCTTCTGCCTGAGTAAAATCATACATAAACCATAATATCAGTCTTTATGCAATTGACAGATTCCTGTGTAAGCATGGGAGAGGGGATTGGCTGCGCCGACGGGACGAAAGAGAAAGATCCAAGAATCAAAAAGGAATTGTCTGATAATTTCTGCTTATTGAGTGTATACTCCAGAGAGCCAGTTTTTGAAATAGTGGTATCTGTGAATGAGAGGAATAGCTAACTCCTTCCCAATCGCCACCTTAGACTCCGTTCCCATAGCAAGCATAAACCAGGAATCGTCGTAACAAGCACAACGCTTAAAATGGTAAAACACCACCCAACTCCCACACCATCGATAATGAGCTGCAAGACTCCTGTGCCGAGTGCAGCCAAAGCACAACGTATTAGATTGCAGGATGCTTGAGCGGTAGAAGGGTTGGTCACATTCAAATCCGTGAGGAGAGTATTGAATGTTGTGAGGCCGGATTGGAGGAAGGCGCCGAGGAAGAATTGTAATATAAGGGGGGCTGACATGTGCTTTGAGTAAATGGAGCATTAGCGATTTTCTGTGGAGAGCTGATTGAGAGTTATAGGAGACATATGTGATACGATCACAGAACGAACTTACAATCGTCGATTGCAATGACCAGCCGTACCCGCACACGAGTGCGGTAGCCGGAAGTAGGGAATAGGGCAATACCCTCAAACGAGCTTTAGCTACCGGGAACTCAAGAATATCAACGCCACTTCTTTTGTCTACTGGAAAGCCACATCTCAATGCTGTGCTGCTGTATGCTCGGTCCAGTACCATACCTGGAGTAAAGGATTAGCTGATATGAACTTTTAAATTCCACTGAACGGAATATACACACCGGTACCGAAGGCAGAAATAGCACAGCCGAAGCCGAATGGAAGATATATCAGACCAGCATGCAGTTCATTAAGCCCATATATCTCAATGAAGAGAGACGAAAGGGATGCTTGGAGACACGTGATGGTCATGTAACACACTGATTGTGAATAAATCACAATAGCATTGTTGTAGTCCCACAACAGAACCAAGCAACGGAGTGGATTCGGCAGCCGAATATTAACTTTCCTCATTGGTGTATTGGGGTTGTTTTGATAGTCAATTGTCGAAAACGGCATGCGAAAGATTCTGGATGGTTTCAAACTTCCATCTCCGACTACATTTCGTGCTGTTTCTGGGAGCGTGAAAATAATGAGACCGAGACACAGACCCGAGGTAACAACGAGGAACCAGAATACAGCACTCCAGTCTTTGTAATAGAGAAGAAGTGTTCCTATCACAGGACTGATGGCGGCTGCTGTATTTGAACTAAGATGGGTTAGCTTGCGTACATATAATCGAACAGAAAATGATTACCCAAAGGAGATAATACCGACGTAACCGCCTCTTTCTGCCGGTGTTGTCATGTCCGCTACCACACCATAGGAAACAGCAACCGAACCTACAAAAGTCAGATAGGACGATCACCTGGATTGTTAGCCGGGCATAAACCAACCTGATATTCCAGCACTCTGCATCATCCGCAATACCAGCAACGCTGTATACGAATGCTGGAGCGCGAGCCCAATATTACCTAAAATATAGATACCAAGAGTAATGAACAGCACAGGTCTTCTTCCCGATTCATCAGCAGCACTCCCAACCATCGCGGGCACCACTGCTGACATGACGAGGTAAGAAGTAACGGTAACATTAATCTTCCCAATAGATACCCCCAAGCTCTCTGCTAGTGATGCGATAATCGGGAAATAAATGAAGCTGCTTGCTGGCGAAAACCAGCTTGTGAATGCCATGAGCCATACTGCCCACTTCTTTCTTCTTAACGAGAAAACGGAATATGTTCGAGGGGTCGTTGCAGACGGGTGAGAAGGTTGTTGGGTTTTCTTAGTTTCATGGGAGAAGTTCATAGATTTTCCCGAGGCTGTGTTTAGTGTGTTCGATTTCTTTCCCGAACTACCAGAAATAATGAGTTCAGACATTTGAATTGTATTATCAATCATTCTCGGTGGGACTGTTAGTGCCGTTCACTTTCTTCAATATTCCGAACTGACTTAGGTATAGCTTGCTTTAAGAGTGTGAGAGGTTCCATTTGTGATGTATTTATAGGTGTAATATGAATATAGGGGTCCCTCTTGAATGGCGAATTTGTATGGACGCTTAAATTGTCGCGTTTTGCGGTTCCCTGTTTTGTCGGAGCTTCAAAGTACCAATACGCCGCGTGCCAGACAAATGCAGGGTTTCGTCTATCTCCAACACGAAAAAAACCGTTAAAATCAAACTGTCCTTGGCCGTCTAAATTGTCGAAGAACTGCATGAGTGCTAGTAAATGTCCGACATGACTCCATATTCGGATGCGCCAATTAGGAAGGTCGCGAAAGATCTTGGCGCGTACCTTGCACAGGCCAAGGAGTTTGCTTGTCGGAGGTTGAAGTCGCAATGTTTGATTGGGCAACGCCAAGGTCCATATGGTTGCTCTCATGCTCATAAGTAAACATTGCAGTGATCGCTCCACTGGCCGAACACCCATACATTGAATGAGACCACAGTTATTATTACTAAGTAGGTAACGAAGGTCACAAAAGAATAACTGATTTTCAACGACGCCTTTACAAGTAAGTCAATTGATCCCTATCAGCGATAGCTGATCTTCGGAATCCCAACACTCCGACGTGCTGCTGCTTACAGAAAAGTAGACATTGAACTTCGTCTTCAATTTTCTGGATGATGTTGGTGATTGATAACGAGCCCATGAGATGTTTATTTTACTCCAGGTTCTCATTTCGTCAAGTTCTAAGTACCTCTATCCTTGTTGCTGTTTGCACGTATAACTATATTCTCACCATGCTGCAGTTGTTAATTCAGTGGTTATTATCAAGTAGAAGGGACGACTGCAAGAATATCATGACTGTGTAAGAGCGAGCATGAAAAAAGATATGGAAGGGTGCTTTCCAGAATTATCAAATTTTCAGATACTATTGCGTACTGACACAATCCAACAGGTCTAGAGACAAATAAACTATTATGCGTTACTTGATACCAAGTGTGGATGAGTATATGTATATAATCCTAACAACATGGAAGGCCTATATGAAGCAGACATGAAGAACCCAAAAAATTTCGATCGACCTCTCATTCCCCCATATCAGGGTTGTACCTTTCTAGTCCTTCCAGTGGAGCATATTTTTCGATCAAGTACAGCATGTCGTTGTACCCTCTACGTTTATGATTAACATGTTTCTTGTTCTTCCCGTTCTTGTGGTGGCTAAAAAGGAATTACAACTAACGTTTCTCTGGCACTTTCGTTGGGGTGGTTGATCGAGTAGTTCAAAATGTACTTCAGACTATACAGGCGATTTCTATCATCCCATTCCTCGGCAGGCTCAGCGGGCTCGTAATGCTGCATGTAATGGCGCGAGAAAACATGGTGCTCTATTGCACGGTTGAATATGCATCTCCAGGTGGATATATCGAACTCGTTGTGTCCATAGAAGCCGCCCGAATCAAAGAGCACGATTTCACCATTCTCTCGCAAGGTAGCTATGTTTCCGGCCCAGAGATCGCCATGCAAGAATGTAGGCTTGATCGGTTCACCGTCAAAGGTGAGGTTGTCAAGAAGACGAGGGATCACTTTGTCGACCAGATGCTTTGTAACGCGTTCGAAGTCTGGCCAGACGCCGTTCTTCTCGTTTCCATTCTTGATGGTACCTAAGAGGAGGTTGGTGTAGAACTCTCTCCAGGTTTTAGTCCAGGTTACGGTGTGTATGACCTTTCCATCGCAAGTCGTGACATGGAATCCCCACATTCGATTGGGAGATGGTATTGATCGATGCAACTCAGCAATCGCGGCCGTAACTTTAAAAGGATCGGGAATGCTAAGGTCCATATCGAGGAAATCTTCGATCAAGTAGTAGGTCTCCAGGGTTGAATCAAGCGATTTTTTAAATTTACCCCAACCCAGAGGAGTTGGGACTAGGTGTGGGAGATTGTTGTGGATGAGAGAGATCGAGCTGAACTCTCCCCGCAACATCGCCTTACCTTCGTCTCCAAGTGCGCACTGCGATACTGTCATAATCAGGAGCAAAAAGCATGTCAAGGAAAACGGTATGGATGTCTGGTTTTTCATACCTTAAGGAAGTATCTCTTCAGGGTTCCACTCGGCAAAACAACCGTAATCTTCCCCGTTGTTGTCCATGCTGAATTCCCAGCTGGCTCTGCAGACAGCACCTTCGTGCCATTTGGCATCACTAAGTCTTCAAGTTAACATGCGTAAAATGAACACTGAGACGGGTAGAAACGAACACGCAAAGGGGGACTCGTCAAAGGAGAATGAGCCCTTGATTCTTTGGAGCTGATAGTCAATCGAAGCATCTTTGTTCATGGGAATCGAGTAATCCATCGTTAGAGAGCTGCTTTTCTTTACTCGTTATTGTCGGAAGTATTCAGCATGAGAAACTTCCTTGCTTGGCTTGCTTATTATACCTCTACCCCTCCCTGATCGAGATGTATCAAGGTAGAATCGCCGATTTGAATACACGGCGCCTTGAATTTCTACGTGGCAGTGCAGTGCGCTATTTAAAAGGCGGCAGAGAGGTTGTTGCTTGTGCTCTCCAAGGTGGTTGGTGTACGGCGATGCCAAGTCTTGCTGCTTTAGCCCTGCTCTACCATTTCTCATCCTAGTTCCCACCACCAGAATCAAGACCGTATATACGCTGCTCTGAGGAGGAGACGGTTATTATGAGGACCGTATGACCTTGGCAACAGCCTGACTTTGCTGTTGAAGGAGTCTCGTGCTGCTTTCTTTTTGCAATCATCCATCTTACTCGCAGTATCCCTATTTATCGTATCATCATATTGTGCGATCTAGTCTGTAGCAATTTCACGAACAATATCACGGGCGAAGAGCATCATGGTCAGTGGCAGCTTAAACTACGCGGGCCCGCCCCAAACAACTTCAACTAACAGCCCTCTAGAAGCGTTTCAAGAAGGCCTTTGTGAGCCGCAAAGACACGGAAAAGGATGGAGCCTCGCAACTCGGCGACGCATCCATTGCTTCCAGAGAATTCTCACTGCGGTCAGGAGATCCGTTACCTGATGATGGCACATCAAACTATGAAATTCCTTCTCGACCCTCCATCCGATCAGACACCAACGCCTACTCTAGCTCGCAGAGTTTCTCGAATAGAAGCTCTCTAGGCAATGGGGATCCATTTGGGCTCACTGTTCTCTATACACCTGAGAGTGGATACAAGGTCGATATCATATTCGTACATGGGCTTGGTGGAACCAGTCGAATGACATGGTCAAGAGGGAGAGACTTAAATTACTTTTGGCCGCAGGTCTTCCTTCCAAAAGAGCCCGAGATATGTGATAATGCTAGGATCTCAACATTCGGATATAACTCCAGTGTCTTCAAAGGAAGTGGGAGGACGACGATTTCCATCCTAGACTTCGCTAAGGGGCTGTTGTTCGACCTCAAATACGCCAGTGACGATGATGGGAAAAATTTGGATGTTGGGGCGAAACCTATTATTTTTGTGGTGCATTCGATGGGCGGACTTATTGTGAAAGCGGTATGTAAAGTCCAAAACGAAGAAGGACTCTTACTGATATACTAAAGGCATATATGCAAGGACTTTACGACCCAGAGTACAAGTCTATTGTATCCTCAATAACGTCAATTGTATTTTTGGCCACACCGCATCGTGGTTCCGACTTCGCAGGAACCTTGAATAAAGTCTTGAAGGCAACAATGGGAAAAACTCCCAAACAATTTATTCATGACCTAGAAAAGAATTCGTCTACTTTGTTGAAGCTCAACGAGGAGTTTCGACATTTCGCTCCTACCATTGGCTTGGCTTCTTTTTACGAGACTACAACCACATCTATAGGTACAGACAAGTTCAATGTTGTAAGTACTTCTCTAATGCCCTGGAAGCTCTGTTCTAACTTAAAGTTGAGATGGTCGTGAAGCCAGACTCAGCAACATTAGGTTACCCAGGAGAGACTAGTGTGCCTATGGATGGTGACCACCATACCAGTAAGCATTCCAATCTCTCGGTAGTATTTGCGTCTAATCTTGTGCAAAGTATGTAAATATGAGTCTGCGAAAGACCCAGACTACCTTAAGGTACGGAACTACATTAAATCCAGGATCTCGAATGCTCTTATACCACAAAAGTCGAGAAAAAGTCCATCAATCTCAACAGAAGATGGGTTGGAGGATAAGAAGCTCGAAATGCTTTTCGGCTTGAGCGATCCGCCTGACAGTGATTTTATTTTTTTCAAAGATCGCTGTTTGCAGGGCACATGCACATGGATACTCGAAGACAAGACGTTTCTTGAGTGGCTAGCCGACGTAACTCTCAAGCCCCGTATTTTATGGTTGAGAGGTACAGCAGGTACTGGAAAATCGATCATCACCTCCTATGTCATTGATCATCTTGTGCAGCAGACTTCTGACTGCCAATACTTCTTCATAAGATTTGATGATGCTAAAAAGCGATCGTTGAGCAATTTGCTGAGGTCGCTTGCATTTCAGATTGCACTGTCATCGCCACCTTATCGGAAAAGGATCCTCAGATTATCAGATGAGGCATCCCAGCTCAGGAAAGCTGATGCACAAAGCGTGTGGCAGCGACTTTTCAGGGAGATTCTCTTCAAGGTCGAGATTATATCGCCAATGTATTGGATTATTGACGGATTGGATGAGTGCGACACACCTCGACGTCTCATAAAAATGATCAACGAATTATCCACGACGGCACTTCCGATAAGAGTCATGATTGTCAGTCGAAAACAACGAGATCTTGCCACAGAATTCAGCAGGTTAGATGGACAGGTGCAAGTGGATACTATAAGTAGTGAAGGCCGAGCGGAAGATTTTGAAAAATACGTGGATTTAGAGCTTGATGTACCTGGGTCAACGACATATCGACGTATGATCGCAAAGAAAATAGTAGAAAGAGCTCATGGGAACTTCTTATGGGTTCATCTTGCTGTCAGAAAAATCAACGCCTGCCAAACAGCATCGAAGAGAGAGGTAGCCCTTGATCAATTGCCGCCTGGGATGGACAAATTTTTCGACCGAATGAGTCAGTCAATTGCCGATATTGAGGACGAAGATGACAAAAATTTGGCGAAAGATATCCTTACTTGGGCCACATGCAGTGTACGAGGCCTCACTTTGATTGAGCTCCTTCAGGCACTCAACATGAGTGCATCAGCGATGCCGGACCTTCAACGATCTATTGAAGATCTCTGTGCCGGTTTTGTTGTTGTCGACAATAGCGGGAACGTCTCGCTAATTCACAAGTCAGCGAAAGAATATCTGATTGGCAGCACCCAGAATCGACCGTTTTCCATTGACCGCAAACAAGTTAATGAGAAGATCTTTATACGGTGTATGACATGCATCACTACACCAGGCCTTCGAGCGAAAATCAGGACCACGAGTACACCTAAGTTTCTTGATTACGCGGCTACATCTTGGAATGCCCACTTAGGTGCTAGCTCCCATGGGTCAGAAACACTATTGGCAACTCTCAATCAATTTCTCAGGACCAATGCTATCTTGATATGGATTCAAGCCCTCGCCGCTATGGACATGATCTCAGTTATGATCCGAGCTTCAAATTATATGACTGCCTATGCTGCAAAGTGTAGAGAGTCTGAATGGAATATGGCACCGAGAGACCGGCAAATCACAGAACGAGAAAATATTGAAGAATGGGCAACAGATATTATCAAGATAGCCGGAAGGTTTGGATCGAAGCTCGCGCACTACCCAGAGTCGATTTATAAGCTCATTCCTCCATTCTGTCCCCCGGAGTCAAGGGTGTACCAAATGTTTGGGGCTAGAGAACATCGATCACTCTCCATAACCGGACTCTCAAGTACTGTTTGGGATGATTCTCTAGCACGTTTACAGTTCGGGGCCAAAACCTATGTTTCGGCGATCCTGGCAGCTGCGAATTGCATCGCAACCCTCGTGCCTTCTGGTACAGTCCTTCTATTTCATTCGACCACGTTCGAGAAGGTCGGCCAGTTGGATCATGGAGAACGAATATCAAAAATGCAAAGGAGCGCCTCTGCAACAATGCTTGTTACCTATGGTTATGCAACTACAAGAGTCTGGGATTTGATATCGAGACAGCAAACCTTTGCGGTGTCAAACCCAGATTCTCGACCACAGGCACTGTGTCTTACCTTTGTCAATGACGACGAAAAATTATTACTTGGTGGCGATGACAGGATCATAAGGACGCTGTCTCTCAACGAAACTGGTCCATCGTGGGACGTTGTCATCGAACTTATCCAAGAACCGCTTGAAGGGGCTATAGTAAACTCACCCTCAGCGATGGCTATCAGTCCAGATGGAAAGCTTGTCGTATTAGGGTACCGAGCCCATCCTGTGTCTGTCTGGACGCTCGAAGGTGACCATGTCGGAGTTGGTTTTCGGGATGGATCTGAGAATTTGAAGGGAAGAACTATGTCTACAGAATGCCTGCAATTGATGTGGTATTCACATGCAAGTGCCTGCCAAATTTTTGGTCTCTATGAAGATGGTATTGTCTTTCGATGGAATCCGATTGATGAGGACTACTTCGAGTTGGCGACTCAGGCCGGTGCTCTGACGATTTCTCAAGACGGCAGATTTCTGGCGACTGGCGATAGGGCTGGAAGAGTCAAAGTTTACAGCGCCCCGGACCTTGAACTTGTGTACCAGTTGCGCTCTAAAGATTGTGTATTCGACCTCGCATTTTCCCCTGCTGCCGGCCGCTTCTATGACATACGTGGTCAGTACGCGAATGTATGGGAACCAACCGCTCTCATGCGCCTTTCCGAGCAAGAGGAGCGAGGTAGCGACAGCGCTAGTGACGCAGATAGCACAATGGCCCCCACATCAGTTATATCAGAAGTCGTTGCAACAAGATTAGACCCTATAACTGCTGTTGCTAGTCAACCTCGTGGAAGCTTGTATTGTTGTGGCACTCAGGATGGAATGATAGAACTGTTTGATGCGCTAAAGGGTCAAGTCTATTCAGTTGGAAAGTCAACTGCATTCTTTGCCGCGGAGAAGATTGTCTGGAGTCAGGAGGGGTGCCATGTCGCATATGCCTGGTTGAATACGGTGATGCTGAGTACTGTGATCCAAGGGACTGATAATAAATCATGGCGGACCGAAAATATCCTTCCAAAGCCGATTAGACTTCCCGGCGCCGTTAACGAGTTACTTTTCAGCTCTGACGCTGACAGACTACTGGTTTACACCATGGTGGGGGTGGATATCATATCATTGGCGGAGAAGAAGGTTGTAATATCGAGGAGGTTAAATGTGCCAATGCTGAGATGGGTCAACCATCCATCAGATTCAACGCTTTTGCTTGCCATCTCCTACAACACAATCAATATCCTGGACTGGGACACTCTTCTTGACAAGCAGGTCCTTACATTTCCAATTCCAGACGGCGATCACTTCTCCGAACCAGTAAATAAGAGCGATCTTCCAAGTCCGCATACATGTCCTAATCAGCTGGATTTGTAAAGATGCAAACGCAGGTCAAAGGGAAGCAGCAGGAGGCGCGGAGATGACGG
>WCAA01000186.1:0-12506 GCA_010623925.1 Antarctomyces pellizariae | reverse complement strand
GTAAAACCACCCTTGGGGAGCTCTACACTCTACCTCCCAACCACCCACCATTACATAGCCCAACTTCCTTAAATATTAGGATATTTGCTTATTAGAGGCCAGAACAACATTGCAGGCAAGATGGACATCTGGAAAGCCAACTCGAGGACAACTTCAATTGCGCCTCACGTATGCAAGCATAATGGGATGTATCAATGCACTGGAGAAGAGTGTGGCTTTGAAGGCAAGTGCGACAAGTGGGGATGCAGTTTCAACCCATACGCCTTTGGCAACAAAAACTACTTTGGCCCAGGAATGACGGTCGATACAAGATGACCGTACACAGTTGTGACACAATTCCCCGCTATAAAGGGCAAAATGACAGAGATTCGCCGCCTCTATGTCCAGGACGGAAAGGTCATCTAAAACGCCGCTATCAACATCGCCAAACCTCCTCCTCACCAAAACTTTATAGACAATAACTACTGCTCCCTCAAGCCTGGCTCTGAGCAATACATGAAGCTGAGAGGTATGGAAAAGATGGGCAGTGCGCTGTTGCGAGGAATGGTTCTCATTTTCAGCATCTAGTGGGACGAGAGTAGATTCATGCAGTGGTTAGACGGCGGGGATCCTGGACCGTGCAACGCAACTGAGGTGTCATACTGACATTCATTACATTCAATTACATCAGCTATTACATCATTCATGTCGTATTGACATTCATTACATTTAATTACATCAGCTATTACATCATTTATTACATCATTTATTACATCATTTATTACATCATTTATTACATCATTCATTACATCATTCAGTACATCATCCAGTACATCATTCATTATATCATTATCACTCTATTGCTACACTACATGTCATATTATCATCACACCACATGTTACATCATTATCACTCCTTTAGATATATATAGGGTTGTCTTTTCCCTAAAAAAGGACAAGCAAGCAACACTGTTCACACTCACTCAATTCACAATCACATTCACTTTACAATAGTCTTCTACTCTTACTTCTGAGTTTCCAGACTCAACTACTTCTTCTTCTTTGCCAGACTCTTTAGAGTGCTGTGCTGTAGAATAATCCAAGTCAACCACCCTTTGCCAGCTTTCTAGGACCTTGTGCTTTCTTAGTAAAACCACCCTTAGAAAGCTCTACACTTTACCTCCCAACTTATCAGCATTACATGAGGGCGACTCTAAGAATATTGCAAAAATCTAACCAAGTCCAGCCGTATTTTTTAGCAACATCAAGTGGGGGGAGATTGATTCCACCTATTCGGGCAAGAAGGGTCCAAGGAATATCTCGTCTAAGAGAAGCTTTTTTAGATCTTGAAAATTGCTTTTGGGCAATGCAAGTCTGTAAAAGTGCAATTGTGATATGCGGTATTTGTTTAATTATACCAAAAAGGCAGTTTTACTTTAAGAACTTCTTTTGAAGTTTGCATTATATCAAGAGTGATACCGATAATTCCACAGGGTTCCTTATTAGCGCCCTTCAGTAAGAATCAACCTGTCTTACAGTAGTTGCGTTATGCTTGCAGCTGAAGCTATGTCTAATTGAGAATTTACTTTGAAAGGGGCAATATTCTCGGACATATGGGCCAACATAACAATTCCGTACATATCGGTCTTGTGAATTTGAAAACTGATGTCTAAAGAAAGCCTTAATGTTCCACACAATAAGGCAACCAAGGGAATCACAGTAGGCTGGAATACCAAATATGGCATTCTATATTTTTTGTGCTTGAAATTACTTTATCCTGAAAGAATTTTTTTCACTCCATCATCTGTCTATCAATATCGTTGATGTTGAATTAGGAAGTCCATTTGTGGGTTTTCTAGAACTGTTTTGCTCATGGTGTTTATTCCCTTTGTCATTCTTCCAGAACCTACATGCATAGAGCCGTTTCCTGTTTTTCTTTGTGAGGCTCTACTATAATAGCAGAACCCTTTTCGTAGATTTGTAAATACTTAATGTCAATAAACAATGCGTTGATCACATTCTAACAGTCAAGAGTCATTGGTGTCATTAATTTTATCAAATCAGGAAAGGCAGACCTGGGATTGTCCATTTTTTCAAAAGTGCAAGTGTTCTTTGAATTTTGAAAGCGGGCTTTAAATTAGTCTCAAAAAATATGCTTCCACATCCAGGAAAGCAAATCAACCAAATGGCCTCGGCCTCATGCAAACGTCTCTGTAGTCCCTATTAACCGGCCCCAACCTGTATGCTTCCCTCGGCAAATGACAACTGGGTTAGCGTCAACGATTAACGAACACTAAGCACCAGTTCCACCCGTCCAACACTTGCCTGTTTTGAGAGAACATCAACACATCTTAATAAGAAAGGGAAGATCTAGGTCCATGATAGGGCAAGGCTACTACGGCGCAGGTTGGGAATGACTGTCTCTGATTAGTTAGTCGCCCTCTTGTGGCGCAAGTTGACCTTGTTTTGAGTTGGCTAGTCCGTGCAAGACTATAAATTTGTAATCTTATGCCGCAATTTTACCCGTGCATAGACTGCAGTTGCACGTTCCGCACCGCAATCTCCAATTCACACTCGACGTGTTTTGACCATCTTTCTTGGAAGACTGCGTTGACACATCGTCATTCCATACTCTTACTAGCAAAGGGATACTATGTTACAATTAGTGATGCTGACACCAAAATTATGTATGTTCAAAACTAATGAAGTGGAAGAAAAAGCCACATATCTCACAGCTTCACCCATAAGACACTAAGAACAATGCAAGCTGATGCGTAACCCTTCTCGTCCTATACCAGGCCGCCCTTCCAGAATGATTGCCAAAACTTCGACCCAAAGAGATACATGGCACATTCATGCTATGGCGCAGCGGCGGGTCTTGGGCAATAAGATTGGCGATCACAAGCTAGACCAGGAAACATGGGACCTACCCAGCTCATGCGACAATAGTTGGCAGAGCTCTTACTGCATTTATGCCAAGACCACGCTTTTGAGCCACATACCTCGGTGTTGATACAAGCTACCATGGTCTCTACAAAAACTCAATCACTACTCAATTAAACTTTGGCCGATAATTTTCTGTACTAGTTGTAGTCCAAAAAAAGGAAGATAACAAGGATATTATATGGTGCAACACAGTGTCAGGTCGGGGTTTCGAGGTGTGTTAAGCGGTGACGTTAGACCTCATCATTATATAAAGCTCAAAAATACTCTTCAATCCTCCATAACTCCAGGCCTCCCGTCTTCCATCCTTGACAAACTCGGCGGCGCTAAATAAATCCGTGGAGCACGACCCTACCACCCTCTGTGCCGCCAGTTATGCCCACACATTGACCGCTGCACGGGAAACTTCACCTCCTCACCGCCTCTACTCATTCTTTCCAGCATCTCAAATCCTGCACAAGGGCACGGAAACGTCATATATCCACCTCGTCTGAAGTATATCGTGTCCGTCGGCATAATCCACAGGTGCTTGAGCAACTGCGCCTGCTTCCCAAGCAACGAATTGACATTATTTGTCCCACAGGTTCCTTTAAGCCACAGGTTCCTCAATGGTGGTAGACTTTCCAAGAAATCACTGAGAAGCGCACACCAATTGAGTTGCGAGTCAGGTGGCTTTAGGCTGTCGGGCAACAAATCTTTGCTACGATACAGCGACATAGCTAGGGATTCAAGTGCAGGGTGTGGTTTCTTTTCAGATTCGGTGCTGTACCGGCGATCATATTAAGGATAGTATTGTGATAATTCATGCCCGGATCAGCACTTGAGAAGTCGATAATATGCAAGTTCTTTGACGTAGCCACGGCCAGCTCATGAGCGTTCATTACCGAAGATCTGGTCAGGTCGATCATGCAGTGGAACCGGAAGGTCTTTAGGTGTAGGCGCGGTGTAGGAGTGCTTTTAATAGCGGCCAAGAGACAGGGGGGAATACCTCGCCGGTTATGAAGACCAGGTCTTTTAATGATGGGAGACTGAGGATCAGTGTAGCGAGGGAGTACCAGCCGGCGTTGAAGGCGATGGAAGAGGAGTGGTCCCAGCGGCCTAGACTGCTCTTTGTCGAGTACTTATTGTAGTTGTAGAGACGGAGATCTTCGGCCTTTCGCTCGTTTTCCGCTCGGGCTATGCCTACGCTGTCTACTGGAACTGGTTTGGCCTTGTCTCCATCCTTGGAGCTCTGGCTCAAAGCCGTAACCGGACCATGAATCTCCAACCTCTTAAGCTGCCATGTAGGAAGGTACTGCTTAAGTAAAAGCGTCCTCTGAATGACATCTTTCCGAGCTTTACTTCCTCAAGTCATGCACGCGTGCTGTACACCTGAATGTAAATATTTATAATGCAAATATCTGGACCTCTTTATTGTCGCAGACCGCAGATATCACGCTGTATTTATAAGTCGAAGAAATCCCAGCTCATTGTAGACTCTTGCAGGCCGCTGATGCCTAACTGAATCGATTCGTCAACTCCCAAGCCTTGACGTTATCACATTCTCGACGGCCAACTTCGTCAACTTGATATCCGATATCGAATTCCGCCCCTGCAGAATACTACGAATACGAGTAAGTGCAAGATGTTGTATTGTGTGATCAACGCATTATTTATTGATATCGATGTGTACGAATCTACGAAAAAGGCTCTGCTATCATAGTAGAGCCTCACAAAGAAAAGAGGAAACGGCTCTATGCATGTAGGTTCTGGAGGAATGACAAAGGGAACAAACGCCATAAGCAAAACGGTTCTAGAAGATCCACGAACGGACTTCCCATTTCAACACAAGGGTGATCATGCTTGGATGCCTGCGAGTATAGCATGGAAATAGCAGAACTTGGTTCACACACCGCCATTGGATGCACACACGCCCCACCTCCCCCTGCCAAGATTGTCAAGGATGACAGCGACTACAGTACAAGCCCGCCAAGACGATTGAAGCTAGACACAGCATCGTATCGTCTTAGCGTAGCTATCGTCTTGATATCAGATGTATTGCTTATGTCATCCAACTATCTAGGGTCGTCGGCATCTTGCGACTATCTAACAGATTCTGCGTATATTCTACGCCCCTGTGTACATGTACTAGAATATCTCTAACCTGGGCATCCTGACCCTCCACGAAGTCCCGAAAAACCTGCACACATTGTAAACCTCCTGTGCAGAAGGCATAGGCCGTATAACAGGTTCTGACTCCCCGTCCTCTTCCTCAACCGAAGGTGGCTCTCTCTGTTGTAGATGATCATCGAGTAGATTTTGCAAAAACGTGTCTGGATCAGAATCACCCACCGGGTCGTCCTCGATTGATTCTCCTTCGGGGTTCAGAAAGCTGGATAGCTGCATTACATTTTGTATTCTGCCCACTGTTTGAGCGTCTCTAAAAAGAGTTTGTATATCAGAAGGGATCAGGGGAGTTGGAAGCTGAATCGGGCATGAAAGAAGTGTACTTTTGCGGAAGCAGTTATAGATTGTCGTGTTGGTAACGTTCATTGTCCAGGCTAGTACTACCCAGCGGACTGTTAGGAGTAAATTGACGGGTGGCATATTTGATGACGTATTATCCCGTCGTGGCCGATAATTGTTGTTTGGAAGGCAATGTCTTGAAGGTCGCGAGTTGGCTGTAAAACTAATCCGTACCGCACTTTGTATCGCACTAACGAGCGAATCGTCTTAGCTTCAATCGTCTTGGCGGGCTTGTACTGTATTGCTCAGCAATTGCCGTAGGAGCAAGAGATGAGGAGTATTGAGGGTACAAGGTACTTGTGCTGAATCAGCCTGTTCCCTCATTTACCTCGCTCTCACCTTTACTACAGTATGATAACTAATTATCATCTACAATTCTTGTAGACCTATGAGGTTTAATTAGTGTTATTTACCCAACACTTATCATTGAATCCTAACAAAGATGGGTATACCAAAATGTTCGTTTCACCAAAACGTGCGAAATCCACGATCGCGATCACGAAAATTACGTCCCTCACGCTCAACTTTTGAGATGGATTTAAATAATTTGATAGTTGACAGAACGATAGAACTAATACATATCTACACAAAATAATAAATGAAAAATTGGTGTTGCGGTGCCTAAATGCAAAGGCGCCTTATGCGTTCCACCACTATCACGGGTGAACGGCGTGCGCAGGTGACTAGGCCCACTTAGGCTCGCCGGCGTCTGGCCGAGTTTTTGAGGATCAATGCTGGTATGAGGGTTTAGCGGCAACCACGTTAGTACTAGGTCCGACGGCGACCAGATTAAGTATGGGGCGTGCTCCGTCTCCCCCTGTCATAAGCATAATATATAACGCGGCGTATGCCCATCGTAGAGACGCTCGACTTGCCGGATACTTACTTCCACTAGACTTGCCCTCCCTTGTGTCTCGAAATCGACCATAATGGCACGAATTGACTTGAACATTTCTTTAATTCAGGATGGCACTATGAAAGTATTCGTGTCATATCTTGACGAGCTCAGACAAGATCACTCGGACAACAGCATTTGTCAGTCACTCTTCGAAGCCGTGGTTCACGAATCCATGCCGCCAAATATCTTTGGTACCTTCCTTTCTTGGTCGAAATCCCCCTCTGCCATTGCTTCATGCATTCGCCACGGACCATCACGCTCTGTTCGAAGAGTAGGCATTGAGCAATTCGGCAAGGCAATGACGGACCCCGAACGATGGGAATCAGCTTGGAGAGAGATTGGTGGAAGGAAAGGCTTAATCGATATCTTTGCAGAAATCTCTGTTGTAGAGGCAAAAGCCCTTTCCAGAGCAATCGGACGCTGCAATAGTGGTAAGGGCACATTGAGCGCACGAGAAAAAGCCATTGAGGAGCTACTACATACTCTGCTTCCATCACAGTATTCCACGTCGGACTATCAGAGCTATGATAAGCGCCCCATCACACACCACTACGCTCTGATGGTGCCTGCTTGTTCGCCGGAGTTTGTGGGCAAATTACTTGATGCGAAGGACTTATCCAATCCCCTTTATGCGGCACTGCCTGCAAGCCGCCTTCGAAAAACCCATCAAGATCTCTTGCAGCAACGTGTCTTCGAAGGCATCTTTGGTGACGGACGTTTGGACCAGCACGTTGATCAATATATCGAGACTTTCGTTTACAGCCTACGATCGATGCCTGGTCCAGATTTAGAAGATTCGGCACCAATGAGGTTCGCCACAAAGATTTTGCAACTTCGTCTCCAGTGTATTGATAACAACAAATCCTGGCCCACTACAGTCTCTGAAGTCAGCATATTATACTCTCTTCTCGGGCGTTCTCTGAGAAGGCGATTGCCAGAGACTAAATTACACAGCGTCTTTGCTCTTGGATTGCATCTTCTCGAGGTTTTGCCAAAGCTTGAGCCTGCGTTCCGGTCAAAACAATTTTGGTCCAAACTGATTTCCCGTTGGCGGAGAGCGCCAGAACTGTACGAAGACTTGGTGGCACTCGCTCTCCGTTTGCGGCTAAGCGGTTACGGGACGACTATTGGTAAAGCCTTCTTAACGACGTCGCAGGACTTGGAAAATCCAGGGCTGAGATGGTTGTTACTTCGATTATACTGTCTTAACGTTCCGAAAAAAGGGGTTGACTTGGATCTAGCCGACGATTTCAGCCCGCTCGCGATGCAGTCGTGGCCAAGTGAAGTCTTTTACCAGTTAAGTAAAGAGCAAGCAGTGAGGTTACTGAAAGGCCTTATGATTGTAAACCCGAACTACAGCTTCTTGCAGAGTTCTGAACTGTCCATCCTCAACACTCAGGAAATCCCATCACAAAAGAATTTTAATGTTGGTCTTCTTTTGACCATACTCCAGCGCGAAGACAAAGAAATACAAAGCAAGGCTCAAGGTGCTGTGGATGAACTTCGCAAGAAAGCAGCTACAGCAAGAGAGCCGTCCCACAGAGCGTGCTTTGCGCAAGCCGCATCTGACTATGCTATCGCAAGCGGTAATTATGACCTATATCGAGAGACCGTGGTATGGCACCAACGGTATGTTCGGGATCACTTAACATTACAAACGATCTTTGGAGAAAACGCCGTGATGACTAAAGAAGGAATTGACCTTCTCTCGGGGATACCACAAGCATTGCCAGAGGATATGACACTGGCCGAAGTGGCATTGAGAGTGGAGAAGGCAAATCAGATCTTGCGAGTTTACCATGAGACTTTACACATCGCAAGACAGGAGCCTTCATTCCATGAATCAGATTGGGATAGCGTGACGTCGTTGTTCGGCGCAGCTATTGAGCATCGCGTTGCTTGTGCGAAGAACCTTCAGAAACGTCGACATCGTTTGGAGATGGATGTGTACACTGCAATCTGGAGCAGCACCTTTGCCATGCTTCAAGAAGTCAGTGCTGACTTTATCGACGAAGCTTATGAGCCAGTTAAGAAACTTCTTGGCACGCTCCCTCCAACAGCCCTCGCCGCTACAACAAAGGCGATGCTTGACGCAGCCAACGAGAAGCGCAAAAAGCAAGGACGCCACCGAGGAGACGATATGCTAGAGCAGCTGTCTTATGAAGTCCTCCTGCGGCTTGCGGAAAGCGAGAAGCCTGAGCTAGCACAGCAGTTTGTTCTTCAGACAATATTGGATCGGCCAGATGCAAGCTCTTGGCATAGACAGCTGCTGTCGGCTTCGTTTATTAAAACTCTCAACGCTAAGGATGCCCGTCAAATGCTACTTGCTTTCGCAAATTCAATCGTGGAGAAGCTTGAAGAGCAATCGCATGTGAGAGTTGGCGAGGGGCAAGCATCCGAATCGACACAATCCTCATCCCTTATTAAAGTTACTACTGTGAAGTATCTTGCCCAACTTCTCGACAATGCCGAGTTCATTTCACTAGAGGTGGCCATAGAGGTATTATTAAGGTTATTTAAAGCAGCCACACACATAGATATACGACTAGCGACGCTCGAGAGCCTGCTAAGCATGCTGAACAACATGTGCAGTGGAAAGGAGGAGAAATGGAAATCAAACGCTTCAGTCAAAGAAATAATGCAAGCTCTGGAGATGCTCATACCCATTGTAGGAAGCATCTATGAGCGTTGTCCGCTGCAGCAGGATGATTGGGAGGAAGCTCGAAAAATGGGAACACTTCCAGACATCTCCAACACCTCTGATGGCTGGCCGCCGCTATTGAAGGTTTTAGTCACACAACCTCAGCATGCGTCCGGGCTTAAAAGGTTGCACAGCGAATTTGTCGCTCGGCTTTTCCTGCCTATTCTTCGGCGATCGGAAGTGGAGCATCGGAGGTGGATAACCTTGTTCTTAGCAAAGCACTACGCGAATGTTTCAGTGGAAGATCTTCCCGTGACACCAATCACACGGGAGCTGTGGCTTGCTCTTATGGAAAGTTATTCCAACTTTGTTCCCAGAGAAGTATTGGAAGACTTCAACAAGTATACTGTTATGACTATCGCCCCGCCGGCGAACTTGAAAGAGTTCAACAATACGCTCAGGGAAAATTCTGATATTTGCCACACACCCGAAGTCCAACATTGGCTGTCGATTTTTGACCGAGGTCTCAATCTGTATCACAATTCTGGCACCAAAGTATTAATGGACATGATTAATCAGAGGTTACCACATGTGGAAATCTCTAACGGCATCAACTTCGATAGAGTGCTGGAGATGGTCATCGCACAGGCTTCGCTAATTCTTGCTGATTACGAGAACTACATAGATGTTTGGGACAGTTTTGTGTACGATCTTCGTCCTCCAACAAAGTCAACCTTCCCGTACGAAGATGCGGAGTCAATTAGTTCAAAGGCCTCAATGTGGCAGAAAACTGGAAGAATCGTTATTGAGCAAGTCATCGTGATGATGTCCGACACAAAGAAAAAGCAGTTCTTGGAAGACATACAAAGTGTTCTCCCGTCCACGATGACACTTCGTCTCTGGCTTCTTCCTTACCCTTGTTCTTCCAACTCTGCAGAAGTTGACGAACAGTGCAAACTATTTGCCAAGGAAATGGAGGACCAGCTAGGTGCTTTCCTTGAAGGTAGCAACAACATCCTCCTCTGGCACAAGATTGCCAAACATGCTTCTGCCGCATGTAAGGTACTCAATACAGATGATGAACGACTACGAGTGGCTCTTCATATCGGAAAACTTAAAGAATCCTCAGGCAGAGTCCGAGACCAAACATCGTCAGCTTTAAATCTCATTCGGATTACGTTGGCGATGAAGCTTATTCAAGACGCGCAAAAGGTCTTGATGAATACTGACAAGCCCACTATGTCTGTCGATTTTGTGCAAGACCTTAGGAAAAGGGTTAAAGAATGGGAGACTGATTCGAACGAGGTAATCCGAGAGAAGTTGGCAGACTGGCGGCAAGAACATAAGACACTGTGGAAGGTTTTGATGATAAGCGATGAATAGAGATAGGCATATTGATTCATAATAAGTATAGAAGAAGCGTTTACAAGATAACATCCATGACGGAGCGATAATGGGTAACGCCACAGGCCACTTTGCGTGTGGATTTGTAGCCTCAGTATGTGGCAAAGTCGCTCCTCGCGGCGTTATTGACCCTTGTCCGTGGAGATCCATCAACCTAACCATAGTTTCCGCCAGTTATACTCATAACCGGGATATTTGGAAAGATCGGACGATATGGCGTGGGCGGTTGATGCTTCCGAATACGTGGGTTTCTCCCGCTCCGGCTCCGACGAGAACAAGGATGACGCTCGCGAAACTGGCGTCTCATTGCCCGCACGCCTCACACGGAGCGTCTCATCAGCATCGAAGACCGACGACGGCGGCGTCGATTTCCCCGACGCGCTGCCACTGCCCTCTCCCTCCTCCTCCGCCTCGTCGTCGCCGCGCAGCGTCCTGAACGTCCCTCCTTGTATCGGCGGCAGGAAATTGTCCCACCGTCCATGGACCCTCCCAATCACGAACTTCAGCATGTGCGCCTGCGCGCCCGCCGAGTGCAGCGCCGTGATCTCGTCCGTCGCGTCTCGCCCGACCATGTGCAGCACCGACTTGTCCCCGCCGGGGTGGTAGGGCAGCCACGCGTCGGCCTGCAGTACCTGCCCGTCCAGGATGATTATCTTGCGCCCGTCTGCGATGAGGCCCTAGATCTCTCGCCGAGACCACACGCGGGTTTTGCGTGACACAGCAGTCGGCGCCATGGCGCAGTGGTGGTGGCTGCGGCGGAGCAGCTGAAGATGAAGATTGGCTTCAAATCCAGGACAGATGGTGATGGTGATGGAAGCTTAGCACCAGACGGAAGAGAACGAGGTGCTCGCGCGTATTGTCGTATGTTGCTGGTGTCTCCTGAGAATAAATTCGGGCGCACCTCACAGGTCAATTGACGTCAGGCCTAGCGGTGTGCCGAGGACAACGAGGACAAGTGGTCGCGGGCCTGTGGATCTACGGGCACGCTTGCCCTGGCGGAGACGGGATACGCTACGGAGGACGATGGCCAGTGGAGCTGTCAGGGGCGGAGGGGCCTTGGCAGGATTGTGTCGGGTCGGTCTTGGCAACTAGCTCATCATTCAGAATCTCAACTATCTCATAAGGACTATTCCGTACCTACGGAGCGTTTCTCCAGAGACTCCGTCCGCACTTCATGATGTCTTCAAAAAGCAACTTAGCTTATGTCGGACGCTCTCTTTTATCCCTCACCCACCAAACCCCATCTCACGCGATACAGGACTTAGCGAAGTGGTCTGCGCCTCAGAAACAGCTTGCAAAACATATCAGGTTGTGGATGCCTGACCTTACCAGTTTCTACTATGGATTCGAACAGACAGGAACATATGATGCGCCAGAATCACGATCAAACACCATCATCAGAAGAATTTCGTCTTAGTCAAGTTTATCCCTTCCCTAAGGACACAGACATCAAGGACACAGACGTCGACATCATCGCCATTCATGGCCTCGACACCAAGTCGCCAAAGACCTGGACATGGAAGGACCTTGACGGCAAAGAGCGTAAGAGAGAAGAGGTCAACTGGACAGAGGACGCAAACATGCTCCCAGCAAGGTTTCCAACTGCACGAATCTTCACTCTCGACTGGCCAGCCAACCTCTTCAAAGCGAGAAATGAAATTGAGATGTCGATGGACCACCTTGTTAGTAGACTGCTGCACAGTATCAAAACTCGACCTGGAACAAAGATGGATCAACCGATCTTGTTCATTGCCTCGTGCGTCGGTGGTGTCGTCCTGACACACTCCATGGTAGCCGCCGCTAGGTCCCGGGATGAATATGCCCACATATGGAAAGTGACTGCTGGCATAATTTTCCTTGCGACGCCTTTCAGAGGAACTTCATTCGAGGACGTAGCCGACTGGGCAGTATCGTTGTTTGAAAAAGCCTCGAAGAAACAACCCACTCAACTGCTTAAAAGCCTAAAGGCGTCGACTCCTTCTCTTGAGAAGCTCGTGCGAGACTTCACAAAGATATGTCAGGAACGACGAGAACAGCCAGGCGATCGACCGCTCGGTTTAGCTAGGGTTAGGGTTAGGGTTAGGGTTAGGGTTAGGGTTAGGGTTAGGGTTAGGGTTAGGGTTAGGGTTAGGGTTAG
>WCAA01000185.1:0-12512 GCA_010623925.1 Antarctomyces pellizariae | reverse complement strand
GCCACCACCAAAACCGCGCCAGACCAGACTCTAGTCGGGCATTCTATGGTTAGGGTATGCCGTCGGCCATCAGTATCTGGGAGCGGTATTTGGGGACCCCCGGCAGCCTGGCTTGGCGGGCGCCTGTGCGCTCAGAGCCGCCCGGTATTTGGGCCCAGATACCGCCAGCCTAGTGGTTAGGCCAACATTAACCTTGCAGCAGATCCTTCACCTAGGCAGCGGGGGCAAAGTGTTCGGTCCAGTTACAAGCATGTGCAGGACCCGCACTTTGGACCAAGTCAAAGCTTGGTTTAACAGCCTTGTAATTGGTTAGCGTCGAACCCCGTGCGTTGCCTTCCCATATCAGTTAGGCTGCATAGTTGCACAACACTAGCGCGGATGGGTAGGCTCGGGACCTCGCGCGACCGTTGTTCCGCTACCCCACAAAGACACTGCGATCCCCAACGTACATAAAACGAGTAGCAGTAACATTACATCGCCATTAAATTCACAAGCCTCTATGTAAAAACAGTTCTACTGCTATCTTTGTATTGTTTCTTCGCCGCCGTCAAGAAACCGCGCAGTATTCATCAGACCTTCCTTGTCGCTGCAAATAATGTCCCTCAGAGTCTCAGAGAGGGAGCTGCAAGGTGTCCCCCCGTTTGGCAGTCTGGGGTTCGACCATTACGTGAAAGTGAGCAGATTTTCTTCTTCTACGATTTAGTACTTGCATAGGAGAAAATCCGTGGGCGAGCGTTAAATTATGCAGGAACAGTGGGACCTTACATCGAATAAATCGCGCGAGGATCAAAAGCGGAATATGGTAAGGGGCTATCTTTCACTCGGATGGCGTGGAAGGATTGTGAGTCCTGGCTCCCTCGGCTCTCTTATTCGTCTAAGTAACAATGCAAGCCATACCGCCAACGTGCCGATGATTGTCGAAGCGCCGGCCTCGCCGACGTAACACCATCGGTGTCGCAGGATTTGCTCACGCCAATGCATCGTGCGGCGCTGACCTGGGGCTCGGAACTCTTCTGGATTAGAACTTGGTTCGGCAATGAGGAAGTCAGCAGAGAGGAAGCCGACAGTGCGTATGCTCGCTTGTGCGACGTTGTGATGGCAGAGATTGAGGTGGGCGACGAGATTATCGAACGGCCATGGGTGTTTGAGGATGAAAGCAGGTTTGCAGATCGCTCTGGTAACTCGGAAACTTACACCGGAGTGACACCTTCGTATGTATTGGAGGCCTTCTGCGATTACCCGGACAGGCTGGAGGCGAGCGTAGTTACTACGGAAGAACTGGAGATGATCTCGTACTCAGATGAAAACCCAGAAGAGGAGCAGAAGGAGTCTTGGCTGGTAGTGGTGGCTGACCGAGAGGCCTGCGAGAAGGGCACGGTGCTGTTTATGGAGGTTGATCAGTTTGGTGAGATGCTTCCCGGACGGTTGCGTGTTCCGCCGAGAGACGTCGTTTCTCGGATCAATTGTTATAGAAATGGACAGCCTCTGTCTCTTGAGACGGAGGAGGAAGAGGGTGAGATTTACGCTTGGTGCGAAGGCGACCCTTGGGATCACGGGGCGCCTTTCTAGAACCAGATCGGGCGATTAATTTTAGTACTTCATCTATTACACGCTTCAATTATTCTCATCCTATGCTTGGGACCAAGCATATTATCATGCTAGATTTACAGATGTAAGATTACGAAAATTTGAAAACTAGGCGGCGACGCAGTAGGCGTTTCCTCCCACCAGATTATCAGATGCAGTTGTTACGCCACGATTCAACTGACGGAACCGACTGACCACGATGCCGTAAGTGCTTGCGACAGACGCACAAGTGTCACCTAAAACATGTCAATGATGGGGCCTATCAACAGAGGAGAAATTATGAAGCTTTTGTATCGTGCTTACCTGTTTGCTTGACATGCCACCTGTAACATTCAGTGCTGGTGGCCGTGCGTGGGGTCTGGCGGCGCGAGCTTGGCGGACTTGGTGGCCGAGCTAACTGTAGTAGTAGAAGAGGCCTTTGGGACGTATATTCGCACGCAGTAAGCGTATTTTGCCAGGATATTGGTACAGGCTGCGTTGATGGACGGATGCCAGGTTCGGAAATCCGCGAAAGTGATGGCGTATGTGGAGCCGATGAGGTCACAAGTGTCACCGCCCACAGCGACGTGCCATTTATTACAGTTTGCAGGGCTGCCGCTTTGTGTTGCAGCTGGCGGTTGAACGTACGTTGGGGTTATCGTAACGGCATTTGGATAGCAGCTTGATGGGATGGCGGTTGGACTTGGGAGAACTGGTATTGCTATGTCGGGGTGACAGTTTGGATCCCATATGTCTTGACAGGACTCATCAGGGTCGCAGAGACTTGGCTAATGCTCATTTTCAGCGAGTCCATCTACCCAGCTCTCATCTCCGTAGTTGTTAAAAGCGCAATGAGCTATCCGAGCCAAATAGGCCTCCATAATGCTGGCAGCTGCAGGAGTTGCTATCATCGTTGAAATGATCGGCATAGTTGGAGGCCAGTACACGTGTCCAGTGGCTGTATTGGCAGTTGTAGAGGTCGACGTAATCTCGGCAGGCCTGGACCATGTCAGAGAGTCGATTGTTGAAGAAGTCGTAGCCGACTCTGTGGCTGCTGGTATTTTTTCGCTATAGGAGGTGGGCGTAGGTCGGGGGGGCCCAATGCATATTAACTTTCCTACCATTGCCTTCAAGTTCCCGCACTCATGACCAAACGTTGGATTCCAGCTCCGTAGCATGTGCTCTGAAACATTGTTTCCGATCAAGGCCAGGTAAGAAGCACATGTGTCATCTGGTTGGACGACTCTTGTAAGACACTTGGTCACATGGTCGAGGCATAGGATTCCCCCTAGTGTAAATGTACCGTTCATGTTGAGCAGAATACTGTTGTATGTCAAGAGCCGATCCGTGGAAACTTGAAATGCTGCTGCCACAGAGTTCGCCGTATCTGTTTCCTTCGCAACATACGTACTTGTGCAGCTCGGCCTATGCTTATGGTTAGCAAAGACTCCATCAGACAGTGGCAAAGGATTTTGGTTCAATGGAGGCCTATGAAAACCCATGTTGCAGACATGTGGGCGGCTTCGCCTCAAGACATCAAAAGACGTCCGACTGGAGAAAGCGGGCCAAGTGTGGACCTATCGAAACATGTCTTACAGAGGCTTTCCAGTGGGTGTCACTGTAGCTGTTGCTGTATATGTTACAGAATACGACGTCGCTGGGACTCCACAAGATGATAAAAGTGAGCAAAATTGTGGTTTGTCTATAATCGCATGTTCAAATGGCCAGTTGAGCTGTAGCTGTATTTTCTGGAAGTGTCAATCTCGGCACAGCATCTCCTCCGTCATATTCGTCATCTGAACTTTGCAGTATGAATCATCTGGAGCGCGTAAACTTTGGTTAGCGAAAGGTAAAGACTAACGTGGGATTTGAGAGACATATCTCGGAGACACACCATCTTATATCTGTACATAAGCTCGTCTGCAAAATCAAGTGGGGTGACCAAAATATATGTTGGAGGCTCCAAGCTATCCAATGGGATGTCCACACTTGTTGTTCCACATCTTGTGAGGGCGGTGCTGCGCATGCTATTCAATGCCGTCAAGCACCCAGATGTGCAAATGACATCCAGATCCTCTGCAAATATTGCTTAAGCCTCTAGCATAAGGGTGCTTGAACATTGTGTGATTTTGGTAGCCAGAGTAGCTCTGCATGCCGCTCGAACAGTTGCAGGCAGATAACCCGTCCCGGGAATAGCGAACACTGTTGCTTGCACAGCGCAGCAAATGTGAAGGATAATAATCGCAGAGAGCCACGAGTTTCGGTGAAATCTCGCCATCTTGCACAAGTATAAATAGTAAAGATAAGGCAAAGAGCAACACGGCCTGGTATGTAGAGAACGCGAACGTTAAAACATAAACAGAACTGGAGGAAGTGGGATATGACTTGGCCCCCAAACTGAAAACCTCTTACAAGCCCAAGTGATAGCATCAAGGTGCATGGAGACGGTAATTCCCTTGAGATGATTTTCCCAAAACGGCTTTGAAGAGTTTGGCGCTTCTGAAGCTGAGGTTGCCCCTTGAAGGATTTGTTTCCTCAATTCGCCTGCATTGCAGGTTAATTACCGTTCGTGCAATTCTCTCAAGGGTACTTGAAAGAATATTGTACGTATAAGTGTTGTCCAACGATATTTATCGTTTCCATGCTGATATTCAGGTAAAGTGGGCCCAGCCCATATCTTTTGTGTCAAACGTGACTCCCTCACAAACATGTTGGCTAACTGTAGGGAAATAGATATCACCAAGCACGAAATGTTAGTTAATTGGTGCACAAATGTTTTAAGTTAAATGGATGTGGCTTGTGGAAGCTTATCTGGCCGGAACAGAAGAACGCAAGCCCCAGGGTTGCTGCAGAGTCAGCGCTAGCGGCGGGCAACTAGGAGCTTGGCTAGGTTTGGACAATTGCAACAATCCCGTCCTCCCTATCCGACATCGGAGGCATTGTAATTTGATAGTTAGTGTTCATCAAATCTCTACTGTGACTAACGGGCAACACCCATGATGGCCTTCAAGGACGATTCGCCGAAGCTCTGCGAGATAGTGGCCCTCCCCTCATCTCGAAACCATGTGGGAAATATGCAGCCAACCATCTCACAGGCATAACTTGATGGCATGTCATATTCAATTTCTTCAATAATTTTACTCATTCTCAGCAGTTCAGATTCCATATGTAAAGCTGAAAAAGCTGGTAGCCGACTGACAATAGCACCTTGATCAAAGTCACCGAGATGCGGTCTTCTTTGGCATTCCTTTCTGCTATCTTCCCGTTGATTCTTTATTTTCAACTCTTTCTAAGCACATCGGCCCAAGAAGGCGGAGGATGTGATACCGAGACTCCATGTAAAGTAGGATGTTGCTCCAAGTTTGGTAGTTGTGGATTTGGCTACGACTGGTGCAGTGCGAACAACTGTATCAGCAATTGCAATACAACCGCAGAATATGGAAAGCACGCTGCAGAGCCAGGACAACTATGCCCGTTGGGCGTCTGTTGTTCAGAGTTTGGATTCTGTGTGGCTCGACCGAGGGCTTTTGCGACAGCAACTGCCAGAATGGCTGCGAGAGCCCTGTGTATGTATGCTTCTTGACCTAAGCTCGCCCACAGCTAACCTATTTTCAACTGTCCAGCAAGCAAACCTGCCCTTCTCAATGGATGCAAAGACGAATTGCCTATTACGAAACTTTGGTGGACGCAAGAGACTGTGATAAATTTAAACCAGAAGACATTCCAGTGCATGCACTTAGGTAGGGTTAGGAGATGGCCACAGAGGGCGATGGGAGAGGGCAACGGCGGCGTTGGGCGTTAGGCGATAGAAGGGTTAGGGAAGGCAACAGAGGGCGACGCCAGGCGACGGGCGGTGGGCAACGGAAGAGGGCAATGGGAGAGGGCAACAGCGGCGGAGCAAGGCGATGGACAACGGGCGGCGGGCGTTGGGCGTTGGGCGTTGGGCGTTGGGCGTTGGGCGTTGGGCGTTGGGCGCTGGGCGTTGGACATTGGGCGTTAGGCGGTGGGAAATGGGTGAGGGCAACGGCAACGGCGGCGGACCGAGACGGTGGGTGATGGGAGATGGACGTTGGGCGAGGGACGATGGGAGAGGGCGACGGCCACGGCGGCGGATCAGTGCAATGGATGACGGGCGTTGGTTGGTGGACGATGGGAGACGTCGACGGCGATGGACCAAGGCGATGGACGGTAGGCGTTGGCCGATGAGATATGGCAGTTGGGTGATGGAAAATGGGTGAGGGCGACAGCAATGGCAATGGCAATAACAGCAGGCGGTGGGCGTTGGCCGAGGGGAGATGGTAGATTGGAGATGGGTGAGGGCGACGGCAATGACGACGTCGATGGACGTTGGATGAAGGATGATGCGAGGTGAGAGATTGGGGAGCGCAAAAGCAACGGACCAAGGCGATGGTGTTGCTGGCCTGCCACTTGGCCCGGCTTGCCACCCCCGCAGACGAACACCAAAACCAGGACTCTCAAAAACTGGCGAGACACATAACTCGTCAACCACAAGCTTTGCGGCAATTCGGAAGAGTGCATTCGATTTGCGACAACGTTTAGCATTATCACCTTGGTCGTTGCTAACCAGCAGATATCGTTTGACCCTGGAGTTGGGCACTTGACTGAAGTGCCCGCTGCCAGCCCCATGTCTTTGAAATGACGCTAGCGGTTTGTATAAGGGAATGCCTACTGCCAGCCCTCCCGTGAACCGATCATAGCAGTTAGCTTCTTCATCACCCAAGGACGGGACCGTTTGTACCATACAGCAGAGGAACTGCTCCCACATCTGGCTGTATTAGCCGAGGGTCTTTGTGCTCTGTGGTAGTTCGAACGGGTTCTGGCAGGCCGTTTTGTTCTTTGGCGACACCCACCACTTGAGGGCGTCCTTGTGGTTGACGTCATTGAGGGTGTCCTCGAGGGTGTCTAGCGCGTGGGCTTTTACTATGTTCCACGCGCGCAGAAGCCAATGCAGCCTTGTGTCCTTAGGCTCCGGGTACCGCACAAATTTGTAGGTTTGCAGCATGTCATACTTTGACCTGCTCAGCACCACGTGCTACTTAGTGAAGTTGAGCCACAAGTTCAGCTCGACGCCAGCAGCTTTACCTGCAGTGTCAGCCTCTTTACTGTAGCTTAGGCCTGCCAGCGCCGGATGCCTTCCTTGACTTTGTCCTGCTTATTTGGCCCCTTCGAAGCATCCTCCAACGCCTTCCTCACAGGGTCATCATTACCTACGCCGCTTGCACCTTTGTCAACGACCCAGTACCTCTCTCTCTTTGGCCCGTACCAGATCTGCAGGCGTACATGCGTGAATATATTATCATCCTCTTTGCGCAACTTTGAGTGTACCCTGTTTACATGCATTCTGACCTTGGCGCAGCTGGTGGTTAAGTAGCCGCAGAAGCGGCAGCTGAAGCCATCAAATTACCGGCACAATGTGCTGCAGAGCTAAACCATTAGCTGGCAACTTAACGTCTGCGAAGCTGCAAAAAAATCGTGCATCCTGCCTGCCTAGCTCCCGTCTAAACTCCTCGGCCTCTTGTCGAAGCGCTGGACTCTCGTGGTGGACTTTCCACAAGTGCTCTGCTATGCCCCGTACTGCCTGCGCATGTCGGCAGCCAGGACTTCTGCACAACAGCACTGCAAGCTCACTGTTGACGGCAATCAAATAGGCCACTGCTGCGGGTATTTCGATCATGTCAACTTTTATCTAATCTGCCAGCTTCCAATCCACACAACGTACGCTCTTCTTTGCCGTTATGCTTGGGCGCTAAGTCGGCGTTGGGGCTGGGTGGGAATGATGTAAATGCCGTAGGGTTAGGGTTCTCTTAGATTTGTCATAGGGTCAAGCTCAGACTCTGTGACCTGTCCCTTTTTCAGTAATGCCATTACTTTGAATCTACGAAATATGAGAAGTGTTGTCGCCATCAACATTGTACGAGCAAACTTCTCGATACCGACTCTTCCGGAACAATATTTCTTGGCTTTGGTCCTATGCAAACAAACAAGAATGTCAGACAATGTGGAATATTGCGAGTAGCGAGGTTCTAAATGAAAAAAATTGAGTTGGCCCCACTCTTAACCTATCTCAGGGTAATAATGATACAAATCGTAGTGATGATTTACGCGAGAAATCTAAAGCTATTTAAGTTCGAGCCGCCTGTTTCTTAAGACTGATGGGTTATATAATCATATATCAGAGTAGCATTGATGCTCCAATCCCGCCCGCAAACATGGCGGCCACAGTCAAAAAACTTGCAATCGACATTGAAGCCATCCCACTGATCCCGTGCCCAGAGGTACAGCCTCCAGCTGTCCGAGCTCCCACGATTAAGGCTACTCCTCCGATGACTGCTTTTGCCGGTGATATATGCACCGATTCCTCAAGCACCTTCAACCCCAGGCTTCTGGCTAAGCCCCAACTTCCGCCTAACATTCCAATGATGAAGATGACGGGACTCGGCGAAGGCCATGAAGACTCGGTACTAGACAATAATCCAGTGATTCGACAGATGTAGTCGCCGATTCTTTCAAAGGCCGTGGAAACGCCGACGGTGGATCCCGTAAGGAGGAGAGATGCCGCCTGTGCGGCCCCGATTAGGAGTCCCCCGAATACTGGATTCAGGTGTTCAGAATCAAGAGTACCGGGCATGTAATACGAAACGATAACAAGCATGGCAAAGCAGACGAGCTCGTAAATGAGGAATGCCTGGCTTTCTTCGATATTCGCATACTCCTGGACGGTGAAATCCTTGCTACAGGGACTGTCTTTCATGCTGGTTTCGATAGTTTCAGGGATTGTGCGTTTTGCATAGTAACCGAAAAGGGACCATAATGTGCCGCCGAGAATGGCACCTCCAAGGACATAAATACCAGATGGGACGCCTGTTGCGATCTGTATGAGTACTGAGCCTGGGCATGCTCCTGTGAGTGCCATTCCGATTCCTAAGAGTACACCACCAGTAATATTTCCGTCGTATTGGTGGAATCGATTCAGGTTGGAAGGTTTGCGGGGGTTACAAGGCGAGATGTTCGTTCTTTTGGCAATGAATATGAGGATGCTGTTTGGGAGTTAGAACTGAGAGATGAAACTGATATGTATTAGAAAATGTGAGCACTTACGCACTGCTCGCACTGGCTGTGAGGAAGACCTTCAACATATGGAAATCGCTCAGGAGAAGTTGGGAGGTTATGACGCTTGGGGACCAGACTCCAGTCATGAGTAGGGCAGAACCGAAAAGAATGCCCGAGAGCGCTGTTGGGACAGGATTTGATGACATTGTTGCCGCCTCTTGTCGTGAATAAATTAAACTGAGTGAGAATGAAGTTGATTGGTATTGTCGACCAGTGGTGAATCGATTGTGGTGTTTTCTAGAGAAAGAAATTTTGAATGAAAGTATACAACAGTAGTGATATATAGTGTGTAAGATCAATATTAACGTGCTTAGAAGTTTCACGACTAGTTTGTGGAGGAAAAAATTCCAAGGGGCGAGACCACAGAGCACAAATTACTATGTAATGATGTAATTAGGAAGGACTCTCTCTGCTTTCAATAATGTGAAACTACATAAAAAGCGCCGATATGAGGCCAAATGAGATGGTTTTGTTTTCATAGATTTTTTTAGACAGGATTGTGGATGAAAAGGGGGCTCTAAAAGCCGTAGCGGCGGTGGGGACTACGTCGGGCATCTCGGTGACGCGGGTCGGGGACCACGCCGGGCTTCTCGATGACGGAGGTCGGGGACCACGCCGGGATTCTCGGTGACGCGAGTCGGCGACCATTGGGATAAAGAAAGACAAATCCCTTCCGCAACACCACCACTCGGCACCGGCGGATCCAAATGGCTTGCTCGTGATCTTCTTTGTTATGATAAATATTTGGAAATCCCTGCCTCTGTTGGTATGCAACCTGCGCTCAAACTGCTGATTCTCTGCTGCTAGCTCTTCATCGCTCGTGCTTAGTAATCTGGATTCCGAAATCCCAACAGTTGAAAGTAGTGATGATCCCGAGCGGCCTAATTGATGCGGTCAAGCTAATGGCTCCGCTTCCGCCACTAACAGGCGATATTCTCCAATCCCCGAATTAGTCACGACATCGCCGAGAAGGCCAAACCTCGTGCAAACTGCCAGGCTGGCGGGCTCTTAGACTTGCATATTTATATACATTAACTTATCTCTACAGATTTAAAATGTTCGTCATCGAACAATCTACCCTCTGCATCTGAAGCTACCATACACCAAATCTTTACTTACCAGTATTACAAGTTTATGATAATTTTGCCACTTCGAGCTTTTTGCGTCTATTGAATAGTGTACTTTTAAGTACGCTTCCCTGGTCCCTTCGCGAGTTACAACTATATTTGCGAACTACCTCTTCAGAAGTCTTCGCTCTATCAGTATTCGCAGCAAAGGTGGTTAGATACACCTCTATCACCACAAAATGGCCGCCAACCCAGAAGTCTACGTGCGCTACGAACCTGTAACTGGAACATTGCAATACATCGTTGCAGACCCAGAGACCCGCGATGCTGTAGTCATCGACTCAGTCCTCGACTACAATCCAGCGTCAAACCAGATCAGCACTGAAAGTGCTGATGGTTTACTACAACTCATCTCAAGCCATGGCCTCAGCATCTCACGTATTTTGGAAACTCATGCCCACGCAGACCATCTTACTGCTGCCACATATCTTCAACAGCAGCTCGTTCACCAGGGAAGACCTCGTCCTGATATCTCTATTGGAAAACGAATCATCCAAGTGCAATCTACATTCGCCCCCAAATACGGAATCCAACGGCCTGAGCTAGAGAATGTCTTCGATAAGCTCTTAGAAGACGACGAAGAGTTCTTCATCGGGAAAATCAAGGCTAAGGTCTTGCATCTCCCTGGTCATACACCAGATCATGTTGGATATCAGATCGGCGAGAACGTGTTCACCGGAGATTCCATTTTCAATCCCGACATCGGATCCGCACGTGCTGATTTCCCAGGAGGATCGGTCAGAGACCTTTACCGATCTGGAAAAACCCTACTCAGTCTGCCGGAACACTATCGTCTCTACGTCGGACATGATTATCCATCAGAGTCACGTGAAACAACAGAGACAGGCGAAAAACACAAAGCATACACGACTGTTAAGGAGCAAAGAGAAACTAACAAGCATATTAAGGATCAGACCACAGAAGAAAGTTTCGTCAAAATGAGGTCTGAAAGAGACTCCACCCTGGGGGAGCCGAAATTGTTGCATCAGTCTCTGCAGTTCAATATTCGGGCAGGGAAGCTACCGGAGGCAACAGATGGCAAGCCCTTGCTTCACCTTCCCATCAAGGCTTCGCAGGACTTTATGAATATTATGAAGGGGTCCAAAATGTAAAGAAGGTGTCATTCGATGTTTGCTGAACATATTTGGACCTTTTATTGTTTATAGTTATAGTTGCACTCAACTCGCGAGGTCCTGAAACGAAGTAGGGACCAGTTATCCTTTTAAATATTATGTTTTGCTATTTCAAATGCTGTCAGCTGTAGCGATGGCCTTAATTCGGCATCTTTATGGTGACTTAAAGCTAACATGGTTCATCACTAAGCGGACCACTTTTCCGATGCAGCCCTGTCTTTCAATTTTTACCTACTATTCCAATCAAACTACGCCGATGCAAACCCGTGAAGCAGAGATAGACTTCGCTATCGAGGCTATCCAATCAGCCGATAAAATAGGCATCCGAGATGCCTGTATGTAGACTCTATGTACCAAGAAAATCGGTGTACCGCAGAATGAACGGTCACATTTCAAGAGCGGAAGCACCTGCGAATGGTCTTATTTTGAAGCTTAGCGAAGAGGATGCTATTGTGCAATATATTTTAGACTTCGGTATGCTAAGATTTCCTTCTAGGCTTGCAGGTATTGAAGATATGGCCAACTTATTGCTGGCATCACATATAGCGCGTCACGTCGGTAAACAATGGGTAAATCATTTTGTCAATCGACAACCAGAACTTAAGACGGGTTTTACACATGTCTACGATTTACAAACGCCTTATGCGAAGATTCCGAGCTTACAAACGTGTGGTTTGGGCTGGTGTCTACCATGAGAATGAAATACGGGATTCATGACAGGGACTTCTGCAACTTTGTCAAAACCAGTTTCATGATGGGCTTAATCTCGGCCGCTATATAGTTAAGCGCTCTGGTTGTCTTGGGAGAAGTATATTAGTTCGAACAGGCAATCGAGAATGGGCTACAGCAATTGAATGCGCCGACGTTGACGGTTGGTGCATCTCGTCATTCCTCATGGTCCAGGGAGCTTATCAACTCACTAATTGGTGCACTGAAGGGAACTTTTCACACGACTGGGATACCAAATCCACCTTGAACGGCCGGGGTTGTCAGTCCCTTCCATGCGTGGCTCAGCCTGTGTTGAAGTCCATGGTTTGACGTCCAATTCGGGAACGACCGCCCAGGCTTGGAAGAAATTAAGCCAGGACCTCGGTAGCCTCCTTTAATATTATCCTGAGGCATAGCGGCAAAATGCGCGGCTTTGAAGGCAAGAACGAACATGACTTTAGTGATATGTTTAGTATGTGATTTTATGAAGCGTTCAACCTCGCGGCTGTGAGCTCTCTTGAACATGCTAAAGCAACCATCTTATAACGAGAGCGTCAAATGAAGAGAATGCACAGGCGGATTTCATGTAACGATACTGTTTTCCTTGCAGAAAGTCTCAAACTCAGCTGATTGATGTTTTTCATGCCCATCAAGTACAATCATGCGGTAACGGTTTTTGTATGTGCTCAGATGTGTCTATGAAAGTGCTTGATCCACTCTACGCCAGTCTCGTTATTTGTCTCGGATTACTCTGTTAAAACAGGCAGTTGGGCAGAGCAGATAGCGAATGCTATTATTGTATGAAGTGTATTTCTTATTCTTGTGGCTATCTACACTGCTTTAATAT